>OY744533.1:105370737-105408237 GCA_963556195.1 Sepiola atlantica | reverse complement strand
GTGTTATTTTGTTTATATGTACCGGTGATTTGTTATAGGTATCATTGTGTTTTTCCCGTCTTATGCTACTAACATTTCCACATGTGATTCTTTCTGTCAGTGGATGTTTCTTTAGAACAAGTTTTTTTGTTTTTTTTTATTTTCTGTAAGACGTGTTTTTAACGGCTCTGATGAAAACGCGTTATGGACTAGATTTATACAATTATAAAATAAAATAAAATAAAGTATTTCCAAACTGTCTTGGAAACGATCGTACGCCATAATGGACTTGATGTTCTAATTCTTAGAACAATAGTAATGTTTTGATTTATTAAATGTTATATATATATATATATATATATATATATATATATATATATATATATATATATTACTATTTCATGTATTCACATAAATGCCATATTTTGACCCATACAAAGTTCCTAGCTAGACATAAACTAATAAGTCGAAGCGATCAATCCCATTCATTTCGCGTCCTTTAAAGGAGACAGGCCACTGCTGATAAAGCTATAACCAAAATCATGTTTCTCATTCTCATCTTGTTCACGTCAACAACCATGCCGAAGTCTGGACCTTTTCTGACAAATCAAAATTAATATTCTGTATGATTTTTCTACATTGCTTCCTTCATCCTGAGGAAGTCTCTCAATAAAGAAGAAACGTTGATGAATACATAAATCACATAGTTTTTTCATTTTACATACATATATATATAGAGAGAGAAAGCGAATGTTCTGAGAATAGATGATCAAATTTGGGAATCGAATTCGGTTCCTCAACTCTGGAAAATCTTTTTCTCATTCGCTGAACAAATTATTCCAGGAAGGATTGAATAGCAGATTGAATTAAACTCGAACCATGTTATATTTTTTCTTTTCCTTTCTCGCCAAGTCATCCCGCCGGTTGTGTGAGATGATGTAAACCTTTTGTTGTTGTCGTTGTCCTTTCTTCTCCGGGTCTTTTTCTTTTTTTCTGGAATATTATTTCGGCTCGGTATTTAAATTAGAACCACGTGGAGAGTTCTTGCAATATGGAATCAGTTTCTGTAAATACTTCCGAGTTTTGGGGCCGAGACAGTAAACATCCTTCCCTTCCGAGCACCCCCGCCCCTCACCTGTCAGTCCATCGCTCCGTTCCTCACCAACCCTGGATCTTTCTCTCCCCCCTCCCCCTGGAGGTTCTTCTGTCAACAGTCGATTGGATAAGACACATCTGGAAGAGGGTAAAGATTGTTGAGGTAGAAAGCAAGAAAGAGTAACTTCCCTTTAAGGGGTTGTTTTTCTTTCATGATCATGATGATGATCATCATGATGATCATGATCATCATGATCATCATCGTCGTCGTCGTTGTCGTCGTCGTCGTCGTCATCGTCATCATCACTTGACTTAGATATATATATAGAGAGAGAAAGAGAGAGAGATAGAAAGAGAGATAGAGAGAAGTAGAGAGAGAGAGAGAGAAAGAGAGATAGTAAAAGAGAGAGAGAGAGGGAGAGGAAGAGAGAAAGAGTGAAAGAGAGAGAGAGAAAGAGAGAGAGAGAAAGAGAAAGAGAGAGAAAGAGAGAATGAGAGAGAGAAAGAGAGAGAGAAAGAGAGAGAGAGAGAGAAAGAGAGAGAGAAAGAGAAAGAGAAAGAGAAAGAGAGAGAAAGAGAGAATGAGAGAGAGAAAGAGAGAGAGAGAAAGAGAAAGAGAGAAAGAGAAAGAGAGAGAGAGAGAAAGAGAGAGAGAGAGAGAGAGCAGCCGCTTCATTGTTTTTTTTGTTTTACTTCACCCTCTTTTAATACGGACCTTTGCTTTTCCCAACAACCGCCAGTCTCCCTCTCCTCACACCCAACAATTCCCCCCCCCCAATTTCCCTCTCCTGCCCTCCCTCCACAATTTGCACTTTTTACATTCTGATTACCATCTGCATTTGAAGATTGTTCAACTTAAAGAAAATCGAAAGTCACAATCTCTCCAACCCAACTCTCTTTCCACCAACTCAGTCCCAAGAAATCACAAGTAACGGCTAATAGAGTATGACACAAGGCTAATCATTGCTGAAGTTCAAGCAACTAGAAGTAACACCGCGCTAAGTGCTAAACCAAGATTCAAATGCTTCCCAAGAGGTAAAGAGTTTCCTCCCTTGCATGCAGAAGACTGCATTACGTCGCCCTTAAAATCACATATATTTAGTTATACATATATATCTTCTTTTTTTTAAAGTACATAAAAGTAATCCATGGACATGTGTTTCTAGCTATTCAACTGCCATCAGCATGGCTGACTTATACAACGATCGAATATATTAAATATATTAAATGAATAATAATCAAGGGAGGCGCGAGAGCGCTCTATCCCTTAAGAGACTTCACGAATGGCCTATGCTGGAAATCTCATTTCTTTCATCAATCATAACTCAAAAACCAATAAACCAAATTAGTTAAAACTTTGCGCAACATTTTTATTTGATAGGTTCTATAAGTGTGTAGAATTTCAGCATCATTAGTCAAGGCAACCCAGAGATCCAGAAAGTTCAATCATGAAATCATGTTATCTGTGTGTACGTACGTACGTACGTACGTACGTACGTACGTATGTGCCACCCTGTATCTCATCAACTATTTGATTGATTCAGCTGGTATTTGGCAGAGATAGAGGTTCTAGGATCTAGTTGATGGCATTTTAATTTCAGTTTACCATATACCTTAGTTTTCCAGAAAATTCCCCCAAACCTTAAAAATGACCAGTATTCATACACTTTATTCTATATCTTATCGACCATTTGATAGATTCAACTGATTTTTGGCAAATATAGAGGTTCTAGTGTCTAGTTGATGGCATTTTAATTTCAGTTTACCATATAACTTGATTAGTCAAAGTACCAACTATATCAGTTATTAGAAGGCATTGTATTGAGGCATAACCTTTACAAAAGTAGTGACATTCCATGAAAAATTGCCAGTATACTGAAATCATATGCCCATAATAGGGTTAAGATGAAAATTCATATACACTAAATGTACAAAAGCAAGGAAATTTCCAAATTTTTACACTTTTATTGTCATTAAGTAAGAAAACATAACGACGAAGAGAAAAAGAGAAAACGAGAAAAGAAAAAAAGAGAAGGAAAAAGAAGAAAGAAAAGGAGCAAAAAGAAAAAAAGAGAGAAGAGAGAAAAAGAGGGAACGGAGAAGAGAGGTTGTTGAAAGGAAGATCATATATATACATATATATATATATAGTCTCGGAAGTTCTTTTAACCTTCAAAACTGGGGGAAAAAAAAAAAAAAAAATTTGTTGAAAGATTTTAGTCTAGTAAGTCAATCAATCTACTGCAATCACTATTTTAGTTTACTTCCAAGAATATACTCTAATATAAATATATTTTTATATATGTTTTTATATATAAGGGATCGTCAGTTGTTTACCATGAAAACTGTTTCGGGATTTTAAAAACAAAACAGTATTTCTTTATCATGGCATCCCAGCAGTGTTGATCAGACACCACCTCCCTATTTAATAATTATTTTTTAATTTAAAAAGTTTACAAATATTTAATTTAGTTTTGCCTCCAGATTTGTTTTTCTAAAGTATTAAAATATAGTTCCTTACCTGTGTTGTTCCTTTCAAAGTGGGTATTTACTATTTTACAGAACATCTATTTTATAGAGTTAGATGATTCCATTATAATAACCTCCCTTGGTTATTTTCTTTGTCTACAAATGTTTTAAAATTAAAAATATATATTTATAAAAATATTTCATATATACATATATATATATATATATACATTTATTTATTTATTTTATCATGGACTATTTACATATGTTATACATTTTTATAGTAGAGTTTTGGATTTCTTTTATCAATTTCTTTTGATTTATTTCATATAATTTAAAAGCGTCAGGATAGCGTGTTATTGCCTTATTTAACTGTCTAAATATTTTATTTTTATCTCCACCTTGTTTAAGCATTCTTATTACTAATGAAGTGACTGGAGGTATAAAATCCATTAACCTTAAACACATGTACTATATATATATATATATATATATATATATATATACTTCTTTGTAATATAGTAGGAAAAATCCCAGCAGAGTGCTCGATTAATTAAGAATTGAAGTTAAGAATTAAGAACCTGATATTTATTTATTTTGGTACAGAAAAGTTAGTACAACATTCGTACCGTCGGTTTCAAGCACGGAAAGATTTAGCCATCCGGCACTCTTCAGCTTCTGTTGTCATCTGTTTTTTTTTGTTTTTTTTATATCTCTTCAAATCTCCCCCGGTTTTAAATCTTAACCGTTTCCTTACATTTAAATTCAAACAAACATACACCACACGCTAAGCAAATTACGCGTCCAACGAGAGTGTCACGTGACTTCACATTTCCGAAGCAGATGACAACAGAAGCTGGATGGCTAAGTCTTTCCGTGCTTGAAACCGACGGTACGAATGTTGTACTAAATTTTCTGTACCAATATATATATATATATATATATATATATATATATATATATATATATATATATATATATATATATGAAGCAATCCAACAAAAGATATAAGCGTCAACTAATATCTTATAATTAGTGAAACATCCGGATACAAACTGAAGCTCAATATACTGGATAGAGCATTAATATTATATTATAATATATATATATATATATATATATATATATATATATATATATATATATATATATATATATATAGTACATGTGTTATATTAGTTTCTGTAGATATAAATCCGTTGAAACTCCAGTGTTTATAAAAAGTACTCAATAAAAAGTAGATCTGTTCTTTAGTATACATTTTTATTTATACAGACGTTATTGGCTACATATGTGCATACATGTTTCGGTTGTACACTTTTTAAAGAGAGGAATATATATGAAAGATATATATATATATATATATATATATATCGAGAGAGAGAGAGAGAGAGAAAGAAAGAGAGAGAGAGAGAGAGAGAGAGAGAGAGAGAGACACGTCAAAAAGGAATGAGAAGAGAAATAAAACCCGGAACTTACTTTCCCCATCTTTTTAGATTAGAATTATCATTTTGGATAACCGAAATTCAATCTGGAACGCGGGTAGTCGGATGCGGAACGGGGTTATACGTTGGTAAGGGCAGCATTTCGACGAAGGTCTTTCTGAATGTGTAAGGGCCGGGGAGGGGGGTGCTGTTTCATAGTCCAAGCAGCAAGAAAATGAGATGGAAAATCTTTGCTCGTCTTTGATTCCAAAACTGAACATTTTTAGACTCCCTCTTCCCCGGGGGGGGGGGGGGGGCGGATTTTGATAGAAATCAGGGTTCAAGGAGCGGGTGCGGAGAGGGGTGGTTGTGAGCGGTTGAGGCAACTCGACATTGATCCCATAAAAAAAATAACCGGAAGAAATCGTTTAACACCGGAGAACTGGATAAAAGAAAAGTCCAACTAAATTTGGAACGAAACAGCATTTTAGAAAATCTGTGATAGTTAAAAGAAAGAAAAAGAAAAAAATCTTTTAGAGAGTCGACGGCGAGAGGGGAGAGATCGAAGAAGTAAAGAAGAAAACTTTATTAAAAACAACATCTCAATTAGAAGTCACGTGTCAAATGAAGAAGAAGAAGTAAAAAGAAGAAGAAGAAGAAGAAGAAAAAAAAGAAGAAGAAGAAGAAGAAGAAGACAGGCGAAGAATACGAAAAAGTGAGAAAAAGGAGAAGGAGAAAAAAAGGATAAGAATAAGAAAATAAATAAGAAGAAGGAAAGGGAAGAAGAAAAAGAAGAAAAAGAAGAAAAAAGTAGAAGAAAATGAAGAAGAAGAAGAAAAAAGTAGAAGAAAATGAAGAAGAAGGTGGTGGAGAAGTAAAAAGGAGGAAGAGACGAAGAAAGGAGAAGAAGAAGAAAAAAGAGAAGAAGAAAATGAATAATAAGAAGGAACGAGAAGAAATAGAGGGAGAAGAGAAACAGAAGAAGAAAATGATGAAGAAGAAGGAAAAAGAAGAAAAAGGAAATAAATAAGAAGAAGGAAAAAGAAGAAGGGATAGAAGAAGAAGAAGAAGAAAAAGAAGAAAAAGAAAAAGAAGGAAGGAAAGGTAAATAAAGAAGAAAGATTAAATCATTCCAAATGGAAATAGAATTCCCCCCCCCTTACACACACACACAAAAAAAGAAAAACCTTTTTATTTGTTTTTCGCATTTCAGGAAATTAACAAAACTAAAAACTAAAATATTCACAGAAACCAAAGCCGAAAATCACGATATTTATAAAAGAAAAAAAAAATGTCTCTTTTAATTTTTTGTTTTCTAATTTCATAAAAAAATCTGACAAAAGGACAATTGTCAGTCGGTTAAGGACTTTATGATGTATAGTTTTTGAATAGGGGTTTTATATGTTCTTCACCCCTTGGGTATAACACTACTTGTGGTCTGCACCCTTTCTTTCGGTCGGGTTGCTGGAAACTAATACGTTCAATTTAACGAACACAATTCATCTTAACTTAATATATAGTTTATCTACTAAGCTATGGATCCATTTTCCTTAACCATGAGTATGAAAGATGTAAACGTCCTTGTCTAGCAGGATCTTACATTACACGCGTTTTCTAACCAAGTTCGGATCTGCAACTCTTCTAACCCTAACATATCCGATATCAGAATGATACGATGCATGTGTAATGTGAGTGTTGAGGACAGGCTTAGATCCGATGACCTCAGAGGAAGATTCAATCTGGACAGTATATGGGGATTCTGTGCAGATCAGAAGACTTTGTTGGTGTGGTCACATTGAAAGAATGGATGAGAGGGCTTGAGTTAGTAGATGTAGATCAGTTGAGGTAGTAGGGTCAGTTGGCAGGGGGGAGGCCAAGGAAAACATGACGATTCGTCTATTTTACGCATGCCTTTAATAGACGACACGAAATGACACTGTTCTCAGTACGTTTTTTTTATGTTACAAATGTTTCTAGAACTCTTTAATGGGGAAGGGGCACTATTCGTGTTGTTCGCGTTTCATGTCCACAGTTGATGATGCAGTTTGAGCACTTTCTCTCGGTCCAGTCATGGTAATAGGATAATTAAAACATGTTTCTTATTTACTTTGGATCCATTTTCTTATCAATTAGTTTCTTCTATTTACTTGCCCCTCCTCCCAAGAGGGCTGTATGTGACACAATATGAAGCTGAATGTAGGGTATGGCTATTACTGAACTCCTCAAGGGGTGCACATGGTTGATCCTGTGGCGTTCAGTAATGTGTTCGTACCGGGGATCGTTAGACGGTACACGAGGTGTCTAAGCGCCCCTATCTATGCGGACATTTTTTTCTACATTAAAAAAAAAAACACATCACATTTAACTTCGAATACGTCTATCTCACGTGATCAACTCGAATCAATCCACTGTATATTCCTTTTTTTTAAAAATTTTCTTATTTCTGTTTTCGTTAGCATAGGGACTGGGCATTCTTCCAAATGCCAGAATATCACCTGCTATTTAGAGGCTCCAACCGAGTGCTTTTTTAAGGATTTTCCCCGTTCCCTTAAGTGCACTTATTTGGATTTATTTTGCACTTGGTTTTCCGGGAATACTTTCCAGATACTTTTTGAAATTTTTCTTCATGAGGCCTTTAGCTCCTATTATAACTGGGATAATGTTGATGTTTTTCATATCATACATTGGGCCTTGGTATTTTGTCACCTTCTCCCTCTTTGCTCTGTTTAAGTCACTGCCATTTGGAACACTCACCTCAATCAGTGTTGCCTCATTTTCTGCCTTATTTAATATGACTATGTCCGGTTTTACTGCTGCATTTTCCAGGTAGGTAGATGTAGGAACCACATAATCATAATGTATAGTATACTTATCGTTTCCCATAGTCCTCTCCGGTAGATGTTCCCAGGACTTAGTGCTACATTGGATGTTTAGATTTTTACAGATGTTCCAGTGTATGTATTTGCACACACCATCATGACGCGTTGTGTAGCTGCCATCTGCTAACATAATTTTGCAGCTTGATATCAAGTGATTCACACTCTCAACTTCCGTGTGGCAAAATCAGCACTTGCTATCATTTCTAAGTCCTGCCACCTTTTTAAATGCATTAGTCATAAGGCCTTGGTCTTTGGGCCGCCATTATAAGCCTTTCCTGATCATAATGGAGGGCGCCTCTTTTAAGCCAGTCCAAAGAACCTTCTTTGTCGATATACTCTTTAGATATCTCAAGGAAGTGGGTGGCACGTTTTTGTTCTGCCGACTCTTTAAGGCTCCTATTTTTTAATGTTTCAGTGTATTTTTTCGACTTTTTTTGACTATCTCTGTTGCAGGTTTTTTTGGTGTTTCAACCTCATCTGTTAAACAACCCTGTCCGAAATGCTTGACTAGATATGTTATGGAAGTTGTTTGGCTAGCTCTTTTTTCTTGAGGTTCCCGTACCATTGTGAGGTTCGGGTTTATGGAGCTTGTCAGATATTGTCCAATACTGACAATAGTGGTTCTATGTTGGTGGTTGATTTCTGAAAGTCCCAGTCCTCCTTCTCCTCAAGGTAAGTACAGTCTTGGTAAACATTGATTCCTGTATATGACTCGGTGGAGTGTTAATTTTTTTCTTGTTTTTACATCCAGCCTGTTGATGGTTTGTTGGGGCCAATCTATGATGCCCAAACTGTACGTGATTACTGGTATGGCAAACTGGTTAATTGCAATAATCTTATTTTTATTCATGAGCTGCGTTTTACATATCTTATTCACGCGTCGTATGTATTCTTTGCCTATTTTTCCCCTCATCTTGGCATGTAGGATGGCATCATTTTCTTCAGTGCCAAGGTACTTGTATGTATATTCCTGTATCAAGTGACATGTGAACCTAGAGGTCAAACGTTATCAATCATATCTATGTAAAAGCATATTACGGCCAAGTGATATGTAATATGGAAGGGACATTAGTTCAGACGAGTTGTAAGCAGGGACGTGGAATGGAAGTCGGAGGGAGTCAAGGTCGTAATGATGCTAGGAGTCGGAATTGGATTTTTTAATCTTCGAAGAATCAACAGTCTGAATATTGGAAGCCTTTAAAATAAGGAGTTCGAGTCGGAGATTTTGAAGTTAAAGGAGTCGGAGTCGAACGTTATACCTCCCGACTCCGCAGCTCTGCAAGTAAAGATTGAACCCTTTCAGATAGTGAACCTTATGCAGTTGACAAACGCATAATCTACACACAACTTCTAAAGCATATTACGGCCAAGCGATATGTAATATTGAAGGGACATTAGTTCAGACGAGTTGTAAGCAGGGGTGTGGAGTCGAACTCGGAGGGAGTCGGAGTCGTAAAAATATTAGGAGTCGTTGTCGGAGTCGGAGATGGATGTTTTAATCTTCGAAGAATCAACAGACAGTCTAAATATTGGAAGCCTTTAAAATAAGGAGTTCGAGTAAGAGATTTTCAAGTTATAGGAGTCGGAGTGAGAATCTTTTGAATCCTAGGAGTCGGAGTCGAACGTTATACCTCCTGACCTCGCAGCCCTTGCTAGTAAAGATTGAACCCTTTCAGATAGTGAGTTTAGTTTACTGAAGAAACACCAATAAGTGCTTTCTTCACGGGCGAGTCCAAATAAAAGTCCACGTGGGCAAGAACAGGTTAGCAGGCTAACAACGACATGCGTCTGTCTGTCGGTGGGGTCCGTGTTCGTCCGAAGTGCATATGTTCACTTGGAATGTTTCATCTGCGTTTAATATCACATTACATCTAATCACAGTTCAGTTTTCTTTCTTCTTATGGACCGATAATCTCCCGTCTGATTACTCGAGCATCCACGATAAACCATGGAAGAAATATTCGCCAATCATCGCATGGTGACTGCTGCCAAGTTTTGCACATCTGGTGCCGACATGTTTTGCCAAAACGTCACATGACGTTCTTTCTATGACTCTGCTGTCTTTGTTATTTTTTTTCAGGCTCAAATCACAACGGAAATAGAGATTTCAAACGAGGCACACAAGAGAGGAGACAGCTGATGTTGATTGCGAAAGAAAACTGTTCTGAGGAGCGGGGTAAGTCAATGGGTGAGCTGTCAAAGGGAGGCAAGGTTGGGTACTTCGTAGGGAAACCCAGGTGTCATTGCTCATGCAACGATTCTTTTATTTCACCAAAAAAGTCAGTTTGAATTTGTATTCAAATGTATAGCGACAATAAGGGTTTTCTTTATACATTTCTGAGGATATGATGTACCCTGGAACTGATGTAAAATGTTTAAGATAAACGCGTTTATTATTGTCATAAAGCTGAAAAAATATCGAAGCCTTGTGTGAAAGATTTGCTATCTTGAATCGGCTCCGTTTCGATTTTTAGAGATTGGTTTGCATGTTAATTATAATTATGTTAAGTATTATTGCATATATATATATATATATATATATATATATATATATATATATATATATATATATATATATATATATATATATATATATATGTGTGTGCTTGTTTTTATTCAAACAGACATGTAAAAAAATCTGCGACACTGGCATCTCAATATTATCGATCTACAGCTGTTAAAAGCAGAGATCTCATCAGGAAGAATTAGAGTTTGATTCTTTCCTTTAGATCGCATTTCGGAATAATGAAATGGGGAGAAAAAGAGGGAAAGAGAAGAAACATATAAATTTAAAATGTGGAAAGTCACGTGGTCAGACTTGAGACCATTTAAATAAAATGAAATGGAATAAACCTAGATTAATATATATATATATATATATATATATATATATATATATATATATATATATATATATATATATATATATAATAAACGTAAAATTTCAGTAATCATGCCTTTATTCACCTTTCAAAATATTTAGATACTTGATAGACTGTTTCGTCGACACATGAACAACCATAATATAGAGTTATATATCCTGGATTTTCCATAAGTGTGACTTTTTAGAATGTAAAGTTAAAAAAACCGTCTCCCAAAACATTACAAAATAAAAACCAAAATATAATAACACCCACATTATTAAAGCATTTATAAACGCAGGTTCAAACTAGAAATATGAGATTCTGTTTACTCTATGAACGCCATATTTGATACTAACAAATCTAGCAAAAGATACGCATATTTTACTTAAATATCAGATCGTAAAAAAGCCTCAAGTAAATTTTAAAAAGAAATAGTAAAAGGAAAGTAAACTAATATATATATATATATATATATATATATATATATATATATATATATATATATATATATATATATATTATGATACTTCAGCTTCCTTCCCTCTTCCTATATACTTTCCGTTGTAAATCATACAATTTGCCCCTCTCTCTATATATGTATTACTCTCTTTCCCCTCACTGTATTGCCTTCCATTATAAATCGTGCAATCTCCCCCCCCCCCATTTCTCTCTCTCTCTATATATATATTAAATACGTTGTCACTCTCCCCCTCTCAATATACGTATCTACCCCCCCATTTCTCCTTCTCTCCATATATGTATTAAATATGTTGTCACTCTCTCTATATGTGTATTGAATATTGAGTGTGAGTTTCTCTTTTTTTCATTAAAAAAATGTAATCGCCGCGCTTGGATGCTTGAATAAGGCCGGAGGGTCGAAATAAATTATCGCACCGGTGATTATGTGATTTCGGTGTTACTTTATTTTATTTTATTTTTGCTCTGTTTATTACATTGAGCTCCCATACTAGGATTTCCTTCTGGAATTTATTTCACTCTATACACACACAAACACACGCACGCGCATATATATATATATATATATATATATATATATATATATATATATATATATATATATATATATATATTGAAGCTAATAAGTGATATGAAGGAGTAATTGTAAGAGCAATCGATTTTCGAACGTTTGCTTTTATTCTATGGCAAATCGAACAAAAATATAATTCAGTCTTAAATTTCTTAAAAATGTGTTTTAAAAAATATTTCGAGTGAAATATTTAATATTTTTGGTCGATGTTTTTGTTTTGTTTTTGTTATTTAAATAAAACAAGCAGACAACGAAATGAAAACTGGTTGACAATGGCGGACGATGGGCAAGAGACGTTTCTCTTTTGAGGCGTTGGTTTAAAAATAGAAGCGAAATGGCGATTTTATATTTGGTTGAAGTAAAAGAAGAGAGTGAAAAAAAAGAAGACGAAAGAAAAAGAGAAAAACAATGAGAAAAAAGAAGAGAAAATTAAAAAGAAGATGAAAGTGACTTAAACAAAGGGAAAAGAAAAGAAAAGAAAGAGAAGAACAAAGAAAGGATGAAGAAGAAGAAGAAGAAGAAGGAGAAAAAGAAGAGCAAGAAGATGATTGACAAGAGAAACACAATGCATGGACGGCGGCACCGGGGGGGGGGGGCAGGGGGGGGACACAAGCCCCCCACTTTTTGACTTGCCCCCCCTCCCCCACTTTACGGTCATCAATAATGAAGTTATATATGCATGTGTTTAACTGCCCCCCCACACTTTTTAGGAGAACCCCCCCCCACTTTTATAACTGTCCCGCCGGTCCGGCAATGGGAAAATGACGCTGAAGAAAAAGAGAAGAAAAGGAAGAAATGAAATAAAATAAAGGAAGAAGAGGAAGTTTACTAATCAGAAGAAGAAAAGAAAGAAGAGGAATGTAATAAAAAAGAAAAGAAAGAAAACAATAATAATAATAATAATAATAATAATAATAATAATAATAAGTATTTAGTTCAACAGTGCTCAATATATGAGTAGAACCTAGTAATAGTATACAATTATGCTTATAGCAAGTGAGCTACCCAGAAACGTTTGTTTTCATTTCATCAAAGGAATTCGTCAGGCTAACCAACTTTATATATATATATATATATATATATATATATATACTAGAAAAATATGGTTTATCCATTGATGTCTGGTTAAATTGTTTGGATCAGTAAACAGTGAGTTTGCAAAGCCAGTTGAATATACAAAATCAAAAAATAACGTCCGAAACTTATTCTGATCGCTATGTATCTCTCTATTTCCCTCTTTTTCGCTCCAACGACAGGTTACATAGTATTACTGCAAGTGGTGATATTTCCTTTTGTTTATAATGGACTGTTCCGATCTTTTTACTCTTTCATTTCTTTATTATTAAACAGAGAGAGAGAGAGAGATAGATAGATAGAGAGAGAGAGAGAGAGAGAGAGAGAGAGAGAGAGAGCGTGCGCGCGCGAGAGGGAAATAGAGATCGTGAGAGAGGGGGAAGAGAGAGAAAGAGAGAGAGAGGGGAAGAGTAATAGATGACGCATAGAATAAGAGCGGGGGTCAATCATCTTACATAGAGAGAGGGTAGAAAACGATAGATAGACATTTAGTTAGAGATGGGTCGCTTGATGAGCTAATTGCAAATTACGGCTAATAAGAACAATTAGAATAGACGTTTTCCCAAACATAGCTAAATTCCGAAACGGACGAAAATTTTAGTATATATTTTGCGTGATTTAAATCTACAGAAATAAAAGTCATTACGTAAACAAACGTTGATTAACCACGTTTGGTAATAATAATAAACATAAACAAATTTGTTTTTATAATTAAAATGGAAGGCTCGCACTTCTTGAATGTAAAATTTTATAAATCGATTGGTTTTAACTAATGATTCAACATTTATGAAGGTTAAAAGCCACCTGAGGATGCGGAGAGCCTTCTACTCCAAGCTGCCAGCCTTTGGAACTCTCTCCCTGCTCCCTGTTTCCCCGACTATACCGTCATAAAAAAAAAATAAAACTGATGTGAACAAGCATATCGCTGCATAGTACCCAATTTAGGATGACCCTTAATATTTTCACCCTAATTCTCAGTAACCCCTTACGTTGACAGTGTTAACTTGCCTTGTTTGAGGTGAACTAAGTAAGAAAAAAAGGTTAATGAGATGCAATGATTGTCCGCAGTTGAGAGATGAAGAACATTATGAGAGGATTGAGAATGGTTAATGGAATGGACCAAGTTCGGATGCTTGTGGGGACGGTTCATAACAGGAATCTGTTGGCATTCGAATTATAGACGCTCATGAAGCAGTCCCGTGCTAATTGGTTCCACACTCAGGAAGCTCTAGTGAAGAAACTTTGTCTATGGAAATCCTGCCTAACGATAGGCACATGCAACAAGAAAAGAAAGTACTTTCTTTCGTTGTTGCAGAAAACGAGTTCTTGCTCTGAATGTCTTACAAAAAGAGAGAAATGAAACCAATAAAAACACCCGAATATTTCAAATCTAAATTTCGACTGTAAACTATTATTTCCAGTGAAAAAAAACAATAAATTACGTTGATATCACATAGTGTAAAAAGCAAATGGGATTTTGGGATGGAATGGAGTGATTACATGCAACTCTTTTGGTAGCGGTCAGTTTCGAAATGTTACAAATAAGTTTTATCGTGTTTTGCAGTCGAACTCTTCGTCTATCGAACGATGAGATTTTGGTCAGAGTTTTTAATCGAAAAGAAAGAATTTGACAAGAAAGACATGAAATCTATTTTGGGGGCAAAAAAGAATAAAAAGAAAAAGAAAGAATTTCGTTTTCGTAACTTACAGACAATCCGACTTTTCTTTGTGGCGAATTTCTAGGTTTGTGTTGAAATCCATTCATTCCGTTCCGTATATTTTGGAAGCGAAATGACTTAATGATTTAAATGGTAAGTAATTACGCAGTGGTGGGAAGGCCAGACGGGGGGGGGGGGGGCTGGCTAGGGGAGCTCTTCATTTCGTGTAGTTTGTAAAAAATAAAAAATAAAAATGTTTAAAAAACGAATAAAAATAAAGTATAGCGTTTCCTTTTTCCTGGTGAGTCATCCAATTTCTCTGGTTACCAAGGCAACGAAAGTGCTAAGAGTGTCGGAAGACCGAGGATGGGGACCATCCGAAGAATTCAAGAACGATCACGTATACGCATTTGTGGAAATGGAGATGTTGAAATGCAGACGGCCAAAAGATGAGATTGGTTATTTGGAATTGGTAAAGCTTATAACTTCATCCTGAAGTGTCCTCTTTTCCTCTTTTCCTCTTTTCCCTATCTGTATACCGTGAACGTCCATCCAATGGAAAGGAAAACATTTGAACAGAATCTTCTTCTAAAACACATGCACGCACGCAGCCATAAACACACACACACACACACACACACACACACACACACACACACACACACACACACACACACACACACACACACACACACACACACACACATTCCCCGTGTAAACGCACTATAAACGCATTGATCAATCCTGTTGAATATAAAACACCGACCACACACACACACACACACAAACACATGTATAGTTAATAATAAATATTTTTTCATTATTATCCACATACGTATACGTTTCATCCCAATGGAATCGTCAGTGTGAAAGATAATCGTTCAGCCGGGCGGGAGTCATCTTTAACTCAAATCCGAGTGCTCTAATCAAGAAGCCAACTTCAACAGTTATGCGACAAGCTAAGAAACAAGCCCTATTTATGTCATTTAAATCGGACAATATAGTCAGACGTCTTAACAGTATATATATATATATATATATATATATATATATATATATATATATATATATATATATATATATATAGTGTTATAATGAAATAAATTTCTAGGAGGAAATCCGGGTATGAGAGCTCAATGTAATAAACAGAGCAAGAATAAAATAAAATATAGTAACACGAAATTACATAATCATCGATGCAATAATTTATTTCAACCTTGTGGTATTGTCAAGCATCCAAGTGAGATGATTACATTTTTGAAAATGAGAAAAGAGAAATTCCCACTCGACAATTGAAATATAAGTAGAGAGAGAGAGAGAGAGAGAGAGAGAGAGAGAGAGAGAGAGAGAGAGAGAGAGAGAGAGAGAGAGTGACAACATATCTAATACATATTTAGTGAGAGGGGGAAATTTGAAGCATATTTAATCTATAATTTTATAGGGAAGGATTACATGATTTATGACAAAAGGCAATATAGAGAGGGAAGAAAAAGCCATATATATAGAGAGAAATTGGGAAATTGTAAAGGGGCAGGGATGGTATTCAATGTCTCTAAAGAAATCAGGTCAGCGGGTCAAGAATCACCAACCCCAAAACCGCTTCTGCCACTTGGAAATCAACGTCCGCTGTCTGGCGACTAAAGAAATATCTTGGGGTAGGAAGAGACATAAGAAAATGAAAGATTTGAACGCAGACAACAGACATCCAAGGTCAGACACCATGTCACATATATACACATGCACAGACATGTATACACACATACATACATACATACATACACACATATATATATACGCACATACGAACATATATATATACATATATATATATATAATATATATACGTCTACAGAAACACACACACATATATATGCAGTCCACACCAATCCACAAATGAAGCAATTTAATTCACCTAAAAAAAGAAATTTAACGTGTTTTCTGAAGAAAACAATCGTAAAACCACATTATTGTAAGTAAATTATTTGTATTATATGACAATAATAAACTCGAAGAAATCAACTGGTAACATATATATATATATATATATATATATATATATATATATATATATATATATATATATAATCTTAATCTCTAACCGGTTGGTTTCACTGAAACACGACTGAAGTTGAGTAAGCCAGACAAATGTTTACATCATCATCAGTTTCAAGTGGTCTAATGACTAGTTTTCGAATCTCAGCGTGAAATACTCGCCACGTCTAGCCACACTGAAGAGTCGTGATATGGTGAAACAGCTAATATATATATATATATATATATATATATAATTTTCTGGAATGTCTATCCCACTCTCTCTCCCGGTTTCGTTTCAATCTGTACACAATACCCCTCCTCCCCCACAAAGAACGACACCCTCATCCCACTGCACAGGAAGATGCAGTGGATGTCGTAAAAAAATGAATGCGTGGATTGCACTTTGTACGACTATAGTTCGTAACAAATGAAATTGATCAATATGTCATTTCAAACTCAGACAGGAAGAAACAATATACACATACATACGTACGCATATATATATATATATATATATATATATATATATATATATATATATATATATATATATATATACATATATATATATATATATATATATACATATATATATATGCGTACGTATATATATATATATATACATATATATATATATATATATATATATATATATATATATATATATATATATATATATATATATATATATATATATATATATATATGGTGTACTTATGTGTGTGCACCCCCCGGCCCTGTCAGCCCATACTTCTTTACTCAGCCTCCGCCTCTTTCAATTCTTCAATTTATTTTTTATTTTTCTTCATTTTTCCCCACGAATATTTGTTCGACTTCGCCATTTTTATATCCTGGCATATTCAGCAATTCACTTACAACCATGTTTTTTTTTTCTTTTCACAGAGATAAAAAAAAAAAAAAACACACACACACACACACATATATATATATATATATATATATATATATATATATATATATATATATATATATATATATATGTTCATGCTTTTTGTTCAATTCAAAAAAATAAACAAAAAGTACTACTCAACGTGAATGCATTTCATTTAATTCATCCAACTTCGCAGCATCTCTCATCCCTCCTCCTCCCCGTTTCTCCCTCCCCCCACCCGTTTCCATTCCATCGTTCCGAGTTTCCACAGTTTCCATCGGAAAGTCAATAAAGACAAATACGAAACGACACTGATAGAAAAATTAACAACTTTTCTCGCGTTTCAAGTAGACGGATATTTCTATCACTTTTTGCAGCCTATTTTTTTCACGTCGCTCTCCAGAAGTGCACAGAAGACACACGTGGCCTGATGGGCGAGCCTCAATAAACACTAGCTGTCGAAACGGAACATTCCACAAAGATAAGTGACGTAGGTAGGTAGTGCCGTAGGTAGTTAGTGACAACAGTCGTCATATCATTTCAATGATCATTTCTAGAATTGCACAGATATCACATGTGATATATTTTATAAGAGCCGAGATCGATGCTATCTTTGACAGCGATAATGTTCTACCATTTTTTCCCAACCTCTGAAATAATAGTACGATGATGATGATGATGATGATGACGATGCTGCTGCTGCTGATGATGATTGATATTTTTGTTTGAATGTTTTACGGCATATCAACCCAAACACAATACCTATTGTACACGATACATTGCATACAATTACATAGGAACTATGGAGTTATTACTATATTATAGGATATAATAATCTCCGTCTCCTTTCTTCCGCCAATAATAGTCCAACAGAGTTTAGACCATTGTGACGGCGCTGGCCTCTTTTTTCCCTGTCGGGCTGTGGTATTTGGTCTGTTCAGCTCTAGGAGGTCCGCCCCTCTGGCCTTGCCTTCTCGCTTTCGGAAGTTTATAATTGACTGAGGCGCCCTTGTCTAATCTCCCCACCTTTCTGTTTGTTGCCACATCTTTTCATGGCGGCGGTGGTGGTGGTGGTGGTGGTGGGGGGGGGGTGTGAGTAAATACGCTTCATCAGGGAGATAATTGGCTTCAAAGATAGAGAGCGTGTGGCTCACGTGATTGGTTTCATAGGAAATCGCGTTATCGGTACTCGAAAAAGTCGCCCCTTCTTAGAGACAGTTGCGTATTCTCTAAACTCCCGCCTTACGCATGTCACATGCGACCAAGTAAGTCTTCTTTTCAACATTACACTCCCTTTCGAGTGTCATGTAGTGCTACTTTTTTCCGATACCACGTGTACTTAACTTGTATTGGAAACTTGTATTAACACCAATCTAGTTTATTATACAAATTGTTATTATTCTTCCTGAGTCTTTCATTGTTCTTCTCAAATCGTCAACCCGTGCAAGTTTATCACGGATCCACTAATGATAAAAGTATAGTCGCTGTGACTGTCAAGTATTACCTCTAACCGCGTGCACCAATACTATTTGACTAGCGGCACCCAGTGGAAATTCCACGGTGCTTTTAACATCAATCTGTACAATTTACTGTGACTAATTACATTCCTTTTGAAATAAGAAATGTATGTAAAGGTCAATAGTACGTATTAAGCAATAATGACTCTTTCTTCTTCCATAAAAATAATTTTCATTGTCAGCTAAATATTCTTAAAACGAATAAAATAAATATTGCTCTTCCTTATTTATTTCAAAACAATAAACATGTTCTATCGTCTTGCCGTAAAAATAATTGTCAGGTAAATATTCTTCAAATCAATAAAACGAATGCCACTTTTCGAGATGTATTTATTTTAGATTGTACGATAGAATTCGATTTTGGAACAATTCCTTTTAAAATGAGTAAAGTCGAATTTTGTTTTGCAGCAGCGACATCAAATTAATCACCAATCATCATCTTTGATTTGATTTTTAAATGAGTGTGAAAGGTGATGACGTACGTACGAACAAGAAATGCCTTAGCGTATTATTATATAGATTTTAAATGTGTGTGAAAGGTGATGACGTACGTACGAACAAGAAACGCCTTAGCGTATTATTATATAAAGTTTTAATGTGTGTGAAAGGTGATGACGTACGTACGAACAAGAAATGCCTTAGCGTATTATTATATAGATTTTAAATGTGTGTGAAAGGTGATAACGTACGTACGAACAAGAAATGCCTTAGCGTATTATTATATAGATTTTAAATGTGTGTGAAAAGTGATGACGTACGTACGAACAAGAAATGCCTTAGCGTATTATTATATAGATTTTAAATGTGTGTGAAAGGTGATAACGTACGTACGAACAAGAATGCCTTAGCGTATTATTATATAGATTTTAAATGTGTGTGAAAAGTGATGACGTACGTACGAACAAGAAATGCCTTAGCGTATTATTATATAGATTTTAAATGTGTGTGAAAGGTGATGACGTACGTACGAACAAGAAATGCCTTAGCGTATTATTATATAGATTTTAAATGTGTGTGAAAGGTGATGACGTACGTACGAACAAGAAATGCCTTAGCGTATTATTATATAGATTTTAAATGTGTGTGAAAGGTTATAACGTACGTACGAACAAGAAATGCCTTAGCGTATTATTATATAGATTTTAAATGTGTGTGAAAGGTTATAACGTACGTACGAACAAGAAATGCTTAGCGTATTATTATATAGATTTTAAATGTGTGTGAAAGGTGATAACGTACGTACGAACAAGAAATGCCTTAGCGTATCATTATATAGATTTTGAATGTGTGTGAAAGGTGATGACGTACGTACGAACAAGAAATGCCTTAGCGTATCATTATATAGATTTTGAATGTGTGTGAAAGGTGATGACGTACGTACGAACAAGAAATGCCTTAGCGTATTATTATATAGATTTTGAATGTGTGTGAAAGGTGATGACGTACGTACAAACAAGAAATGCCTTAGCGTATTATTATATAGATTTTAAATAAGATCCTTTCAAATCAGCCATTTTCTTTTCTGATGATGCGGTCGATAATGAGAGTCAACCCTTTTTTTAGCAAGTCAGCTTCACGACGCGATTATTTCATTTTTTATTTTATTTTATTTACTTATTTATTTATTTTAAAAACATATTTCATCCAAACAAGGCAGGCCACCACTGTAGACGTAAGAGGTTACTGAGAATTAGGGAGTAGGTTTTGCGTGTCATCCTAAGTGGTGAGCTGTGTAGCGAAATGTCTGTTTACATTAGTTTTAAACTTCTGCATATCGGTACATTCGGGAAACAGGGAGCAGGGAGGGAGTTCTAGAGGCCGGCCGCATGAGGAAAGAATCTATTGGAGTAGAAGGCTCTCCGACATCTGGGGACCTCCACAGTGAATGGATGGGATTTTGCTGATTGTCGAGTTTGTCTAGTGTATTTACGTCGAAAGGATTCATTATTCATTTTTTTATCATGCGACAAATATAATTTTCTTGTGATAATCTCTTCTTCTTCTTCTTCTTCTTCTTCTTCTTCTTCTTCTTCTTCTTCTTCTTCTTCTGTTCAATGTCTGATACTGTAAAGTATTTCTTGTTGTCTGACCCTGGGAATGAATGTCTTTGAAACTGTATTTTCCAATATTCATTATCACTTCCGCTCAAATAAGAACCAAGAACCACGAAAGCATATTCATCGCAAGGAATGCAAAACCGAAATTCACAACATACGTCCATTCAATCTGCGCGTTCAACGATTAAAATGTTATTTCAAACTGAAGCGTGACAGACAAACGGAAATTTTATTTAAAACTGAAGCGTGACAGACTAACGGAAATCTTATTTCAAACTGAAGCGTGACAGACTAACGGAAATCTTATTTCAAACTGAAGCGTGACAGACAAACGGAAATCTTATTTCAAACACAAGCATGGCAAAATAAATACCGTATGTATGTTTTAAATAACTTAAAGACCCTTGAGTCAGTCCATTCTAAATTTTCGGCATTTATATATTAAGCACTATTCTGACGCACGACACATCAATTTTAATAAAGTTTTATCATTTGGTTTTTAAATTTTAAGATTTTCTGAAAGGCAAAATAAACTCGAGCGTGACAGACCGACCAATAGACGAAAGCAGTCGCTGATAGAGATCTGAGAACGCACAAGAGACGCTCGTTAACCTTAAACGGCAACTGGATGGGGGTGGGTTGTACCCGACCTCGCGCACCGGTGAAAGGCGAGGCCACAAAGGCGCGAGTCACATTCAATCTGCAACCGTCTCCAACGATTACAAAACTCTCTGCAAGAATCTACGTTTCGGTTAGCGATAAACTGAAAAGAGTACGCCAAACCCTAACTCTAACCCTAACCCTAACCCTAACGCCAAATCGTTGTTTATTGAATATTCAAAAGGTCGTCGCAAGAATTGAAGGTTTGAACAGATTCGGCTTCATCTAAAGATTTCTCCTTCTATGAGAACGGAATTCTTTTGAAGAATTTCTGGAACACAGCCTCCAAGCACGACCCAGATGTTTATCGTATGAAAAGGTCTTTTGCTCGATTGAAAACAGGAAAATGTCGGATTATTTTGGTCCCCGGAAATTTATTATTAATACGTTATTGGGTTAGTTCTTTGATTTGTTCAAAATGAGTTTATTTATTTTTCACGAAATTCGCCATGAAGTTAACAAGGCCGAAAACTGACTGAACCAGATTTGGCGGGAAAACTCTGGTTTGTCACCCAATGGTCTAAAATGCCGCACATGAACCCCCTAAACCCCTTAAAGTCCAACTCTTTCTCACCGTGGCAGATCTATGCCATGTGGACCTCTAGTTCCTGCCAGGGACAACCATGGCGGACAAGTTTGGCACCAATCTCTATTCGGACTGCAACGCGGCTAACAGGGCTCTGATAAAAATCCTGGAGGAGACGGAATCAGGATCCGTCGTCCTCTGGTCGCCTCTGTCTCTGCGTGTGACAAGCAAAGACTTGTTAGGAATGGAACCGCACATCAATGGAGTGAGAGTGACAAAATTGCTTCTGCGCAAGTCTTTTGTGTGTTCTGGGCCAAACCTTCCCCGACTTCGCATGCAACTTTTTTGTCTTCCTGTTCCCGGTGTCGGGGGTAAAAATCTTCAATCCTGCAATCTGGTCACGTATTTTTGAGCAATCATTCGATGCATGAAAAGGTCAAATATCTTTTTAGAATCAAAATTTAAGAATCTTAATTTTATTTTTTTCCCCATCGAATAACAATGGAAGTGAATGCCAAAATTAAAAACAGAAAACTATTTTCTGGTTTTGACGTTTTGAAGAATTTGAAAACAGGAAAGGATCTTTTCTTAAGATGCGTCCATTTAATCTGCGCGTTTAGCGATGGAAATGCTATTTCAAACTTAAACATTACAGACCAAAAAATATTTAAAACTTAAGCGTTACAGACCAAATATATATATATATATATATATATATATATATATATATATATATATATATATATATATATATATATATATATATATATAAAACTAAAGCATTACAGACTAAAAATATTTAAAACTTAAGTGTTACACACCAAAAAATATTTAAAACTTAAACGTTACAGACCAAAAAATATTTAAAACTTAAACGTTACAGACCAAAAAATATTTAAAACTTAAGCGTTACAGACCAAATAAAATATTTTAAACTTAAGCGTTACAGACCAAAAAATATTTAAAACTTAAACGTTACAGACCAAAAATTATTTAAAACTTAAGCGTTACAGACTAAAAAATATAAAAAATTAAAGAAAATAGTTAAAACTAAAGTGTGCCAGACCGAAAAATATTAACTTAACTTCTTATAGTAATGCGTGGACGTATCTTAAACAATGATATTTGGAACTGAAGCGTGACAGACTGAGAGGCTGACGAAAATGCTATTTCAAACACCAGAGCATCGTATAGAGATGTCTGTACGCATCTAAACTAATTTGGACACGTTGAATCTGCGCGCTTAGCAATGAAACTGAAGCGTGACCGGTTAACCGTTCAACGGGCGGACAGAGCCTCGTTTATAAATGCGAGGACACATTTAAAATTATTTCAGAAAAGCAGAACTAAACCAAAGAAACAATTCCGATTCGAATTCTTTCCATTTTTAGAGGCGGAAAAATGGAAACGCCAAAATGAAGAAACAAAAAAAGAAAAACAAAACGACACACAAAAAAAGAATTTTACAATTTAAAAGAACGTACGCAGCACCACCCAAGCCCAAAACCGACGGAAAATTATTTCCCTTTTATTTTCAATCGTGTTTTTCTCACACTTTCTCTTTCTCGATTCTCTCCCTTCCACCACCATAACCGTCCAGCACCACTCCCCCATAACTACCACCATTCCCTTTGTCTTGATTCATAAAACCTTAAATAAACTTTGTCTGAACAAAATCCAACGCCGACCATTTAAATCTGTAACAACCGCCCCCTCCCCAGATCATTCCTCCCTCCGTCTTACCTCCGCACCCCCATACCTTTATTCTTTCATCCCCTCCACCCACCACCGCACCACTGTCTCTCCCCCCCGTTCTCTATCGCTGTTCAACTAACTCCTTCTTACTCTATATCTCCCCATACGCCCCCATAAAATGCAACGCCCTCTCCTACTCTCTCCCCCTATTTCCTTAGCTCACCTACTGACATTATCTGCTACCTACCCTCCCACCTCCACCCTGACATCTACACAAACTCATCTCCCCCTAATCCTCTCGAATACACACCCTCCTTCCACTAATCCTTTCCCTCTTTCTAACCTACTTTCAGTTTCGCTTTCGTCATACTTACCCCCTCCCCCGCAATCGCCGGCATTTTCATTTCATCTTTTATAACCTCGACTCTAAAAAAAGTCTTTTTTCGTAATCCAATTTCGAAACTTTTCTACTTTAACTTTCGTTTCCTTTTCTGTGATCATTTCTTCCGTTTTTTCGCAGAGATATTCTACACAAATTCCACGAGAAAAATCAGAACGTCTGATTATTCAGCGGACGATAAATATCGATTGCTTTTAGATTTCCAGGGCTTCTAGGGTCCATATTCAAATATGTGACCGACGATGGAATCAATAGATGCGCTTTCCACTCATACTGGAGGTTGAAATAGACACCGGCTCAATCTAATGCCAATCTATTCGAAGATACAAAGAAATACACACAAGCGAACGCGACATCTGCATACGTTTTATATGCATTCACGTGACACGGCCGAAATAGACGACGCGAAATTGACCAGGTTTAAATTATCCGAAATTTAGTGTCGCACTTTGTACAGGAAAACACATGAAAACGGAACGGCATACAAGTCGCAGAGAGATGCATTCGACCGCACACCATTGTCCAGGATTATATTGAAATACAGTTATATAGATTGGAGGACAGCTCTCTCTCTCTCTTTCTCTCCCTCTCTCTCTCTTTCTCTCTCTCTCTCTCTCTCTTTCGTTCTAATTCACATGATCTCTCTCGCTCTCTCTCTATCTCTTTCTCTCTCTCTCTCTTTCGTTCTAATACACATGATCTCTCTCGCTCTCTCTCCCCCTCTATTTACATCTATCACGCTTAGACACAAAATTGAAAGCCAGATTTTACAACATGTTGAATATCTGTCCTCTCTTTCTCTCTTTCTCTTTCCCTCTCTCGCTCCCCCTCCCCTACCTTTCTATGGATCTCTCTCTCTCTCTCTCTCTTTCTCTCTCAATCTTTCTCTCTCTCTCTCTCTCTCTCTCTCTCTCTCTCTCTCTCTCTATATATATATATATATATATATATATATATATATGCATTCGTAAACCTCTGCACTATAATTTAGTTCAGCTAAACTGGGCTCATCAAATGTGTACAGTTCGCTTATTATTCGTGTACTATATACACATATATATATATATGTATATATATATACAAATATATATATGTATGTATATATATATTATATATAATATATGTGTATACTATATATATATATATATATATATATATATATATATATATATATATATATATGTGTGTGTGTAATAAACGTAACTTATCTTAATATTGCATTGCTAAGTGTTAAGATGAGTATTATATATATATATATATATATATATATATATATATATATATATATATATATATATATATATATATATATATTTTCGGCAACCCAGTAAGTAATCCAGTCAAGTTATTTCTATGTAAACTTCACAATTTAAAGAGTAAACCCATTCTCGATTAATAAACGAGATACAAAAAAAAAAATGAATTGAAAAAAATTGCTCTACATCAAATTTAGAGTGATATTATGTAATCAAATTTGAACCGGGCCGGTGAACGCGCGTCAATATATGTCAGTATGCGCGGGGTAAAATCCTAAACTAATGAACTTATCATTATGAATGATGGGATACATATTCCAGGCGTCACGGTGAGCAACGTAGGCATATTTCCTTTTGTAAACTGTACTATTTAGGGGTGTGCTACCAAAAACCGTACTTTACGTAACTTAAAACACGATTTTCCTACGAAATAAGTAACGTGTATTTACTTAAGCTGTCAAAATAAATGACGTTTCGTCACTTACGACGTGGATTGAGTACACACATATCGCGTTTATATTTTTAAGTATGAACATGTGTAGCTAAAAAATACTATACGCATTGCTTATACCCTCCCTGAGATGCGTATTCTTCTAGTTATTGTTATAAAGTTCTATCTGAAACGATATTGATGCAAGCTCTGCTTTATTGATTCAGTTCGGTTTCGATTTTGCGAAGTTGATTTTCATGTATATATACATGTGTGTGTGTGTGTGTGTGTGTGTGTGGGTGTGTGTGTGGGTGTGTGTGGGTGTGTGTGTGTGTGCTGTGTGTGGATGGCGTAGGCAAAATAAAATTGGAAAAAAAGATAAAATGATATAAAATACAAGATGACAGCAAAAAGCCATCTAGAGGACTGATATTTCGTCTCAAGAAGCTTCGTCGCGAGTGAGATACAAGACATGTCTGACGCTATACAGAAATATATGAAAAAGGTTGAAGAAAGATGGCGATGAGAGTAGTGGAGGGAAAGGGGTTGGGGATTCGGTAGGTCAGTAGGAATGTAGGACAAAAGAGGAAATGAATGTAGGAAATACGAAGATGTTAAAAGTGAGGGCCAACACAAAAGCCCCAAAACGTGTGTCATGATTCATATATCTAGATGTGTTGACCAAGTAGAAGGTAAATAAGCGTGCATGAAGGGATGAAACAAGCGAAAGACGACAGAGGATGCGGAAAGTCAAATGAACAAATTC
Organism: Sepiola atlantica; assembly: GCA_963556195.1. Classification (NCBI taxonomy): domain Eukaryota; kingdom Metazoa; phylum Mollusca; class Cephalopoda; order Sepiida; family Sepiolidae; genus Sepiola; species Sepiola atlantica. The sequence continues at coordinate 105,381,514 of OY744533.1, read as the reverse complement.
GCTGGATTAAAACCTGTGTCGAGATTGATAGGATTTTCTTCAAGAATATCGTGGTCGTTTTTGGCGAGGGGACGAATGCGCGCATTACGCTCACCTTATAGAGTCGTGCTCAACATCAATGTTTTATTAGACCCGTCCGCCTCTAAAATCTGACAGAAAGCATGCTTATTTATGTAGCGCCCCTATTATATAAAAGTAATCATATTAATGCGTTCCTGTCGTATTAAAGAACCCATAAGACTCAAATGTAAGGAAATAAATTGAAATTAAAAGCAAATGTTAATTAAATTTTAATTGATTTTAATTACATGTAAATTATTTTAATTTCATTAAAAATATTTTAATTAAATTTAAATTAATTTCAATTAAATTTAAATTTATTTTAATAAAATCAAAACTTATTTTCATTTAAAATTAATTTTAATTACATTAAAATTAATTTTAATTACATTAAAATTAATTTTAATAAAAATTTAAAATTATTTTCAATAAATTTCAATTCATTTTCATTAATTTTAGATTAGTTTTAATTAAATTTAATATAGATTTGAACTCAAACGGTCGTCGGTCAAAATTAACTGCGTTTATTTAAAAGCTAAATCATTTCACTTGCAACCAATGGTGAACATTTAAAAAAATCAACCCGATCATCTGGAAGGTTATCATCAAGGTTCACTTCAAAACAAGATTTATTAACCGGATTGACTCTCAATTTTAATATGACTAATAATTCGCTCTTTTTATTAAAGAAACTTTTTCAAAGTGCAAAACTTTCCTTGCTGTTTTACAAGCGAAAAAATATTTTTAAGAAAGATAGGCGGGAACTAGAGTGGCGGCGGTGGAGATGAGGGGGTTAGGGTTAGGGTAGAGTGGATATGGAAGAAAAGTGATATGGGAACCCATGATTTTTAATGAATGCAAGGGGATGGCGTAAACTTAAGAATAAAAATCGTTTTTTTTTTTAGTTTTGCAAGTCGGAGAACAAATGTAGCGTAGCCCGATACCCAGTTCTACCCGAATTCTAAATAAGTGCCATTTATGTTGTTTGGGTGAGAGTATACAAAATTTATAAGTCAGAAAATCGTGAAATTCATTTTTTCTTGAACTATTAAGAAAATATAAAAATGTCTTACTTGCTTACGAAGAAGCCGAAATGCATTGTGGCTGACTTAATTTCGTAATTTAATTATTTTTGAAAACGAATGTTTTCAAGTAGTCGTTCGTACTTGACGCTTTTCCATTTTTAATGAAAAAAAAGTAAGTGATTAATAATAAATAAAAAAATAGTTTCTTTGGGCTATTTAAAAATAGTTTCTTTGGGCTATTTAAAAATAGTTTCTTTGGGCTATTTAAAAATAGTTTCTTTGGGCTATTTAAAAATAGTTTTAGAGGGCATAATATGGGCACAAACCCCTATTTGAAAATTAAAATATTTCAGATTTGCACCGGATTTTATACAGAGTCATTATACACCAATTAAACAAGATTCCCCGAATTTCTACTTTTTCTTAAGACCCCTTGAATTTTAGACATTTTCCAGAATCAAAATTATGTAATGGATTTTGATCGAAATTTGATTAAGAATCCTAGACGTAATATTTACTATCATTATATCTTGTTTTTAATAAAATGAAACAAATATATAGAATTATTACATTATATTTGGATCAAAAAACCAAATTCAATAAAGAAAAAGAAAAAGGTGGAATTTTCACGAGTCCCGTGAGTGTTAACGCATAGTATATCATGGCGTCTGGTTTAGAACGTTTGGTTTGAGAGTTTATCCGCGTTGGCTATTGTTAGTAAATCTGTTTGTTGAAACACGACTATAGTTATCTGCTGTCAAACATTAACACCCGACACATCAGAGATAAAACAAATACCCTCTTACCCCAGATAAAAACGCGTTTCTCTTCGACCCCATACCTAATTCTTTGATGCCCCCCTCTCCCCGTTCAAAGTCTTTTGTTTCCAGATGGTTCCTATGCCATATCCATATGCAAGCATTTTTATAACCTTGTCCGTCTTTCATCTTCGGTTAACCCTAACCCTAACCTAACCCTAACCCTACCCCCACGCCATCTAGCCGAACCGAAACATTCTTTTTCCTTTCTTGTTTTCTTTCTGTTGTATGTCCGTCATTTATTTTCCCGCTCTTTTGCATTTCTGCATTAATGATTAACAGAGACAAAAGAAAGAGGAAAATGGCGAAATTTGATTAGCATGAAAACCGACGAAAAGAGGGAAGGCGGTAATTATTAGTAGTAGACGACCATCGTTTGTTTGGGTTAGAAGAGAGAGATTTTTGATTTTGAGGCGGACGTTTTGGAAAGAATAGAAAAGAAGGAGAGAGAGAATAAGAGAGAGAGAGAGGGAGAGAGAGAGAGGGAGAAAGAGAGAGAGAGAAAGAGAGAGAGAGAAAGAGAGAGAAAGAGAGAGAGAAAAAGAGAGAAAGAAAGAGAGAGAAAGAGAGAGAAAGAAAGAGAGAGAGAAAGAGAGAGAGAGAGAGAGAGAAAGAGAGAGAGAGAGAGAGAGAAAGAGAGAGAAAGAGAGAGAGAGAGAGATTAGGTGAAAAGAGAGAGGGACTGGTAGTAAAAGTCAGAGAAGAGATAAAGTGGAGAGAGAGAAAGATAGAAAGAGAAGGGGTAGAGAGAGAGAGAGAGATAGGTGGGAATACATGAAACTAGTACAACAGCAAAAAGAAAGAAAGCAAGGAAACGAGAGAAAGGGGGTCCGAAGGAAAGTGCAAAATTAGCATAAACACCGATGAAAAGAGAGAAAGTAGACAACCGTCATTTGTTTTTGAAGAGGAAGATGTTTGGTTTGGGGGACATTTTAGAAAAGACGAAAGACAGTGGAGAGAAATGATGATAGAAAGATGGAGAGAGAGAAAAGATGGAGATAGAGAAATAGACAATGGAAGAAGAGACAGAGAGGTGGGAGATTATGTGAAGGGCGAGAAAGACGGGTAGTAAGTCAGAGAGTGCGGTGGGGAATAAAACATAAAAAAAAAGAAAAGAAAAGAAATGGAGAACGCGGTAAAGTAAAGAAGGAAAGGACAATAGAGGAAAACAAAAGAGAAATAAAGAACAGGAAAAAATAAAAAAGAGAAAAAAGAAAGAAAGAAGAAGGGAAGGAAGTGAAATCAAAGGAAGAAAAAGTAACGAAAATAAATAAATAAATATGTAAAAATTGAGATATTTTCCGACAAAAACAAGGTCTCGTATAGAGCAAATTTGTTTTTGATTAAAAATATAACAGCTGTTTCTTCATAGCTAAACAATCATAGCATTAGTAATTACACAGTCTGAATCATATAAACAAATGAATCTTCAGATTTACAGTAAAAAACGCTGACATTTTCACCAAAAGATCCGTTTCTCTTTTATACACGTGGCGAATAATCTCAATGATCCGCCAGTAGATAAAAACGAACGAGTTCTCATCTCAGCCTGAAGAATTTGCATGTTTAGCCACACTGAAGAACTGTGATACAGCGAAGTGAGCGATGACACTATTACAAGACAGGGTAGTCATCACAAACCAGTATTCTTTCAGGTGCATACGCTTTATAATTGGCACAATACACGCCTATTACATACTTCCATGCACTTGTACGCCCAGGACACCCACATCTTTGACACAAAATCTTACATCAACATTTATTTTCTGACCATCTTAAACGTACGTGATCTCTCTCTCTCTCTCTCTCTCTCATATATATATATATATATATATATATATATATATATATATATATATATATATATATATGGGAAATGAAAAAGGAAAAACCAACAGATGTTTTTTTTTATGTATTTGAAAACATTCACTGCCTGCCACCGACTTCTACTTCTTCTCATTAACTCATCATGTCAACCCAATATTTCTATGTACTTGCATGACATTTTTCTGAAAATTAGCATCCTGAGGAAGTCTTATAAATAAAGACGAAACGTTGATGAATACATAAAAAAAACATCTTTTGGTTTTTCCTTTTTCATTTCCCATTACGTCGCATTACCCTTCCTTTCTCATATATATATATATATATATATATATATATATATATATATATATATATATATATATATATATATGTGTGTGTTTGTGTGTGTGTGTGTAATTATTTTTTTATAAGTAAACCTTCAGCTATTAATTTATAATTCTAGAGCATTTCTAAATAGACAATATAAAAAGCAGATTTCAACGAATTTATTTTTCAGCAAAGAGATTTATTTTCACAACCGTTTCTTCAATCGTCCAGACAACTAAGGTGTTCAAGCATATCTTGATTATTTTATGGCATTGATTTGGGGGTAAATACGCGTGTGTTTCGGTAAAAGAGTCTAAACGAATATTTTCTTAAGTAAACTTTCGATTAAAAATTATTTTTCTGATTTTTTACTGATGAATCATTGTTCTAGAAGATTCAAGATCCGCTTGAAAACCTTGATTAGACAATTCAAGAAACGGCTGTTAAATTAATTTCTTTGCTGGAAAATAAAGATATCTTTGTTGAAATCTGCCTTTTCTATTATACAGAGTGAGTCAAAATGCACGCAAATTATAAAGTCTTTATTAAATGTATATTGAATCATCTTAAATGAAACTAAATGTAATCAAAAGAAAGAAGAGTTAATGGGGGTTGTAAGATTACAACAAATGTTCAATTATACCGCATTCCCTTTCTGCAATCACCAGTTCTGCACGTTTCACCAAATTATTTACAGTACGCCCAAGTTCATCATAGAAAACTTTATTTACCTCTGCAATGATGCGATCTTTGAGCTCAGTAAGGATGTTAGGCCGAAATTGATGGAATACACGGGTCTTCAGCATTCCCCCAAAATAGAAGTCCAGTGGAGTAAGATCAGGTGACCGTTGGTGGCCACGGTGTTCCGTGTCCTCGGCCAATCACACGATGTTCTTGAAATTTTGAAGCCAGAAAATCTCGAGCCAATAACGAATAATAGGGAGGAGCTTCGTCGTGTTGAAAGACAACAGTCCTCATTTTACGCGTTCTCTGTTACTGCGAGATGAGATGATCGTGAAGCAGGGCGTTACAATTTAAATGTCCGTGCATTTTGACTCAAGTAATGTGTTATTATTTTTATTTTAATCTATTTTTGTTTTTATGGTATATTTTGTTATTCTCAAAAATACGAATGACCAAAGTAACGAAGAATAAATATAGTAAAATGTTATTAAATCAATATTATATCGAGCTTTATGAATGTTTTCCAATAAAGGTTAACAATTATGTGAAAAGCGCACCAATTAAGGCATGTAATTCAAGCTAGAGTCATCTGTAGAACCCACCTGAAAGTCATCTGTAGAACCCACCTGAAAGTTGCCACTTGAAATAATTCGAATAGGGTTTGTTACTTTACTGCACGTAAGCCTCGAACGCTTTCACAAACCACATTGTAGAACCAGGTGTATACATGTGTATATATGTGCGTGTGTATATATATGTGTGTGTATATGTGTGTGTGTATATGTGTGTGTTTATATATGTGCGTGTGTATATGTGTGTGTGTATATGTGTGTGTGTATATGTGTGCGTGTGTATATGTGTGTGTGTATATGTGTGTGTGTGTATATGTGTGTGTGTATATATGTGTGTGTATATATATGTGCGTGTGTATATGTGTGTATATGTGTGTGTGTGTATATATGTGTGTGTGTATATATGTGTGTGTGTATATATGTGCGTGTGTATATATATGTGTGTGTGTATATGTGTGTGTGTCTGTGTGTGTGTATATGTGCGTGTGTATATGTGCGTGTGTATATATGTGTGTGTATATATGTGTGTATATATGTGTGTGTATATGTGTGTGTGTGTGTATATATATATGTGCGTGTGTATATATGTGTGTGTGCATATGTGTGTGTGTATGTGTGTGTATATGTGCGTGTGTATATATGTGTGTGTATATATGTGTGTGTATATGCGTGTGTATATATGTGCGTGTGTATATATGTGTGTTTATATGTGTGTGTGTATATGTGTGTGTTTATATATGTGCGTGTGTATATGTGTGCGTGTGTATAAATGTGCGTGTGTATATATGTGTGTGTATATATGTGTATGTGTGTATATATGTGCGTGTGTATATGTGTGCGTGTGTTTATGTGTGCGTGTGTATATTTGTGTGTGTATATATTTGTGTGTATATATGTACGTGTGTATAAATGTGCGTGTGTATATATATGTGTGTGTATATATGTGCGTGTGTATATATGTGTGTGTGTATATATGTGCGTGTGTATATATGTGCGTGTGTATATGTGTGAGTATATATGTGCGTGTGTATATGTGTGTGTATGTGTATCCATATATCCTTTTGTACACATGCGTCTATGCTGGGAAATGAGACGTTGACACATTGAAAATTGAATCCTTGGAATTAGTTGAAGTTTTTTGTCAATATTTTCACAAAATTTAAAGAAAGAATGAAGAACATTTGGCTCGTGATGATTTTCCTCCGATCGTATCGATCCAGCGATTGGGGTGGGGGTGATAATCGATATCGTTCATCCTTTCTGTCATTTTAATTGATTCGCAAGACAAAAAATATATCAATGAAAAAAGAAAAGACGCAAAAAAATGCGATGAAATGAGAAATAGAAAAGCGACGAGAAAATCGAACGTTTGGTTAAGTTCGATACTTTGATTGACAACATTGTAACCCTCTTGAAGTATATTCCCCCCTTACCTAACCACCGTCGTTTTCCCACTCTGTATTGCACTCTCTGAACCTTCTCTCTTGTTTAATTTTACTTGTCCTTTTCTCAGTACCCCCTACTCCAACCACACATGCTTTCTCAATTTTTTCCTTTTCTCATCGTCTCATATATATATATATATATATATATATATATATATATATATATATATATATATATATATATATATATATATTAGTACTTCATGTATCCACATAAAATATTATAAGGAGATATAATTTTTTATGTGTCGGTTTTCAGTATTTACTTCAACAGTGCTCGATACGTAAGTAGAGCTAGGTAGTAAGCAATGAAAATATATATGGCAATCAAGCTACACAGAGGCTACCGTGTTTCATCCCCGGGGGGAATCGTCAGGCTAAATGCCTGCATTTAGCCTGACGATTCCCCCCGGGGATGAAACACGGGAGCCTCTGTGTAGCTTGATTGCCATATATATTTTCATTGCTTACTATATATATTTATATATCCCTGCCCGGTTAGTCACGCTGATAACGGCTCATAGCCAGAAACACGTGTCACTGTCTACCTTTTGTGCACGCAAAAAATTAGTTCATAAATTAATTAAATAAATCTGTATACAAAAATTGATTTATAAATTAATTAATCAAAAAAATCTATGTATACAAAATTGATGACTCGTCCGATTAAGTGCATATTCTTAAAATAAACATTTTTGTCCCAAGTTCTTCGGTAGAAAACTACATTTCTTGTAAGTCAATTTACTTTTTACAGTCACTATATTAGTTTGCTTCCAATAATTTACGCTAGTCTCAACATTATTTAAGGGATCATCAGTTGTTTACCATGAAAAACAGTTTCGGGAATTTTATATATATTAAATTCCCGAAACAGTTTTTCATGGTAAACAACTGATGATCCCTTAAAATAGTGTTAGAAACTAACTAATATAATAACTGTAAAAAATAAATTGACTTACATGAGTGATTTTCCACTGGAAGACTTGAGACTATAAGTTTTTTTTTTTTTTTTTTTTATATAGTTTTAATGGTTGAGAAACTTCCGAGACTATATATATATATATAATTTGAAAGTGCTCAACATCGGTACAGAGCTTGTATATTTTAGTCTGATGAACGGGAGGTGACGATGGTTAGTGGATATCGACACGGTGTTCCAAGTTCGAATCCAGTCGGTTCCACAGTACCACTTTCACTTAGGGATGTTGGCAACCTTCTCGTGGTCCTTCCCGTAAGTACCCGATGTCTTTCCAAAAGGATTTCCAACTAGAAAACATCGGGGAAACTAATCTTAACACCAGAATCATCTGATTCACACGAAAGAAAAAGAAGTCTGATGAACGCAATGCAAGAAACTGGCAGTCACCAAATGCTGTTGATTCTACGTTCTTGTAATAAAGATCAGAATAAAATGTTTATTCGATTAAAATCTTTGAAAAATCTGTCTAGAATTTAGAATGTTTCCAAGTCTGGCTAATTTTCGGACTTGCCGAATCCCAAGCACGTATGCTTATTAACAGTGAACAATTTTTGAAATCAGCTTTGCCATTAATCTACCGGTCATCTCATGGTCATCTTTCTGCGTTGGGAAGACAGAGAGAGAACCTCACTTCAGTCCCATTCTGTCCTTCTCCCGTTCTTATGTGTTTCGTAAATCAGTGCTCATGTCTCGGGCCTCACCTGAACACAGACAAGTTTAGCGGGTGAAAAATCGCGATAAAACAACAAAGGCGACGATGTTCGTCATGAGAAAGAATCGACAGTAAATCCTGTTCGATAATTAATGGCGACATCTCAGCTGACCACGTGTAGCCATTTTGCTTTTTTATTTGGGGGGGGGGAGGGTTGGCATAGTGAAATTTATGACGAACTTTCTTATCTCAAGTCGAGTCACGTCTGTCGGTGAACGGGGAGGGGGAGGGAGAAGAAATCGCGTTTCGGATGGAGAGCACAACAAGAACATCAAAGACAGACTTAAATAGGAACAACAACAACAACAACAACAACAAAAAAAAAGCCATGAAAAAACAACCGGAAGAGACTGGAAAATTTATCGTTTTTTAATGTTTTTTTTAGCTGCGACCTCGCAACACTACAAACGGCTCCGTCGGTCGATTATGTTTATGTTTAAAATATCATTTCTGTTCACTTTCCACCTTAAAGCTTTTGATGCGTCATCGTAAGCTTAATGAAAGGCTTCGTCCGTTGGTCAGTCTGAAATTGCATTTTCGTCACTAAATGCACATATTGAACGGACGCATCCTATTTCAGATACGTCATCGCATCCCAAATAAGATGTCCAGTCTGCTCGGAGCTCTGTCACGCCTGAAATAGCATTTTAATCGCGAAGACGTACATTGAATTATTTTAAATTGCACCAAAGCGTCCTTATAAGAGGCCCTGTCTGTCGGTCGGTCTGTCACGCTTAAGTTTTAAACAGCATTTTCGCCAGTCTTTCTTACTTTTCATAATTAAACGCACAGATTAAATGGACGCATCTTAAACAATCACCGCGCCTGTTATTTTTTTTTTATATATTTTTGCCTCGTTTTTTTTTATATCGGCCATCTTTTATTATTTGTTGTGGGAGGGAGGGGGGGGGTCGATGGGTCGAGTGTTCGAGAATATTATTTATGGACAATTTTAATGAAACCGTACAAATGAAATCTCCTTTGTGAATATTCATGATTTCAGCTGAAAACATTGTGGCTAAGAAGTGATGCATTATGGGAAAGGAAATCAAATCTATGAAACGTTGTTAAGAAAACTACGGAAGCGGAACTGAACGCGTTGTGATGCATTGTGGGAGGAAAAGAAACCGAGTCGATAAGCGTTAAGTAAAGAAAACTAATAAATTGGGCTAGAAATTAATAATTTTTTTTTTTTCAGTTTTTCGAATCAATATTTTTTTTTATAGTTTCCTGCGATGTGAATCGATGAATTTATTTTTCAAATCTATAGTCGCATCTAAATGAGAGGCTATGTCCGTTGGTCGGTCTGTCTCGCTTCAATTGCAAACGGCGGTTTCATCGTTAACCGCGTAGATTAAATGGCCGCATCTTATTTTAGTCAGACGCAATAAGACATCCTACGTCCATTAGTCGGATGTTTACGGTTCAGTTTTAAATAGAATTTTCATTGGTCTGTCACACTTAAGTTTATAACAGTATTTTTCTTGATCTGTCACGCTTAATTTTTAAATAGCATGTTCGTAGGTTCAACCGATTCAAAAATGGCCGCACATCAGTGGAGAGTGACCGGCGTTCTGGCAGGCCACAAACTGTTCGGAGTGCAGCTGTTGTTGAAAGGGTGCAAAAAAAGAGATAACGTAAAACGCGACGGCGGAGATGAACACCATTCCAAAAATTGACTTCCAGAGGTGTTTCCGGCAGTGGATGGATCGGTACGCTAAGTGTGTGAAAGCCCCTTTAAAGAAGATTAGTGTTCCAACACCGTCACGTATTTGACATATTTTTTTGGCCTGAGGTCGGATACGTTTTAGACAGGCCTCGTATACCACTACCTCCAATGAAACTGTATGCAATGTATCGTTTATTTCTGTATGACTGTATATGACTGTATAACTGTATAATAAAATGACTGTATATGACTGTATAACTGTATGCAATGCATCGTTGATTTCTGTATGACTGTATATGACTGTATAACTGTATAATAAAATGACTGTATATGACTGTATAACTGTATAATAACATGACTGTATATGACTGTATAACTGTATAATAAAATGACTGTATATGACTGTATAACTGTATGCAATGCATCGTTGATTTCTGTATGACTGTATATGACTGTATAACTGTATAATAAAATGACTGTATATGACTGTATAACTGTATAATAACATGACTGTATATGACTGTATAACTGTATAATAAAATGACTGTATATGACTGTATAACTGTATGCAATGCATCGTTGATTTCTGTATGACTGTATATGACTGTATAACTGTATAATAAAATGACTGTATATGACTGTATAACTGTATAATAACATGACTGTATATGACTGTATAA
>OY744533.1:105335737-105360737 GCA_963556195.1 Sepiola atlantica | reverse complement strand
GGATTCAGTCTTATTTTGCTCAATTCGGATTTAACGGGTTTTCTAATTAAACAACGAACTTGGATTTGACTTGGGTTGCACAAGTTGGGATTTCGGAACTTTGATTGAACTTTTTGTATTATTTTGATTGATTTATTTATCATTAACATTGAATATGGACACATTTCGCGACTGGATAACTTTGCCGGCCCCTTCAATTTCACGTATTTGGACTGCTGTTTGTATCTTGGAGTAATGTCCTTCCTGATTATGCTTCTCAACTTGTATGACCTGGATAGACTGTATGGATTCAACAAAAGTATGTTTTTGGATTGATATGTTTGATGTTATGTATTTTTATGTATTTGTGTATATAATTTTATATATTTTCAAAGCGTAATTTTATTGCCTGTAGTAGTATAACTGCGGTAATGGTCCTCTGAAGAGAAGAATTATCTTTGAAAACTCATGAGCTAAGGACTTAAGGATGCTTTGCATGAACTTTGAATTCTAATAAAATTTGATTGACACCTTATTTTATTACTTCATTTTATATTATATTATAATATATATATATGTATATATATACGGTGGCTGTCTACTTGCTTTCGAGTATGACCACATTTTTCGTATGAATGTTTTTTTTTTAAAATCTGCTAGACATTTACAGACCACAGATGTTGCAGGTGTTGTGATGATCTAATGGAATGCCATAATTGAAGCCACCCTTTGCCTCACTTGATTCAGCTGCACATGCACACGTTGGTGATTCACCAAGCCGACACGTGCAATAGTTACCAAATTGCAAATTTTGCATTTTAGCTATACTTACCCACCCATTCACCGCTAAGAGATTTATGGTGCAGCATGCTGCACACATAATCGTTATCTACATAAAGTTCAGCACAGCAACACGTCAATGTCAGTTCAACGTAGGTGTTAGATCGGAGTTTTTCGTCTCCTAGATGCCTGCCTAACAAAGACTAAACAGGATATCTCTTCTAGTATACTCCTTGAGTACACATACTCATACACAGATACACACATACACACACACACATATATATTATATATATTTATATATATATATATATATATATATATATATATATATATATATATATTATATTGTTTCCTTCCACTGATCATGCGAAAAGCAATCCAAAGTCATAAGTCTCATAAGTTCCTTCAATGTTTTTTATTTTTAATTTAACCCGAACCCTAACCCTCAACCCTAACCCTAACCCTAACCCTAACCCTCAACCCTAACCCTAACCTCTAACCCTAACCCTCAACCCTAACCCTAACCCTAACCCTAACCCTCAACCCTAAACCTAACCCTAACCCTAACCCTAACCCTAACTCTAACCCTAACCCTCAACCCTAACCCTAACCCTTAACTCTAACCCGAACACCTCGGTGGATGTTTATAATTCCAATGTAAATCTTTTCATCTTTAATTTTTTGCATTCTTACACGCGTTTCGTGGCAGATTGGGAGAAAAATGACAGTTCAATAGTCTATCTTTCAATCTTTAAACTTGTAATACAATTTCATTGAGCTTGTAATTGGAACTATTTCGGATATTGTAAGGCGTATAAAATTGAAAATATACATTCCTTTTAAATCTCCCCCCTTCCCCCCTTTCTCTCTCTCTCTCTCTCTCTCTCTCTCTCTCTCTCTCTCTCTCTCTCTCTCTATATATATATATATATATATATATATATATATATATATATATATATATATATATATATATATGTTGATCAAAAGTTAAAACATAAATAAAATAAAATATAAATTGTCGAAAACATCATGGTGTTTTTAATGATCACGATTTTAACTTAACATCTCCCTATTGGAGTTACTTCATTTTTGAACGCTTTTCCATGCTGCCCTCACGAAAACACCTCTTTTCCATCTAAATCTCCTTTCATTGGATACTTTATCAACGGACAATTACCATCTGGACAAACATCATATCTTTTTCACACGAACTGTTTTCACTCTCCATTACTTAATATTTTTTCAAATTTTGAATTTTGGCTTTTCCACTGCCAACTTATCTATCTATGTAATACCTCTGATGATAAGATTTTGATCTTTGAAAAGCCCTGGCTTAAGGAAAGAATACTAAACATAATTTTATTACCGAGTATACCTTGCATTGAACAATCGAAGTTGGAATTAATTTGTCAGTCGTACATGTTTATCCCTCTTCTTTCATCTATCTTTATATATATATATATATATATATATATATATATATATATATATATATATATATATATATATAGTTGTATTTATTTATCCACAAATTTTTGAAGAAAATATATAAAATAAAATAAAATAACAAATATTCTTATTTAAAAGAAGAAGAAAAGAAGTGTTATCTGCATGGATTTACATAGATTTATTTTTAGAGGTTGTTGGTGGGACATTAGGGTAGATAGGGTATGGGGTGCGCGCACGTGCGTGACTTTCGATATCAAAAGTTACACGCCCTCGCACCCCTCTGTCTTTTTTTCTCTCTCTCTTTCCACCTCACGCCTTCCTATTTTATGATTTTCCTGCCCCTAACGTCGAACATCGAGAACTGAAATTTTATTACCAACTTATTATTCATATTTTTTTTAAAACACAGTCACCTTATCTATTTATTTTTTTAAATATTTATTTTATGCGGCCTTTTTTTAGATTTATTTCAACGTTTTTTTTAACTTTCGTCTTTATGTTCTCCCCATTTGCTTGTTCTGAAACTTTTCAATTCACACACACCAACAATGCTTTACTCAGAAAACAAATCCCATGGTTCGGTGGCAGGTTGTTTCTTCTTCTATCCTTCCATCTCTTTCTACTACTACTACTACTACTACTACTACTACTACTACTACTACTACTACTACTACTACTGGTTTCGGCACTATTGTTACATAATGAAAGCCGTTAGTTGAATATAGGAGTGGTTGACGGATGGGAGGTCAGATTTTAACCTTTAGCGAACGGAAGTCGACGAAATCACGTGACTTCCGGGAGAGAAAGAATTCAGCCTTTCCTTTCAATTAGAGAAGACTTGAAAGTCGTCCTTCCCTATTTAGCCTCATTGTAGGATGAGCGAGCGGGGATGCATCACATAACCCAATGAGTATACGACAGAGACGTCTGATATATATATATAAATATTATATATATATATATATATATATATATATATATATATATATATATATATATATAATATTTATTGATTTTTTACGTTCATAATATTAATGTATGGACACGTGATAAATACAAAATGACAAATACGTAACTTAATATTTAGGCGTGGTCCGGACGTAAAACTACAGATTACAGACAATGTAATCGAAGGTTCGATCCTTGACTAAATTAGCCATGTCATGACGGCTGATAGCCAGAAACAGGTGTCAATGGATTACTTATATGTACGTAATATATATATATATATATATATATATATATATATATATATATATATATATATATATAAACTAAAAACACGTCCTATTAAGAGCGATATTCCACTTAGGAAGTGGAAAAATACAAAGATACCGTAAAATTCATCTCACAGAAATGCTATGTTTTTTTGGAAATGTGAGAAGAAATAAAAATAAAAATAAAAAATAATAATAAAAATAAATAAATAAAAACATGGTTATTGGAATATAAAATTAACCTGGCTTACTTATATAATGCTCTGTTGTTACTGATTGACAATCATCGAGCTGAATCTTTTTAAGAGACTGCTAATTAAAGGCATTGATAGTATATGCTAATATATATATATATTGTCATAATTAATATATATATACAATAAATATATATATATATATATATATATATATATATATATATATATATATATATATATATATATATATATTAGTATTCACTCGCCGTGAGTATGTGAAATCTCAGTGTTTTTTTCATATAAACTTTACACGAAGTCGTTTCCATTGTCACAAATTTAATGGGCGATTTTCCTTATCACAGTGGTATGAGATCTCAGTTTATAGTAACTGTTGATCGATAACATCGACATGCCAGTGTCGCAGATTTTGTACATGTCTGTGTAAATAAAAAAATTATCATATATATATATATATATATATATATATATATATATATATATATATATATATATATATACTTCTCTGTCTATTAGCGCGTACGCAAGTAACCCGTCACAGTGTTAATTTCTACCTCTGGGTTTCCCTGTTCCTTTCTGTTTAATAAATTTATATATGAAATGAATTGCGGCTTTCGTGAATAATACTTGAGATTCTGATCGAACATGGCTTCCCGACGACAACGACAACAGGTGTGTATAATGGTTTATATACGTCAGGGACAACCGAAACTGTTACACTATGACGCCCTCCTCCAATCTATCATTCCGAGTACACTAAGGTTATGTCAACCTGTATTTTGTTTGCTTTTAAGTAATCAACCTTGATTTGTTTAACCGCTTTAGCCTATGTAGGATACAACTGTAACATATTTTATGTTTCTTCCCCAATGCTAAGCAAATGGAAGAAGTTATTTGAAATGCAGTTGGGAGCTTGCTTGATGACTTTATTTCGCCAAGGGAGAAAACAAAAATGATACCAGGCACAGCCGTTTTATTGCGCGATCTTGCTGATTCGCGTCCATCTACGTCTGGCGTGAGAATGCACAAAAATGCAACTGATTATTGCAGTTTTGCCTAGTCATCTTTTTCTGTTCTGAGGGATGTTTTTGTGTTGTTTTTCACAACGTGGGGTTATAATAATGCATCATAACTTTTTTGTATATTTATAAGAAATAATGGCCAGCTGTTTTTCCAGTAGTGAACGTCTATGGGAGACATGTAATTTGTGTAATTTACGAGATTCTGACCAGGGAGATATAGAATTTATAAATCCGTGAACCGTAAAAAAGGTGTCGTTGTCAAACTAATGTTTTCCTCAGAATAACGTGTCGCACGTTGGCATTATCAGTTTAAGCTAAAATATTTTTTTGTGCTCATGATAATTTATTTATAAAACTAGTCAATTCTGTTCTAGTTTGATGCTCCATTATACTGTCCTTGTTCCAATCTAAGCAAGGGTCAATCACATGAATCATGTTTTCAGTACATATAGATTTGGGCGTGTAAATATTGGCGGGTGTGTAAATGGAGATGTGTGTGACTTGGTTTACACATGCGTTTTATTAGTTAATTGATAACATGATGTGTAGACAGTTAACACGGTGAATCACGGTGAATCACATTCATGCACGCGAGTGCGGTTGCGTGCGTATCGGCAGTGAAGACACACGCACGTACGCACGTACGCACACACGCGAGAAAATAGACACACACGTGTACACACTCAATCGTTCTCAAACATACACAGACACGCACTCACGTGCGTTCGAAAGTACAGACAAACGAATATGAACACTTACAGGCATACACAACGACCCACACACATATACGTAGTCTCAAAACACACACGCACAGTTGCAGAAACAGTACACACATTAACACACACAGACACATGCGCACGCAAAACACACGCTTACACATACACACAGAGACACGTATACACACAGAAAAACAGTTAGATAGAGACACAGGCACACACATACAGATATAGACGCAAGCATGCACGAACACAGGCATGTACGTACGCACGCACACAAATGTGAACATAAAAACACGCTAACGAACACGCATAAACATACAGAGACACGCACAGACGTATACACATGGACTCGCGCACGCGCGTACACAGACACACGTGTTCCTCCTGCGATGCGAAAAGATGGAATCAGCAGAAAACGCTTTTTACTTCTTTCTCCTCATTTTTTTACGGAAACTTTTTTCTTTTGAAATAACTTAGTGAGTCAGAATTTCGCAGTTTCAAACGGAAGAAAACAGAAAAGGAAAATCATGAAGAGGAAAATGATGAAGAGGAAAATGATGATCATTTGTACAATTTGAATTATTCGAACTTTATTCTCATCTTTGTTGTAATATTTAAAACTTTTTGACCGATGTATCTTCCGACCTGCTTAAAGTGCATCTTTTCAGACTTGCAAACTTTGTTTTCAAACTGGCAAACCTTCTTTTCGAACTTGCGAATCTTCTTTTCGATTTTGCAAACATTCTTTTTTAACTTGCAAACTTTGTTTTCGAACTTGCGAACCTTCTTTTAAAACTTGCGAACCTTGTTTTCGAATTTGCGAACATTTTTTCGAAGTTGCGAAAATTATTTTCGAACTTGCGAACATTTTTTCGAACTTGCGAACATTCTTTTAGAACTTGCGAACAATCTTTTCGAACTTGCAAATCTTCTTTTAGAACTTGCGAATCTTTTATTCGAACTTGCGAACCTTGTTTTCGAACTTTCAAACCTTGTTTTCGAACTTGCTAACCTTCTTTTAGAACTTGAGAACATTATTTTCGAACTTGCGAACTTTGTTTTCGAACTTGCGAACATTCTTTTAGAACTTGCAAACATTCTTTTAGAACTTGCGAACATTCTTTTAGAACTTGCAAACATTCTTTTAGAACTTGCGAACAATCTTTTTTGAACTTGCGAAATTTGTTTTCGAACTTGTGAACATTCTTTTCGAATTTGTGAATCTTCTTTTCGAATTTGCGAATATTCTTTTCGCACTTGGGACATATCGCATAATGATTCTAATGATTGATTAACCACCAGTTCTGCATGTCAATCGTTTGAAGGTCGAAGATTCAATTCTTATTACAGGCGATAATTACTAATAGCAACAATTATCATTTCCATACGCCCATAGCTGACAGAATGAGAACAATCTACCTCCATGATCAAATAAAGGGTGCAGTTCGAAATTCCGTGCAGGTTTCCCAGTTCGACATAAAGATTTCCAAGTACGATTGGAAAGGTCCCAAGTTCGACAAGATTCACCTGAAGCAGCTCGGAGATTTTAACGGCCGAAACGTTGTGACTGTAACAACCAAGATGAGGATAGTAGTCCGAATAAACCGAATAGCTCTTTTCGTTTTCTATCTTTCTTATCATCGCTTATCATCAATTTTATGAAAATGTCAACAATCAGGAAAGGGAAATCACGCATATGATGCCCTGAAATTTAGAAATGAGAACTTGGCACAGATACGACCAACAAAACTGATCTTCTTCCTCAATTGAAGAGAATTTTGTTTTTATGATGAAATGATTCGTTGTTTTTATCGAACTAAATGATAAAGATGAGAGACAAAAAGTTGTCTTGAAGATTTTCTAATCACGTTTTTATAATATTTTTCAAAGGGATTGTCTCGCATATTTATAAGGATGAACCGGCAAAGAATTCGGAAACAGGCAATTATTTATTCAAACAGCATTTTTAATATCAATATGCAAATTAGTCAATCCATTAAGTCTGTGAACCGCCATTTTGTCACATATATGAATGCAATTAGTTTGATAGAATTAAGACAAGCTTTTTTCTTTGAAAAGAGGTTAGTTTCCTGCTAATCGGCGACGGGGATGCTGAGGCATTTCTTGACGGTCACAGTGCACACACATCTTGTGCGCTTACTTTTCTATCCCAACCTTCCGACCTTGCGCCACACCTTCCGACGGTTAACAGATCCTCTCTTGTCGAATTAGGTCTGGTCCTATTCAGTCCTAGGAGGTGCATTATCCCAAGCTTTATCTTCTCCCTTTGTGAAGGGTTGGTTTATTGCCAAGTCACGTGAGATGCCTGCCCCTACCGGAGAAAGCCGAATAAGCTGCTCAGAGTTCACCCCTTTGCTAGTTCGCTGGCTTTTCTATCCCACCTTCTGGCCTTGAACCCCCTCGACGTAAATACACTCGACCAACTCGGCAATCAGCTAAATCCCATCCATTTACTGTGGAGGCCCCCAGATGCCGAAGAGCCTCTTACTCCAATAGCTTCTTTCCTTATGCTGCCGGCCCCAGAACCATCTCCCTGCTCCCTGTTTCCCCGACTGTACCGACATGCAGAAGTTTAAAACTAATGTAAACAGACATCTCGCTGCATAGCTCACAACTTAGGATGGCACCCAAAACCTACACCCTAATTCTCAGTAGCCCCGTTACGTCTACAGTGACGGCCTGCCTTGTTTGGGGTGAAATATGTTAAAAAGAGAAAATAAGAAGATTTTATAGAATTTAAATAACTTCAGTTAGATTAAGACTATGACGTAATAAATGATGGAATCGTGACGTAGGCCGTGAAGATGAAGAAGGAAGTGTGATGAGAAAAAAAGAAAGAAAAAGATGCAGGCATACGTCGAATGATAATTTTATTGCTGCTATCATTAAAATGTGCCGTTACTTATATTGAATTGACATGATTGAGGCTTTTGGTTAGGAGCAAAGGGTAGTATCTGTTCTGGTACTACTCTTCAGCTTTTCTGTCCTCAGTCAGTTCTCCCTTTTAGCCTGAGGCAATTACAATTTTTGTCTCAATACAGAGTGCTCTTTTTCACGCACTCAGACTCAGGATCCACCCCATCCTGCGATGCATGAGACAGTCAAAATGAACTATCGTTTTCGGTCTGAAGCCAGATCCACATCATCCTTCCAGCTTCTTCCCGTTACGATCAAATCTCTTTTGGGGGAGCTGGATTTTTTTTCCACATTAAAAACTGATTTTGTGTCTAACTTTTCCCTCATGGAGGGAGACAGGTAAATAGGGACTGATTTTACTTGATTTTTAGTCTTTCGGGGTAATACCAGAGTGGAGTATGTTTTTTTTAATAGGTTCAATGAGGTTCTTCTCTCAGGCATTACCTCCTCATTCGGGAAGAGGGATTGGTTTATTGTCAATTGCCTGAGGCGCATCTATCAGGAAATGTTGACGCGGTCTGATCCAGGCAACTTTTGGAACCATCCAGATTTTGGAGGGGTGGTAGGGACTGAATACCCCCCCCCCCCTAGATTAACCTTATCACGCGTCAGGTCCAAGGGAAGAGAAGTGTAGATCTTACCTGGATGACCGTCATATAGCGTCACATCATTTAAATTTTAGTTCTGACATTTTGAAAAGAAAATGAAACGTTTTGAAAAAGTAAAAAGATTAAAAAAAGGCCCCCTTCCCAATTCATAAGCTTCGTTTATCTTTAAACGCCCGCACAGATGTTTTGTGGATCTGAGTGCAAATATTCTTTCACTCCCCCCCCCCCCCCCATGTAGATAACAGAAACAAGGACCTATCCTTTTTTGTTGGAGACTCCAGTTATGTTTATTTATTTATTTTTAGTTGAATTCAAGTACTTTTTGGGAAAAAATGCGCCACAGTAACCCTCTAGTAGCCATCAGCGTAATTCAACCTCTTCCTGACTCGGGTGAATTCTGGAAAGAATTGGCTGGTGGAGTAGGGGTTGTTAGAAATGATGGAAATGGGGGTAGGTAGTAGGGTGTCGATGGGTGTGGCCGTATGAGTCTCTTGTTGTTCGATGGGGGGGGGGGGTCGAGGTGGGAATGTGTCCGGCTGGCGTGTACATCTTGTTACATTACTATGATGACAACGATGGAAACGGGAAACAAGGTCACTCGTGAGGATGAAGATGAGGATGAGGATGAGGATGCTGAGGCGTTCGGTTCCTGACGTTTTCCTATCCATTTTTCATCCTTCACCCTCAGTCAGTTTTTATTTGTTTTCTTTCTTTTATCGCTTTCTCCCTTTCTTTTTTTATTTCGATTTTTTGCTCTTAATTTCTTTCTTTCTTTCTTTCTTTCTTTCTTTATTTCGCTCCTTCACTTTCTTTTCCTTTCATGTTTCTTTTGTTTTTCTTTTTTTACCTTTCATTCTTTCGTTACTCTTTCATTTTCTTTTTTTTCTTCTTTCACTTTGTTTTTTTTCTTTCATTCTTTCTTTCTTTCTTTGTTTTTTTCTTTCATTCTTTCTTTCTTTCTTTGTTTTTTTTCTTTCATTCTTTCTTCTTTTCGTTATTCTTTATTTTTCCCTTTCCTTTTTTATTTTCTTACTTCCTTGGATTTTTTTCTTTTCTACACTTTTTTATTTCTTTCGTTTTCCTTCTCTTTATTTTCCTTTTATTATTGTTGTTGTTGTTGTTGTTGTTCTTCTTCTTCTTCTTCTTCTTCTTCTTCTTCTTCTTCTTCTTCTTCTTCTTCTTCTTCTTCTTCTTCTTCTTCTTCTTCTATCGTTATCCTAACATTGAGTGAGTGCGTTTCCGTATCCATCTCCTCTCCTCCCCTAACCCAAAACCCAGCAGACCCTCTTCCCTTCCCTCTCTGCAGGTATGTGTCTGTCTGTCTGTTTGTCTGTTTGTTTGTCTGTCTGCCTCCCCTTCTTTCTCGCTAGTTCAATTCTTCTCTTTTCCAGAAATACGTGTGTGTCTTCTATGGATAGGGATGAAGGTAAAATGGGTCCATGACACACACACACACACACACACACACACACACACACACACACACACACACACACACACACACACACACACACACACACACACACACACACACACACACACACACACACACACACACACACACACACACACACACACACACACACACACACACACACACACACACACACACACACACACACACACACACACACACACACACACACACACACACACACACACACACACACACACACACACACACACACACACACACACACACACACACACACACACACACACACACACAGGTAATTTCCCCATCTTTCAACATCCCGTTTATTACATGTTATTCCTTTCTAATGTTTTCTTTCACTTCTCCTCTTTCATGACCTAAATAAGGAAAATATAGATGAAGAAGGAAAAGAAAAGAAGAGGAGACGAACACTTAAAAAAGAAGATGAAGAAGAAAATGATGTAAAGTAATGTGAAGAGAGAACTAAAGGAGGGAAAGGAAACCGACGCAAGTACCGACTAAAAAGAACGAGTATTGATTTACTCCTCTCCAGGAGTTAGGCACAAGACCAGTTTTTATCTTACTCCCACAAGTAAGATGTGACCCAAGGTCGGGTCGGGAAAGTGGGGTTTAAAAATTGCCTGGGCAGCCCCGTCGGCATTCCCCGGTAGGGGCGCCTCAGGCAGTAAGCAATAAACTTACTCCTCCCCAAAGAGGGGAGACGAAGCCTGGGAGGGTGGACCTCCTAGAACTGCACAGGACAGACCCATAGGCCGGCGTAAATCAAGACCCGAAGGCCAAGACAATACCAGTCTATGGGGTGCAGTATCCATCAGAACAGATACTACACTTTGATCTTAGCCAAAAAGAACGAGTAGATAAAGATGAAGAAGACGAAAGAAGATGACAAATGATGACGAGAAAACAACAAGAAGAGAAATAAAAATGAAGAAAAAAGAAAAGATAAAAAGTGAAGAGGAGGAAGTAGAAAAAGAAGCGCAAATAAGAACAACAACAAAAAGACAAAGAAAAAAAGAAAAAGACAAAGAAAAAAGAAAAAGACAAAGAAAAAAAGAAAAAGACATAGAAAAAATAAAAAGACAAAGAAAAAAAGAAAAAGACAAAGAAAAAAGAAAAAGACAAAGAAAAAAGAAAAGGACAAAGAAAAATACAAAAATGAAACACAAAGAAGAACAAGAATCGCAAAAGTTAAAGATGGAGGAGAAGAAAGTCGAGGAAAGAGATACAAATGAAAGAAAGGGATGAGAAAAGAATAAGAAAGGAAATAAAAATAAAGACGAAAAAGACGAAGGAAGATGGAAAGATCAAGATGGAGAACAGGAAGAAGTAGAAATAAGAAGAAAAACAATAAGAAAAACGAAAAGCAAAAACAAAGAAGAAAAAAAAACGAAAAAAGATGAGGAAGCTGAAAGAGCATCAATTGACGAAATAAAAAGAAAATCTAAAAAAAAGACGAAGAAAAAACCCAAAGAATAAAAAGAAAGAAGAAGGAAAAAAAAGATGAAGAAAGGAAGAAGTGATGAAAAGAGAAAAAGGGCACCGAGGGTTAAATATGATAAAGGGGGTGGGGGGCTGCCATCGCCTCCGCCTCCGCCGCCTCCTCCTCCGCCGCCGCCGGGAGTGTGGAATGAGGAAGTGTGCCTGATGGTTTTATAGTAGCGTGAATGGTTTGAAGGGGAGGGAGCGATACGGAGGTTTGGGTGGGGATTGGAAGGAGGAACGGCTGGGTTGGGGGTGTTTACTCGTGGCATGAGGGGTGCGGAGGTAGTGGGTGGTGCGGAGGGGCAACGAAGGTAATGGGGAAAGAGAAGGAATGTTATGTTTTCATTCTGGAAAAAAACCGATGGAAGAATTTAATGAACTTTTGATTTGACTAATGACGCTGAAAGAAACATCTCCCCCTCACATCCCCCCCACATCTCCCCCATCCCCATCCGATCATCTTCTACCCCCTTCTTTTAAACGTACGCATATCTTCCTCGCAGACATTGGGAAAACATTGCCAATGGGCTGACATGGTTTCAGCCTCTTTTGTTCAGGGTCTTTCCATCTTTTCTTTCATTTAGGATCGAGAAAAATACATTTTTGTAGCCTTGATTTTTCTGTTCTTTTTGTCGTTTATTCTTATCGACGATTCATTCATTTATTCATTCATTTATTCTTTCTTTCTTGTCGCATTTTTTCTAAAGTTTTGTCCCTCTTTTTTAGTCGGAATTTTCTTTTTTTCTTTCATCCTCTATCTATTATTCTTATCTTTTTCTTTTTTCTTTCGATCTCTGTAAAATCCTTTTTTTTAAATTTGTATTTCTTTCTTCTTTTTATTCTTCTCTTTCTGTATCTTTTCCTTTCTTTTTGTTATCACCCTCCTTCTTCATCTTTTTCTTTTCTCCTTTGTTTTTCTCATAACTCTTCTTTCTTAATCTTTTTCTTTTCTCCTTTCTTTTTCTCATAACTCTTCTTTCTTCATCTTTTTCTTTTCTCCTTTCTTTTTCTCATAACTCTCCCTTCTTCATCTTTTTCTTTTCTCCTTTCTTTTTCTCATAACTCTTCCTTCTTCATCTTTTTCTTATCTCCTGTCTTTTTCTCATCACCATCTTTCTTCATCTTTTTCTTTTCTTTTTTATCACACTTCTTCCTTCATCTTTTTTCTTCTTTCTTTTTGTCATAACTGTTCCTTCTTCATCTTTTTCTTTTCTCCTTTCTTTTTCTCATAACCCTTCGTTCTTCATCTTTTTCTTTTCTCCTTTCTTTTTCTCATAACTCTTCCTTCTTCCTCTTTTTCTTTTCTCCTTTCTTTTTCTCATCACCATCTTTCTTCATCTTTTTCTTTTCTTTTTTTCATCACACTTCCTCCTTCATCTTTTTTCTCCTTTCTTTTTGTCATAACTCTTCTTTCTTCATCTTTTTCTTTCCTTTTCTTCTTTTTTCCGCATAACCTTTTCTTCTTCATTTTTTCTTCTTTCGTTTTCTCATCATCTTCTTTCTTTATCCTTTTCTTTTTCTCCTTTCTTTTTCAAATTACATTCTTCATCTCTTTGTACTTATATGTTCTTGCATTCTCCTTCTAAAAAAGTTCCTTTGAATGCGTTTCAAAATCAAAAAGTTACTTCTTCCTTTCCTTCTCAACCAATTCGTAAATTCCTTTATTTTCCTTCATTTTTCTTTCACATTTAATTTCATTTCTTTCTCCTTAAAACTCATTCTTTATTCATTTCACAGAAAACGATTTTGTTTCACTATTTCATATTTATCTTGAAATCACTTCTATTTTTATTCATTCATATTTTTTTATTTTCACTTTTATATTATTTCTTTCTTTTTTTCTTTTATTTATTTCGCATTTCGTAGATTTTGCCATTTTTTTAAAAATAAATCTTTTTTTTCAATATTAACGCAATTATTCTTTTTCATTTTTTTGTCGTATTGCAAAATTATTCTTCAGTTTAGTTCGTTTTGTTTACGTTTTTTTATTTGTTTCTTTTTATATTTTGTTTCTTCTTTCTTTCTATTTACACTCATTTTTTTATTTTTCTTTTTGATTTATTTCGTTTATCAGCTTTTTCCTTTCTTTTTTTCTTTCTTTCTTTGTTAATTCTCCCTTTGTTTATTTATTTCTACCTCAATTGTTTCTTTCTTTTTTATCTTATTTCACCTTTTTGTTCATTTTTCTTTGTCATTCACTTTCCTTTCTTTTTTCTTTCTATTTTCTTTCTTTTTTCTTTCTTTCTTTCTTTCTTTCTTTCTTTTTATTGTCTTGCTTTTCTCTCTCTTTCTTTCCTTCTTTATTTATTCCTTTCTTTCTCTCTGTTTTTCTTTCTATCTATCTATCTATCTATCTATCTATCTATATATCTATCTATCTATCTATCTATCTATCTATCTATCTATCTATCTTTCTTTTTCTTTCACTCAATCTTTATTTCATTCATCCCCCTCTTTATTTGTCTGTTCTTTCACTCATCTTTCTTTCTGTGTGTCTGTCTTCCTTTTTCAAACAAGACTTCTCCGACCTCCTAATGCTGCAAAGCTCTTTTGTTCTCTGATGGAATCCATCTTAAGGAATATCATAATTATTATTTGAATCCTTCCTATTACGAGACGCACATCATTTCTTCTCCTTCTTCTTCTTCTTCTTCTTCTTCTTCTTCAATTGCTGCTGCTGCTGCCGTCGCCATTGGAATGCGCTTTAAGTATGTCATTGGAGAATAAATGTTATCGAATGACATTCCTTGAATCGAGACACGAAGCGACTCTTTGCGTTCGAACAGGACAAAGAACAACCGTGGTAGGGGCAGTGGTAGGAGTGAGAGTAGTAAGAAAACATGAGGAAGGGGGAGGGGATGAAAATGAAAGTGAAAGTTAGATCATTACTATCTTTTTATTTACTGCGACTTTTTTTGCCACGTGTTTTTCCGATTGCAATGGAACGATGCTGGTTTTAATACGAACACCATTGATAAGATAATAATCATCTGCTTTTTATCGGATTATCGGCCAGATGATCCCCTCGCCCCAACCTCAACTCCTGTTTTCGTGATTTATTCGGGAGGGAAACTTAACTATATGTGACGTCATCATATGTAGTAGAGCTTATATGTGACGTCATCATATGTAGTAGAGCTTATATGTGACGTCATCATATGTAGTAGAGTTTATAGTTCACTATTCAAACCCAGACACAATCTCGTTGCGTGTTCATGTATTAAACAAGCTCATTATTTCTCTTAGCAGATTCGATTACGAGTGCGATTTAAAGGATCGTGATATTTAGTCTGCCACCAAGTTCTTATTTACTTGCCTCCCCACAAGGGCGGAGTTAGATCCAAGATCGGTTTCTAAACGGACACTCTGGATTTGGACTAATAATAAAAATTGCCTCAGTTTAAAAGTATTTCAGAAAACAGATGAAGGGTATACAAACCAAAACATGTCATTCTGTGATTAAATATTTGCAGTTAGGAATTAAATTTGGATACAATTTAAGTGACTCTTTTGGGGCAGCTGGATATACCTCCAAATCAATAATCGACTTTGTATCGTGGGGAGGGAAGTAAATAGGGACCATAAACGATTCAAGATCTTTTACTTCGAAAATATAAGTAACATAACATATTGCAATTGATTCTAACAAATCTTTAGATTGTTAAATATGTCTTAAAGTATAACATATATATATATATATATATATATATATATATATATATATATATATATATATATATATATATATATATGCAAAGTTCCGAATACGTTCGCCGAACACTCTCAACTAGTCTTCTATCTGTTCCCGCTTCTAGGTACATATAGATCTTACTTTCCCTTAATTTCGTGACAGTTTCCGGTGGCCGAGTGGATATCGTGACTGTTTGCAGATTCTAGGCTGACTCTGCAAACACTCACTCTAATGGCGGATTAGTTTGATCGCACACGTGTGAGTGTTTGCTCTAAAACTTTTGTTTGTTCTTTTGTTTATTTTCACCCTAAAATGAAACTAATGTATGATGTGGGTGTTTTTTCAAGACACTCTAATCTAAGAACTTTTATTATTTGTGAACTTTTTTCTGATGATTTTGTAGTGTTGCAAAGACGATATTGACATACAAATGTTGTTTGGCACAAAACAAATGAAACGGACCGTTAAATATATCTCACAGAAATTTGGAATTTTTGGAAATGTGAAAAAAATAAAAACAAAAATAAAAATAATAAAACAAAGCATGGTTATTGGAATATAATAAAAAAAACTGTTATATATATATATATATATATATATATATATATATATATATATATATATATATATATATATATATATATATATATAATTATTTCCACAATCAGACAACGCCGCAGACCACAACCTATGAAAAGAAACAAACCGGAAGTCCTAGACTCGAGTTTCGCCCTCCTTTGGGCTCATCAGTAGAACACATCCGAACGAATTTTTGTTCGGATGTGTTCTACTGATGAGCCCAAAGGAGGGCGAAACTCGAGTCTAGGACTTCCGGTTTGTTTCTTTTCATAGGTTGTGGTCTGCGGCGTTGTCTGATTGTGGAAATAATTATATATCATCTCACATTCAAGAAATCTAATATATATATATATATATATATATATATATATATATATATATATATATATATATATATATCAATAAGACATATGTTTATACGCATATATATATATATATATATATATATATATATATATATATATATATATATATGGTAGATATATATATATATATATATATATATATATATATATATATATATATATATATATATATGGTAGATTTTAAAATGGCCTCAAATCTTTGTCTCTACGGTATAACCACGTATCATCCTACAAGATTAACGCCTCCTGGATTTACAATATTTTAACCATATTTGACTGTGAATTTTTTCTCTCTACATTCTTAACCTTTTCCTCACTGGACACTTTGTCACTGGACGTTTTTCTGTGCGGACATATTTGGCATTTTGATAACTTTCTCACACACTTACATCCAATTTCTATTATCTTCTACAAATGTTTGAATTTTTGATTTTTGGCTACTTCCCTGCCAACTTATCTATCTATGCAATTCCTCTGATGATAAGATTCCAATCTTTGAAAAGCCTGGCTTAAGGAAAGAAAAAGTAAACATGCTTTTGTTGAATAAACCTTACATTGAAAAACAGATTTGTCATTCTTATAATTTTTCTTTCTCTTTTTTCATTCATCCATATGCATATATAATATATTTTCCAAAAAAGGACAAAAACACTCTTTTCACATCACAAACGGTCTTTAACTTAAAAAATATTTCTACTTGTGTGTTATTTCCTCAAACAAATCATCCCGAGGAAGTCTTGAAATAAAGACGAAACGTTGATGAATACATAAATAATATTTTTGGTTTTCCTTTATTCATTTTCCATGTATAAAAATATAAAAAAATATATGTATATATATATGTACATGTGTGTGTGAATCAAATGAGTCAATTATATTGAATCATTAATATAATATACCGAATGCTAACGTTGCTACAGACTAAAAGAACAACTGAAGAAAGTTAAGGGTCTGTGAGCAAAAAAGTGGAGTGAATTCATATTGTGTAAAATAAATGAATTTGTATTCATCTTTTTGTCATATCAGTTTTTCCCTGCCTTGAAAAATGCAAACAAACATGGAAACATTAAACGAACTAAATAAACAAATAATAAAGAATGAAAGAAAATCTGTAAAAATTCTGAAATTCCTCAGCAAGTTTCAACCAAGAAAATAAGCCAATTCAAAGGGAGTCAAATCCGCTTAGAATTAGAATTAGACAGAAAAATGGTTGCAATTAAAAACAAAGAACTGCAGGAAGTGCATTCAAGTTGACTGCAGGAAGTGCATTCCACTTCCGTTCATGCTTCTTAGGAATTTGTTTAGGTGTGAAGATATAAGAACTTTTCTTCCTCTTCTTCTTCTTCTTCTTCTTTTTGTTGTTGTTCTTTTTTACTTTTTCTTCTTTTTCTTGTTGTTGTTCTTCTTTTTCGTTTTCTTCTTCTTCTTCTTCTTCTTCTTCTTCTTCTTCTTCTTCTTCTTCTTGTTATTTTTTACTTTTTCTTCTTTTTCTTGTTGTTGTTCTTCTTTTTCGTTTTCTTCTTCTTCTTCTTCTGCTTCTTCTTCTTCTTTTTGTTGTTCTTTTTTACTTTTTCTTCTTTTTCTTGTTGTTGTTCTTCTTTTTCGTTTTCTTCTTCTTCTTCTTCTTCTTCTTTTTGTTGTTCTTTTTTACTTTTTCTTCTTTTTCTTGTTGTTGTTCTTCTTTTTCGTTTTCTTCTTCTTCTTCTTTTTCTTCTTCTTCTTCTTCCTTTGTTATTGATTGTTCGAAGCACCCAAGGTATTTGAAAAAAAAAAAGAAACATATTTTTGTTTGTTTCTGTTACAGTGAACCAAATTGCTTCTCTGACTTTGGACCCCACAAAAAACAAAAGGTCGAAGAAGAAATTCTGTTTCACCTTAATTGACTTTCTCTTGTGATAAACGTAATTAACATAGACAATATAATACCGCGAAAAAACAACAAAAACACCAACAACACAAAACGACATACCTGGGCAGGAACGGTCATTTGCTAGAAATTGTGCAAACGCATTGGAAAAAAACTACAAATGGCGTCTATTACTCGTTTTGTGACAAAACCGCTATTTTAAACAGAAGCGTGACAGCCCGACCGACGGCACAGTCGCTTATACAGATGGTTGGACGTACGTTACCAAAAGATGCGTTCATTCACTCTGCGTATTTAGTGATGAAACTGAATGGTGAACAGACGGACAGAGCCTCGTAGAACCATCTAAAGGTTTTACAGCCAAAAACAACAACAAAAAGACATGCTTGGACAGGAACGGTTATTTTCAGGAACTGTTCAAACTCATTGGACACGAACAGCAAATTCAAATAAAAAACAAGCATTTGTTTGATTCGTATGGCATATCAATTTAATGTCAGATCACAGCACCTTTTGTAAATCGTACATTGTATACGATTTAATGAACACAAGTTGCGATTTTCACAATAGTAGAAGGGAATTGCGTGTTCATGCTTTTCTCAAAGGTGAACACAATAGAATCGATAGGATTTGAACTTGGCATAGCCGATATCATTGTTCGCGACGGTACCCATTACGCTAATCAGGCACCCCCTAAAATGATTACAGCCACACATTTGAGGAATTGTCTTCGAAAAGAGAATTTCGCTTTTATGAATTGAAAGAAGTGACAATGCCGCAGCCACCAGGTGAATACGAGAGACGGTAAGAAAAAAATGATAAGAATAGGAGCAAAAATATGCGCCCAGGGCGCGCATATTTTTGTAAATTTTTATTTTTTGTGTTTATCTTCCTCCCACAGCGGTAAGATGTGACACAAGGTCGGAAAGTGGGATTTGAAAAGCCAGCGCCCTCGAGAATGAAGAGCACTTTGGCCGACCAAAATTGCCTGGGCAGCCGCGTCGGCATTCCCCGGTAAGGGCGCCTCAGGCGATTAGCAATAAGCTAACCCCTTCTCAAAGGGTGAGAAGGAAAAGCCTGGGAGGGTGGACCTCCTACAACTGCACAGGACAAAGTATCCATCGGAACAGACACTACACTTTGATCTTACTTTTGCTCCTATTAAATTCTTCTCAAGATTCAGAAAAATAAAGAATGCGAAGTTATAAGGTAATAGAAAAAATGTGAGCCGATGGGTCACCCATTGAAATCGGGGTAGAGTGGTTGAATCAGGAAAAAGCCAGTTAAATATAAAAAAGTAAAAAGTAAAAATAAAATTAGTCTTTTTCTGCTCGCTGTCTAATCTCCCTTTCTATTTCTCTCTTTTACTTTCAAGTTACGGATTAAACATTATTGCTACTTGTGTCGATATTTCTTTTTGTAGAATTTGGTATATTCGGACTACTGTTCTCATCTTGGCTGTTTTTATCACAACGTTTTAGCCGATGTAACCTCCAACCTTCTTCAGGTGTACTTTGTCGACCCGGGAAGTCTGGACAGAATTTCGAACGGAACCCTTTATAAAATCCACGGGGGTAGCATACTCTCGTTCCATCTGCCATGACTGGGAAGAAGTCTTCAGTAATTTGCAATTCTTCGTATCGCCCGCACTGAGGATTGAACCTTCAACCTTTAGAAAAACATTAGTCCGAATATACCAACATTGTACAAATTATCAACCGTCATCTAAAAAATTCTGAAACATCCAATCTTTTTATTCTTTCCTTTTTTTATTACATTCGACTGTTAATAAAGAGAGAGAGGGGAAGAGAGAGAGGAGAGAAAGAGAAAGAGAGGGCAGGCAAGGGGAGAGGAGGGAGAGACGGATACAAGGGTAATAGATAGCGTTTAAAATAAGAGCAGGGTGGGTGAAACAATACACTAAGAGAGGGTGAAAGTGATGAATATAAATTTAATAAGAGACGGGTCATTAAGTGAGTCAGTTGAAAATTGCGGCTAATTAGAACAATTAATATAGAAGTTTTGTTTCAAACATAACTCAATTTTAAAACAGAGGAATATTTTAGCATGTATTTTTTGTTGAGACAAAAAATGTTGCTTAACTCAGTATATCTTTGGAAACTGTGACGTCATTTTAGTTACAGACACAGATTCTCCATTATCTTTTCTTTATTCATTTGAATATTTTTATTACGTACAAATTTATGGATGTTAAGAAAATATTATTTGTAAATGTTCGGGGATAGCTAAAATGTGAGGCGAGGTAAACAAAAACAAATTCGAACAGAACAAGAAAGAGATGGAGATAGATAGAGAGAGAGAGAGAGAGAGAGAGAGAGAGAGAGAGAGAGAGAGAAAGCGAGCGAGCGAGCGAGAGATATAGAGATATAGAGAGATAGATAGATAGATAGATAGAGCGAGTGAGAGATAGATAGATAGATCGATAGATAGAGAGAGAGAGACTCATTATTAATCACTCTCTTTCTCTCTCCCTTTTTGTTTACGTTCATTCGTTCCTTTATAAAATGATTAACTTCATATCATGCTTCATTGTTTTATCGTGTTTTATTGCTTATTTAAAATTTCCTCGTTTTTTAACTGTCAAATAATTGGCAGGCCGAGAGCAGTCTCAAAGTGTTTTCACGAATAATGGCGATTAAGAGATACTCGTAAAGCAAAGTCAATTCACGATAGTCCACAGTGTGGTGCGTCATTAATAAACCTTGGCTGTTAAAGAAGTCCCACGTGGTGGGGCCAATCACTCCACTCATCTCCACGGTGATCGGTTGTTACACAAATCTGTCGAGAAGACCAGCACATTTTGATTGCTTACGGTTCTCTGCTGATTCTTCTGCATGCCCAGGGTTTGTCGCCGATTCTGTTACTGACGAGGGCGCAAAATTGTCAACACAAGTCGCATCCGTTTGTAAAAATGGGAAACGCCGTCAAACCATTGGGCCGTTTGCGATCCCCTCTATCGAGGCCAACTGGCTCGAGGATCTAGCGTGAATATATACGCGTGATAAAAGATGGCAAAACTGTAACAAAAAAGATAATTTTGTAGGTGATATGTGTTTCGCTTAGTAATTAAATATTCGCGAAAGGCGACGAAGATGTCATATTTGGAAAGTATACATGGAATGATTTTTGTTTCGTAAAAAGAAAGAGAATGTTAAAGGAGAGTAGAAAGAATGAATTAAAGATAAGAGAATGAGATAAAAAAAAAGTTAAGAATTAAAAGAAAGAAAAGAAAAAAAATAAGAAAGGAGGAAAAAAGGAAGTAAAAAGTAAAGCAAGAAGGAAGGAAAAAAGAAAGATCGAAAGGAAGAAAGCAGAACATTCGTTCGACGCGTGTTTTTCTCCAAATTTATTTATAGAAACGTTGTAATGGCGACCACCAAAGATGGCCGACTTTACATTTCGCAATAAAAAAAGCTCAACAGGTTTTCGCCCGCAAGAAATTGCGTTCTAAGGATTTGATGGAAGAGCTTGCTACGGCTGGCTTGATCAGGTAGCATCTTCTGGATGCGGTCGGGCGGTGGCAGTTCTTGGATGAATTGCGTGGGGTGGGGAGCTGCAAGAAAAGAAGTACCCTCCCCCCTTTCTTTAATATCAAGTGTTTCCCTTTCTTTCAAGCAGTTCCAATTGGTCGACGTTATTAACGTTGCCGCGTTTTCAACACAAAAATATCTCGGTAAGATTCGACGAGATTTTTTGGGATAATAAACAAAACAACGACGCACAGTCCTGAGATGCGTCCATTCAATTTGCGCGGTTAGCGATGAAAATGCAAGTTAAAAATTTAGTGTGACAAAACGACCGACTGGTAGAACCCCTTGGACGTATCTAAATAAGATGCGTCCATGCAATCTGCGTGTCTAACGATGAAAAGGCTATTTTTGAAAATGGTTTTCTTTTTTATTTACTAAAAAAAAATCATCACTTGTCAAGGCCAAAGGCCATTCAAGAATAAGAGTTAATGAGACGGAAATGATTGTCAGTTGAGAGATGAAGAACATTATGAGAGTATCCAGAAAGATTGATGGGATGCACCAAGCTCAGAATGACTAGTGACAGTTAATAAAAAATAATCTGTTGACATTGGATTTGAAGACGACCATGTTGTAATCTACAGGGAAGCAGTCTAGTGGTAACGTGTTCCACAGACAGGAAGCCCTTGCGAAGTAGCTTTCTTTGTGGAAAAGCGTGACCCTCATCTACGGAATGCTCCGATGAACTAACGGACAAAGCCTCATATCTGAAAACGATATGTGCACAAGGGGAAAATAATTATAAAAATAAGCCAAGTTTATTGGATTTTGTTAAAAGAAATGAAAAAAAAAAAATAAAAATAAAAAACCTGAATGAATGTGTGCCGTTGCGTTTGGGGAAGATATTAAATGCCCCCCCCCTCGTCATCTTTTCACAGCGTAAAATATTTTTAGGAAAATAAATTAAAATAAAGTGAAAGTTTATTAAGCGTGCATGCATTTATATTTGGAAAAGTGGAATGAGAGGGGGGGGGGTAGAGGGAAATATTTGCACCTTATTTCGAAAAGATATTAAATTTTCGGAATAAGGTACGAAAACATATCATCTTAGTTTGGAGGAAAGAAATGATTATTTTGGAGGGAAAAAACAAACTATGGGACATTCGAGAAGAAGAAGAAGAAGAAGAAGAAGAAGAAAAAAAGAAGAAGAAGAAAAAGAAGAAGAAGAAGAAAAAGAAGAAGAAAAAAGAAGAAGAAAAAGAAGAAGAAGAAAAAAATGAAGAAGAAGGAAAAGAAGAAGAAGACGAAGAAAAAGAAGAAGAAAAAGAAGAAGAATACGTAGAAAAAGAAGAAGAAGAAGAAAAAGAAGAAGAAGAAGAAGAAGAAAGAGAAGAAGAAGAATAGGTAGAAGACGAAGAAGAAGAAGAAAAAGAAGAAAAAAGAAGAAGAAGAAGAAGAAGAAGAAGAAGAAAAAGGAGGAGGAGAAGAGGAGGAGAGGAGGAGGTGGAGACTGAGGATATAGACGAGAAAAAGAGGGAGAATGGGGGGAAAGAGAGAATAGGAAATAGGCGAGGGGAGAACGGGGATGAGAAAGGGTGGAGTTGAAGAAAGATGGCGAGGAAGAGGGAAAGAAAGAGAGAAAAAGAGAAAGACAGACCGGAAGAACTCCAAGATGAAGCACTGCCATAGTAAGCGGAGATACCGAGATTAAATCATGCAGATTTCACGGTCCAAATCAACACGGTTCTACCACTGAAAGCCTAGTTGGCATGTTTCTGCGTTCAGATGGAGTATTTTGACCGGACTAACATTGAAGGATTGTCGCAAATATTTCCTTGACGTTGGTTAATGAATATCCAAATTCCTACAAAAGTCACATTCTTCTTCAAAATAGATCCCGGATTTATATATATATATATATATATATATATATATATATATATATATATATATATATATATATATATATATATATATATATATATATACTAGCTCGCTCTGTCAGCTCGCTATCGCTTCGTAAAGCCCGCAAAGTTCACTACTTGAAATATTAATAAAATTAATTTAAAATAATAAACATTGCATTCATAACTTTCTTGTAAACACGAAACAACATCTTTCTAATTTATTCATATAGATGGATAAACACTAGCGCTTTGGTAATTTCGAAAAAAATGTATTTATCTTCTAAATGTGACCGTAAAGGAAAGGAAAGAAAGAATAAATAACTTTGCCTTTTCACTTGCAATTTCGAAATAGATCGCAACTTGTTGAAAATTAAGTCAGTGTCTGTAAAGAAAGGAACATTTGAACACAAATGCTAAATATTTGTCGAGAGAATAAAACAATATTGCGAAGCAGAACTATTTATTATATTAAAATCAAATCATTGAATAAAAAAAGTAATAATAGATAATAGTTAATTAATAAAATGTCCTTTTTCAAAACCAATATGCAGATTAGTTCAACTTGAAACTAATATCACATGTACATAAGCAGTATAGAAAAAAATGGTGCGTCTATTTTGTAAACTGGGTACATTTGCTTATATATATATATATATATATATATATATATATATATATATATATAGTCAGGTTCATATTATATTCCAATAACCATGTTTTTATTTTATTATTTTTATTTTTTCACATTTCCAAAAAACATAACATTTCTATGAGATATATTTTTTACGGTCCGTTTCATTTGTCTTGTGCCAAACAACATTTTTATGTTAATATCGTCTCTGCAACATTACAAAATCATCAGAAAAATTATATATATATATATATATATATATATATATATATATATATATATATATATATATATATATGTGTGTGTGTGTGTATGAGTGTGTATATGTGTTTATTTGCTTCTATATATGTATGTGTGTGCATATGTATGTGTGTGTATTTGTGAACATGTCATTTCTTTTGTTATAGACAGATGTATACATAAGTAGTTGTCGTGTGTATCTCACGCTTGTGTTCGCATTCGATTCTTCCGAATCGAATTCGCAAACCAATCAATCGATTAGTTTGACGAGATTGGCAAAATGTCATTCGGTGCCGGGAGGAATTCGATGGAATTTCTGTCTTTTTTTTCTGTTTTTTTCTGTGTAAAAATTTGAAGTT
>OY744533.1:105313237-105330737 GCA_963556195.1 Sepiola atlantica | reverse complement strand
TTGAAGGGTTGAATTATGGAATTGGCAGCTCGAGTTCAAATCACGTCGCGTCTAGCACAGTCACTCACGCAGTCAAAAACGCTAAAAAAGTATGGATTTTCTCCCCCATCTCAGAAATGCTTACAACTGCAGTTCGTTTTATCGGCCGAAACGTTGTGAGAATAGTACTCCGAATAATCCAAATAAAATACTCATCTAAAACCTTCCGAAACATAACCTACCACTTATAAAGGCCTAAAAGCCACTCGAGGATAAGGGTTGATGAGTGTCAGGTGGTAAATAGTTGATATTCGTTAAATAGCTAAACGCAACCTAGCAGAAGAATCATAGCCTGTTATTATTAAAACACATTGCCCCGAAACAATATCTTGTGCCAGACTATGCCTAGCGAATATCTATTAGGGGTACCTTGTAAGCCGCCGAGGAACAGGTCTACTGCGAGAGAAGATAACGCACGGGAGGAAGAAGGGGGTGTCGGTAGGAATCAAAAACGAAAGAAAAAAGAAAGAGGAACATCTAATTTGTTGTTCATCTTCGAGTTTTGATGAGAATGAAGCTAGACAAGGGAACTGGGTTGCATGGGATGGAGAAGACGGTTAGTGTTAGGGTTAGGGTAGAGGAGGAGGTGGAGAAGACGGTTAGGGTTAGGGTTAGTGTTAGTGTTAGGGTTAGGCTTAGGGTTAGGGTAGAGGAGGAGGTGGAGGAGACGGTTAGGGTTAGGGTTAGGGTTAGGGTTAGGCTTAGGGTTAGGGTTAGGGTTAGGGTAGAGGAGGAGGTGGAGAAGACGGTTAGGGTTAGGGTTAGGGTTAGGGTAGAGGAGGAGGTGGAGAAGACGGTAAGGGTTAGGGTTAGGGTTAGGGTTAGTGTTAGGGTTAGGGTTAGGCTTAGGGTTAGGGTAGAGGAGGAGGTGGAGAATACGGTTAGGGTTAGGGTTAGGGTTAGGGTTAGGGTTAGGCTTAGGGTTAGGGTAGAGGAGGAGGTGGAGAAGACGGTTAGGGTTAGGGTTAGGGTTAGGGTTAGGCTTAGGGTTAGGGTAGAGGAGGAGGTGGAGAAGACGGTTAGGGTTAGTGTTAGGGTTAGGGTTAGGCTTAGGGTTAGGGTAGAGGAGGAGGTGGAGAAGACGGTTAGGGTTAGGATTAGTGTTAGGGTTAGGGTTAGGCTTAGGGTTAGGGTAGAGGAGGAGGTGGAGAAGACGGTTAGGGTTAGGGTTAGGGTTAGGCTTAGGGTTAGGGTAGAGGAGGAGGTGGAGAAGACGGTTAGGGTTAGGGTTAGGTTTAGGGTTAGGCTTAGGGTTAGGGTAGAGGAGGAGGTGGAGAAGACGGTTAGGGTTAGGGTTAGGGTTAGGCTTAGGGTTAGGGTAGAGGAGGAGGTGGAGAAGACGGTTAGGGTTAGGGTTAGGTTTAGGGTTAGGCTTAGGGTTAGGGTAGAGGAGGAGGTGGAGAAGACGGTTAGGGTTAGGGTTAGGGTTAGGGTTAGGGTTAGGGTTAGGGTAGAGGAGGAGGTGGAGAAGACGGTTAGGGTTAGGGTTAGTGTTAGGGTTAGGGTTAGGCTTAGGGTTAGGGTAGAGGAGGAGGTGGAGAAGACGGTTAGGGTTAGGGTTAGGGTTAGGGTTAGGCGTAGGGTTAGGGTAGAGGAGGAGGTGGAGAAGACGGTTAGGGTTAGGGTTAGGGTTAGTGTTAGGTTTAGGGTTAGGCTTAGGGTTAGGGTAGAGGAGGAGGTGGAGAAGACGGTTAGGGTTAGTGTTAGGGTTAGGGTTAGGCTTAGGGTTAGTGTAGAGGAGGAGGTGGAGAAGACGGTTAGGGTTAGGGTTAGGGTTAGGGGACCAAGACAACAATAAGGACCCCAGATCATTAACACAAGACGCGGGACATGTTTTGGAAGTCACCGGTTGACCTCGCAATACACGTGGTCTCTATTTACAAAACACTTGTAAATAAATCTTTTATTTATTTGAATAAATGCAGTATATTTCGGATTTTTTTTTCTTTTAACATGTTAATATTTATTTTAAGGCAGAGAGTCCATAAATAAAACAAATAAAATATTAACATGTTTTCTTTTAAAACACGTTTTTGTGTCACTATTTACTTGCCTCCCCACGAGGGCAGAAATGGGGGGGGGGTATGAAATATTTATTACGGTACTTAAGTAATCTTTCGTTTTGTAGGGAAAAATCAAGTTTCCCAAAAAGGGGCACTCTGGATCTTACCTCAGTTTAAAAGGATTTTTCCATACTACACTTTGCTCCTAGCCCGAGGAGGCAAAACGGAAGATTACGCAAGTTATTTTAATATATATATATATATATATATATATATATATATATATATATATATATATATATATATGTGTGTATATATGTAAGTGTGTGTATGCGTGTGTATGATGCGTATGCAAACATATATGTACGTGTATTGTTACATCGTAACTTCGAAGTGTGTTTCTTGAACACACACACATACTTTATGTGGAATGGAGATGAACTTCCGGTTATCGTTTTTGGGTGCATTGTTGCACTGTGCACCCGAAAGTGCACTTGCATTGACCCGGAATTGTCATTGTCGTTTAAGATAATTATCACTAAGAAGATCTGAAAGAGAGATAATCTTAGGGTCGAATGGAAAGAGCAGGAGCTACGGGTATACAACGAGAGAGAGAGAGAGAGAGAGAGAGAGAGAGAGAGAGAGAGAGAGAGAGAGGGGAGAGAAAAGAAGATAGAAAGGACATAACTTGAAATAGAAGAGAGAGAGAGAGAGAGAGTGTGTGTGAGAGAGAGAGAGAGAGAGAGTGTGTGTGAGAGAGAGAGAGAGAGAGAGAGAGAGAGAGCGTTATAAACCGAAGGATAAACGAGAGGGAAGATAAAGAAAGAGGAAAAGACAAATGAAATAACTTAATGAGAAAGATTTCGATAGATAGATAGATAGAGAGAGAGAGAGAGAGAGAGAAAGAGAGAGAGAAGGTGAGAGAGAGAGAGAGAGAGAGAGAAAGAGAGAGAGAGAGGGAGAGATATAGAATGTTCATCCCTCTATGCGATACTTAATGTACCTAAAGATTGGGAAAGCATGATTTTCATGGCGTACCAATTTCTTACTTCGACTCTTAATGACGGGAGCGAGGATGGGGGATGAGGGTGAGGGATGGGGGATGGACACATGCGTGTGGCGGTAATGGTAAGGGAAGGAGAGAGGTGGTAGTGACTGAGATGGTTGGAAGACGCTGGCGTTTTCTTATCCATTTTCTGCGAGTGCATTTAGGATCTGTCGTTTCTGCAGACTCTTTGCTCCACAGACATCCACCCGCACCACTCCGCACCTCGCCACCAACCCCCTTCGCCCCGACCCTCCTCGCTGTAAATCCTCAGATGGTTTTTGCCTTCACCACCGCACCCGCCGCCCCTGTCGCCCTCACCGCCCCCTTTTCCTCAACTCGCTGTCCTTGTCCTGATGCCTTATAGAACTAATAACTAACCTGGGAATTCTTCGAATCGCATCGAAAGTAAAACCTCTTGAAGTGAAAGAGAGGGAGTATCTCGGATGGCGGTCCAATGTAGAAGAAGAGGAGTCTCATCCAGTTTCTTCCCGAGGTGTGGGGAGGGATAGATGAGGCGAAGGAGTTGGGACATGGAAAGAGGATTAGGGATATGCTGGGAGGGATGTGGAGATGGGGTGGAGGCGGTTGGCTGTCATGGAATCCTGGAAGCAACGGATGGAATCGGGAGACAAGAGAAGAAGAAAGAAGACTTTGGAATTAAAAGCAACGAAAGAAAAGAACAGAAAAAGGGAAAGGAAGAAGTGAGTAACGGTTTAAGAGAAAAGAAAGGGGAGAGAAAAGGGTAGAAGGGGAGAGAAAAGGGGAGAAGGGGAGAGATAAGGAGAGAAAAGGTAGTGTGAGAAATGGGGAGGAGAGGCGGAGAGGGCCAATCTTAAAACAGTAGAAGAGGAAACTTACAGAGCTTTAAAAGACAAAACTAAGGTAGAGATAGAAAATAGAATAAAAGAAGGGGAGGAGGAAGGGGAGGGAGGGGAGCGAAAAGAGAGGGTAGAAGGAGGAAGCAGATGAGGAAGAAACAGATGAGGAAGAGGATCAGGAGGAATATAAAGGGCTACATTTTAAAGGACTGAAAACATGAAGGGGAGAAAAAGGGGGAAGAGACAGGTAGAAAAGAAATAAGGGGAGATAATAATTACAATAACTGGTATTCTTGAGATGTGTCCATCCAATATCGCGTTTAGCGATGAAAATCTTATTTCAAAATAAAGAATTACAGACGGAGATATATATCTAATACATAAAGTAAAATCAACCGGATTCTCAAAATTTTCCACCAATAAATTATGTTTTATGTAATTTTGAATAGTCAGTCAACTACTCAAATTATCAGTGGTCTTTCATAGAAAATTAAATTTTAATCGATTTCATCGATAACATATTCTATCTGACCCAATAATTCTTTCATTAACATACATTTCAAGAGATTCACCGTTGTTTTTAATTGGATAATCAATAGATATCACTCCGTTTGTTAAAATTAGATGTTGTAAATGACCTACAAAGTAATTTCGATTTATATTTATATTTTTAACTTGTTTTCATATGATTTTTTCATTAAAACCAGTGAAAGAGATATATATAGATAGATAGAGATAGAGAGAGAGAGGGAGAGAGACGGAGAGACAGGGAGAGAGAGAGAAAGGGAAAGACAAAGATGCACAAAGATATATACAGAGATACACATTTTACGCTTTTAGGACGACGAGTTACGTGATAAAATAGACTTAAATGCAATATATGTTTTTAAAAAGTGCTCAATACAAAGTAAAGCTTCATAAATAAATCAACTTATATAAATATCAGGACAGTATATTTATGCATGTCACTAATTGATACCTATTCTCTTCCAATATGTAGGAGTACGTGCGGAGGAGATGTTTTCTGCTGGTCGGCGAAATTGAAAAGAAATGACTTGCTTAGAAAGTCTTTTATCCGCCACCTCGATAACTACGACTTTGGACAGAAGTAAATTTTACTGGCCGATTTTCTGTTTCATTTTGTCTGATTTCTTTGGGACAATCTAATATATATATATATATATATATATATATATATATATATATATAAAATAGTGCTCAATAGTAAATATAGTTATTTATATGACTGTTTTTATTCATACAGACATGTACAAAAAAGCCGCTACACTGGCAGTTCGATGTTATCGATCAATAGTTATTAGAAACTAAGATCTCATTTTTTTCCGCCTGATGAGAATTTAGTTTCTAATAACAATTGATCGATAACATCGACACGCCAGTGTAGCGGATTTTTGTACATGTCTCTATGAATAAAGCTAAATTAATATATATATATATATATATATATATATATATATATATATATATATATATTACATATATGATTCTGTGTGTATTTGACTATGTTAGGAATTCGTGGCTTGTCATAAGAGCGGATGAATAAATCTTTCGTGCTCGCGAAGCTCATTAGATTGGTTGTCATTTGATGGCGAGGTCAGGTGGGAAGAAAACGTCATGCAAGTGCAAGGTAATAAATTTGGACCGAGGAAAGGAGGAAATTGGCAGCCAAAGATTGAAAAGAATGTATATATATATATATATATATATATATATATATATATATATATATATATATATATATATATATATGTATATATATATATTAACACACTCCCGCACATCTGTTAAGCATATTCGGCTAAATGCAATTGCATTTAATATCCATGTTTAATCCATACTCCTTCCACCTAATAACGTGAGTTTAGCGCTGTATTACGTCAAATCGCCAGCTGCGATTAGGGATAATGCAAAGCTCCTCGTAAAACGAATAGAGCAATGTTCGGCAGTTGGTCTTTTTTATGTAATGAGTAAGATTGCTTGTCATCGTGGCTTGTGTCGATGACACAGTGGATAGATGGTCGCGCTATCGAAAAAAAAACCCTTGAGATACTTGCCTCTGTATCCACACTGAACGACTATGATAGAGCGAAACAGTATGTATGTGGATGAATATATATATATATATATATATATATATATATATATATATATATATATATATATATATATATAAACTTTGTTTTATTTTTATGTTCTCTTTATTAACACATTTGAACTTGATCAATATATATATATATATATATATATATATATATTTATATATATATATATATATATGTTACACCGGCCGTTCTTACACAGGAGAAACTGCACTGGTTGGCACTATAAATAGTGCGAGTCACCAGAGACACAGAGAAGACAAAGCACAGTCTTGTAACTGTCTAGCCAAGTGCTAGTCAATTTCTTACTTTGTTAATACACTTGTTAAACCAACCCTCGACTTGACTTCCTTTATTTATTATTTACTGTTGGATAACTTCACAACAATATATATATATATATATATATATATATATATATATATATATATATATATATATATATATATATATATATAATTTTATATATCTATATCTATCTATTTCGCTCTCTCTCTATATATATATAATTATATATATATATAAATATATATATAAATATATATATATAAATATATATATATATATATATATATATATATATATATATATATATATATATAGAGAGAGAGAGAGAGAGAGATAGAGAGAAAGAGAGAGAGAATGAGAGAGATAGATATACATAGGTATATAACATTATATATAAATAAATTATAGTTATCCACAGACATGTGTTCCGTCGTCTCTACGTCTCCTCAGTGTGGCTAAACGTAGTGAGATTTAAAATCCGTGGTTTGCGTCCGATGCTCTACCGACTGAGCAAATGAAACTGCTATTAGAAGTGGGGGAAAATGTATCGTATTTAAATGAAACTATTCATTTGTTTATATTTTTACGATACTTGTAACCGAAAGTGCTCACTATGGACAACATAGTCTTTTTTGAATGAAATAAAACGGCGGTGACAAGTAAGTTTATTTTGTTTTTGTTTGATACAACGTGACAAATTTGGTTTGGTTTGTCCGTTTAACGGCACATCATGCTTTTGGGGTTATTTAGGCCAACCACGCACCATTGCACATAGAAAGGTACTTAGCTAGTAACAACAGTTCTGATATGCAGAAAATCATTCATTTTGGTTTGCCGAAGTTAAGCAACGTTCAGCCTGGTCAGTGCTTAGATGGGCGACCATTCGGGAATATTAGATGCTGTAAGCGAACATTCTATCCATGTATGTAAATAAATTGGCGGGAATTTAACGGGCGACAGACTAGCGTCCTGGTTCAGGTTGTCTGTTTCGTTACTTTGTCCTTCAACTTCAATTTACTGCTTTGATATTTTCATTCTCTTCCCACCGTTTCTCTTCTTTTCTTCCCTTTTCGATCCATACAATAAATTGACAAATAGAAAAGTCTAATATTCTTCAGTTTGATTGTCATAATCCCCTCCCCTCTTACAATGATGGCGCCCTTCACAATTCGCGGCAATCTTTAAGCATCTGGTCTTGAAATAATCCTTTCGCCCCACCGCTTTCTTCTTAACACTTTGCCATAGACATTATACCATCTATCCCCCAACACACACACCACCATGTGATTTGGATTTGTTTGTTTCTGACTTTCGCTTTCGGGCACTTGAGAATTCCGAAAGATTTGCTGGGACGCACCACTCCACCACTCCACCATTCCACCACTCCACCACTCTACCATTCTACCACTCCACCACCACATTCCGATTTACAATTGTTATTCTTAACAAAAAATCCATTTGGTCATTATATTGTTATAAGAATGAGAGAGAGAGAGGGGGAAGGAAGGGAGAGAGAGAGGGGGAAGGAAGGGAGAGAGGGGAAGAGAATAGGAGAGAGAAGGAGTAGGGGTGGGTATGGCAAAGAGTCGTTACTATATTTTCATTAAGGTAAAGAAAGAAAGACACAAAAAGAGGGAGAGAGGGATTTATGGAGGGATCAGTCGGTATAGTATTTCTAGAAAGGGAGAGAGAGAGAAAGAGGGAGAGAGATGGGGAAGTCGAGAAAAGAGAGAGAGAGAGAGAGAGAAAGAGATTACAATTCGGGTAGATGGGGAGATTGTTTGGCTGTAATGGCAAAGTTCCGGACAGGCCAACAAAAGACCAAAGAAAGACCTTTTGAAAACTTGACAAAATGTTAAGAGTCTCTTTCGCTTTTGCAACCAAACTCATTTGACATTTTTGATTAGAAACGCGATTGGGTTTCAATGAATTATCCCCCCCCCCTCCTCTCCTCCGCTCATCCTTCGCTCCTTCCCCACTTCTTCTTTTTTTCTGTAACATTACTTAGCGGTAAGATGTCATTGCTGTCCAAGACAGAATGATTACCAAACACAAAAATCTTACTAAGTCATGATGTCCCATTGGTTAGATTCGGGTTACGTAACGACACATAGAATGGTAAGAAGATATATACGTTTTGCAAATTAAGAAGAGAAGGGTCGTGATGTGAAGTCCTGAACTATAGATACTTTGAACCCCTCCTGAAGGTAGTAAGAAGAAACTCATAGTTAAGGAATTGGATCCATAGAAAAGTTAACA
Source organism: Sepiola atlantica (assembly GCA_963556195.1). Classification (NCBI taxonomy): domain Eukaryota; kingdom Metazoa; phylum Mollusca; class Cephalopoda; order Sepiida; family Sepiolidae; genus Sepiola; species Sepiola atlantica. Next base: position 105,322,162 of record OY744533.1, on the reverse strand, counting down.
AACAATTGTGAAATTCTAAAATTCTTTTAATCTTCGTCTTCTATGCATGTTTCAGAAAGAGAAAATGATTCAGATTAAGGATGGTTGACCCTGGCACTGACAGGCGAATACCCCCCCCCCTCAGATAGTGTTTCTTCTTCTTCTTCTTCTTCTTCTTCTTGTTCTCTTTCTAGTATTCTTCTTCTTTTTCTTCTTCTTCTTCTTCTTTTTCTTCTTCTTCTTCTTTTTCTTCTTTGCCCACCAGGAGTTTTCACACATTATCAGTGATTGCTCACTGACAATAACTAGTGGGCTTCCCTAGAGTCTGAGTGACAAGAAGTCTCCCAAAGTTTCCACCTCTTTAGATAACCGTCACAAATAATATCCATTTACCATTGATTTCTTGTTAGCAACTGTTGTCGTTTTTATTTTTGAATTTGAGTGAAACCGACTGCGTGTGTGTATGTGTGCGTGTGTGTGTGTGTGTTAAGAATCAGTCTATGAGAAAATAAAAACCAGAAACAATAAAGTAGAGAAAACTGCATTTTCACTGCTTTGTTTATAAGTTTTAAAAAAGGCGTTTTTATTTATTTTTTTAACTGGGAAGTGGAAATTTTCGGAGAACCTTTCTCCTCTATCAGCCAGAATTGTAATAACTTATACGTTAGTTTAAAACGCGTGACTTTGCATTGTCATTCAATATTATATATTGATTATATAAATAATGCTCCTCCGATACTGTTGCTAGAAAACTGATTCTTTATTGAAATCACTGTTAAAAATATAGCAAAATCAAAACAAATATTAGTCATATTTTTAGTCGTTATTTTACGAAGAATGATGAGGTTGCACGGATAAAAGCGTTGGTATACAATCAGTTATACATGGCAGTCTTCAGATGGTTTCAGGTTCAATCCATACTGCAGGCAGTTATAACTGACAAAGTACAAAATTGTAAAATACTGAAAAAAAGTCTATCGAAGATAATAAACATTATTCTAAAATGAAATCATTGTAATAATATTAGATGCAGGTATGTAAAGATAAGGTAATCAAGTGAGTAGAGTAGAATTTTCCAAGTAGAAGTCGTCAGAGTTTCGTGTCCCGTCAGTAACGTCACGGAGAAAGCCGCTAGTCTGACGTGGCGAATTGGCAGGGAAATATTTATCTTTTCACTGAGTCACGAGAGAGAGAGAGAGAGAGAGAGAAAGAGAGAGAGAGAGAGAGAGAGAGAGAGAGAGCAGTTGGGTTTGTGCATAGTTGCTCCCTCTCCCATGAAGGTGAAGGTGATTTTTTTTATGCACATTCGTGTATGTTATAAAGAAAGAATAAAACCACAGATATATTTTAAAGGCCAAATCCATTCCCGACGTATTTTTCTAAATAACGTTTATGAAAGCTGAGAAGAAAAAGAAAGGAAGAAAAAGACATCTAACCCTAACCACGACGAAGAGAAGATGGTAACGTTGCTGCCACCTCACCACTGCAGCTACATAAATTCGACCAGCTGATTTTGCCGACGTTACATAATTTGATTAAATAAATTTAAATCTCAATAAATAAATGGTTTAATTTCAATAGAAGTTAAAAGTAAACGTAAAATGATCCCCATGAAGTTAAATTAATCATTTGAAATCAGTTTGGTAGAACCATGACTCCTGTCATGTGGGTTGCATGTTTTCAAATTAAGAATTTCACGCAAACCCTTTAAATTGCATTGAATCGTTATGCCAACTCAGTAGAATGTGACAATACGTACGCAGAAGGGGACGTGAAGATATTCGGAACTCTTCACTTTAGAGACACAAAACGGTTGTTTGCTTACGAATTCATACATGAAAATCAATCTTCTTTGTATTACATGCAACTGGAAAAACTTTCAAAAATGAAAGTCTTCAGAAACAACAGCACCAAATGTATTTTGTAGGTGGGGTGGGACGGCAGACACATTTTCTGGGTCAAAAATGTTTGCCAAAGCAAAATAGATTGATTTAATGAAAAGGGAGACACTTATTGACATATAGGGTTACAAACGGTGACGAGCGAAGAAAACTTGAACGACTTGAAAGATTGGGAAAAAGAAACAGACGGAAATGCTGAGAGACAAGAAAATAAAAGTCAAATTGAATAGAAAAAAAAATCGAAAATATTTGAATAAAAAAAAAGAAAGCCGTGGAAAGAAAAAAAATCGAAATGCGACAATAGTCTTTTCTTTTTTTTCGTTTTTTTTTTTTAAATTAGAATTTTTTCTCCGCAAATTTAATTAAATTAGGCGGACCGGTTGATTTCTAAATACCGGAAGGGAAAGGTCGGAAGAAAACAACACATTCGTCGGTTGAGAGAATCGTTCAAGCCATTTACAGGGATCGACTATCCCGACAAATCATATCTTTTTTTTTTACTAATACGACGTCCTCTCTCTCTCCTTCTTTCCCCCTCTCTCCTTTTCACAAACAAACAGAGAAACACACACACACACAGACACACACGTACACACATATATGCACAGACATAAATGTTTAAATTTTTTATTTTCGTCGGTGTGTTGATCTCTCTCTCTCTATCTCTCTGTCTCTCTTTTTTTCTCTCTCTCTCTCTCTATATATATATATATATATAGATATATATATACATACATATATATATATATATATATATATATATATATATATATATATATATATATATATATATATAAAGTATTAAATTCGAAGTTATATAATTCTATGATTTAAAAAAGAATTGGAACAAACTCAATTTTACACATGTTTCCAGAGGCTGTTTATATACATCTTTTTCTCTCTTTTAAAATTTTTTCTTATCTTTCTGTTTATGCTGGGGATGGGGCATCCTACCGGATGCCAGACATTCGCTGGCTATTTCAGACACTCCAGCCGAGAGATCTTTTTAAGATTCCAACCGTCCCTTTAAGAGCATTTTTTTGTATTTCTCTTGCACTCGGTTCACCGGGTATACTCGCCAGATAACTTTTGAAATTCTTTTTCATTAGTCCGGTTGCTTCTATAATTACTGGGATGATGGAGATCTTCCTAAGATTCCAGCTTCTTTTCATGTCATACATAATACCTTGGTATTTCGTAATCTTTCCCTTTCAGATCTGTTTAATCCTGTATCATTAGGGACACTTGCTTCAACTAGAGGTTTTGTATCTGCACCCATATGTGGCAACAAACTTAAAAAAACTGTCGTTATTATCGGAATGGCTGTTAAAGATAAGCTTTTGTGAGTAGTTTACATACTCCTAACGATAAGCGTATCAAAGAGAACGATAAGCGTATCAAAGAGAACGATGAGCGTATCAAAGAGTATATAACAACTAAGATCACATCCTGGCATTCTAGTTGAAGGAAATGTTTGAAAAAGACGAAACAAAAGGGGTGAAAGGTGGGTTACTAACGGCTTAAACCCAGTTCACTTGGGACTGACGAAGCTTGTTAGTATTGGATAACTGTCTGTCTAGGACAAAGATTATGAACCAGATCTATGACAACCAACCTAGGAGAAGGAAACTCTGATGTAAAACGTACGGCTCAGTGATTATTGGTTATATTGCCTTGGCATGTCACCGGGTAATAATCAAGAAAGCTCAAAGAGTGGTACTTGTATTGTAAAACAATTTGTCACTATGACCCAATGATTTACAGGTGTATCTCGGTGATCTCATCTGTCAGGCAAACAAACTAAAAGTCTTATGACAATCGAGGAGTGGAGAAGTGTGTAGATATTACCCGTTGACATGCTGCATCTAGGCGACAGGGATTGAAAATATAATGTTTGTCTGGCACCTGTGCTACAGCATGCAGCTGGTTTCAAAAGCGACATACGAAGTTAAGTCACGGACAAAAAAACGAATGACAATGAAGAAACGTGACGAGGCGCCAATCATCATAATACGCGTATATCATTCTCAGGTGAGCAGAGTTGATATTTTCTTTGTAGATACACCTTGATAAGGCGCACAAAATGATGAAGGTGGAGATGTCGATCGTAACCATGATGCAATCCGAGAAGAGCATACAGTGTACTCTGTTCAGTTCTATCCAAATAACTAGAATCAACTTCAGAGAATGTAAAATTTCATACAGCCAATACACTGTGTAGGGCTCGATGTTTTTTTTTGACTGGCTTCTCTTGGCGAGGTTTTTCCAAATGTTCTTCAAAGTTCCGATAGGGATTGGACCAACTTCATACAACATTGTGGTCAGTGGAAGCTGCTTTGTCTCGATAGTGGAAATAACTACTGACTTTTGAACCATTTCTAAAAATGCCCCTCAAGTTTAACCAAATAGATTAAAAGTGTCAGAAAGAAAGTTATAATGCGTCCAGTTAATATATTTACTCTATATACAGTGGCCAGATTTGTCTGATGTAGTGACATTTCAGACCATCGTGCGACCCGGGCAACACCGTAGACCTGACTATAGATACATAACGTTCTTTTTTCATTAACAATAATTAATTGTTCTTCTAAAATCGATAATAATAATTGCCATTTTTTTCTCATGGATTTAAAGAGTATACATCAATATTACTTATTAATATGATGCATTTTGGACTAATATATAAATGTGTTAAAAACAATGGACATGCGCTGCCGATTTTATTTTGTCATGCAAACTCATTTCATGCTTCTGTATTCAAATTATTTTGTATGTCAAATAGGACAACATTTTAATAATGACAAGTACACACATATACATGCATATTTTCACAATATATATATATATATATATATATATATATATATATATATATATATATATATATATATATATATATATATATATATATATAGTCTCGGAAGTTTCTCAACCATTAAAACAAAAAAAAAACCCAAAAAACCTTAAGTCCCAAGTCGTTCAGTGGAAAATAACTCACGTAAGTCAATTTATTTTTTACAGTTATTATATTAGTTTGTTTCTAACATTATTTAAGAGATCATCAGTTGTTTACCATGAAAAACCTTTTCGGGAATTTAAAAACAAGACAGTATTTAATTTCATGGCTTCCCAGCAGAGTTGATCAGACCCCACTTCCCTTAAAAGGCAAAAACATAAACGTTCTGTATACTAAATCTAAGTTTTGTTCCGTATAAATGTTTTGCTAACTTATATTAGCTATTATAAAAATAATAAAATTAAATTAAAAAAATAATAAAATAAATAAATAAATAAATAAAAAATATAAAATTCCTTTTTACCTGTGTTGTTCGTTTGTCTAATAAAATTTATCCGTTACTTACAAAAATGTTGCTGCATTTTAAAGTGTTTAGACGAATCCATTACACTACTTTTTAGGTGATTAATGTTTTTTTAGTTTTAGTTTTATATTAAAAATATCAAAAATATCAACGTATCAATATATTAAAAAAATAAAAATAAAAATTTAAAATTATATATATACATATATATACTTTTAGTCCTTTTTTAAAAATATATATATATGTAGGCCATTTTGCAGGGAGCTAACCAGAACAGAAGCTGAAGAGAGTCCAATAAAGGAAACCAAGTATAGGCCCCCTTTGTTTGAATTTGAAACCGACGGTACCGTTAATGTTCTGATTTTCTTTAATACACACACGTATATATATATATATATATATATATATATATATATATATATATATATATATATATATATATATATATATATATAAAGAACATGACCGCAAGAATAAAAATAAGAAACACCCATGCTTAAAAAACACACACACATAACTTTGACACCGAGAAGTAAAAGATATGAAAACAGATACACACGCACCTACACGCGCGCAATGCGCTGAAACCATTTTTTCAAAGGGAAAGCATAACTGAAGAGAGCCTAAATGCTTGAAACGCGTTATAAAATTATAAATCATGGGATAATATAATAATAAATAATTTTTGAAAAAAGTTTTTACTTCTTCAAATATATATATATATATATATATATATATATAAAAATATGTATATATATATATATATATATATATAGATAGATAGATATATTGATAGATAAATTGATAGATAGACTGATAGAGAGTGGGAGAGAGAGAGAGAGAGAGAGAGAGAGAAAGTAAGTAAGAAAGAAATTAAGGAAGAAATGAAGGAAAGAAAGAAAGAAAGAAAGAAAGAAAGAAAGACTATCTTTGGTTCGGAAACATATATTTTAACCCCTGGTTTTTCTATCCAGATTTTGAAAATAAACAAAAAGAAACGTTGTTTTTTTTTTTCACAAATCTCCTCCCCCTCCCAAGGGAACATTCCATTCTCATTTTTTCTTTTTAAAACTAAATAACAAACACGACAATCAAAGATTCTTTTTGAGGAAAAAACAAAATAATCTGATTGTCTGATTTTATGTTTTTTTTTAAATATCAAAATAACAGAAAAATTAAATCACAAAGAACCCCCCCCCCCTCACCTCGTGTTTTTTTTTTGTCTTAAGAATATCCAAAAATAGAAATTGTTTTCGTTTTCTGTCGTTCTTCGCGAATTGTCTTCAATTGTTTGGACTGGAATTCAGGTTTCTATTTTTAGAAAAGGAATTTCAGGAAACCGATTCCTCTTATGGTAGTGGAGGCGGCACGATAGTTACCGACACAGAATGTGAACTCGGCGCGTCGAGTTCGCGTTCGGCCGAAAGTATCGAATCACATTAATTGATACATTTCAGAAAGATGTAAGTCTATCTCCAACTTAAGTGATTGCTACAAGACTATCAAATCTTAATAGGGCAACTATTCTTGCAGAAGGAAATCTTCGAAATAACATCAGTAACTGGCAGTGATATTGTATCTATATACCCCGAACATCTTTGAACTCACAAGGAATCTAGATTTCACTGTTACTGGCCAAACACGACGAACAACATAATCCCAAGGGGACCCGCTGTCCATCAGCTTTATTGATGATTATAATAAACACCCTGTTATCTATTCTTGTTCCCCTCCGTATTTTTTTGTACCCTTTTCTTTAAAAAATCACAAAACAATTTTCTCGTGTCATGTCTATAGAACCGTATTAACTTGGCCAGACCCAAGTATCTCTCTTGACCTCAGCCATAAGTTTAATAGTAGAGTAGACGAGACGCTGGATTCTTGGTAGAGTAAATTGCTTCGAATAAGGTAAAACTCTCAAATAACATAAGTGATTCTCCGCTTGTCACAGCGTTGATTTCAGTCGTTTTGGATTTCTTCCTGTCTCTGAACTAAAGCAATACTGAAAACGAATCGCGATGACACGCCGGTACTCGTTAGATTATCGAAGTTAAGCGACGTTGAGTATGATCAGATCCAGATGGGTGACTATTTGGGAATACTAGGCGCTGTATTTGGGAAAGCGGCGACATGTTTCCGTAAAAACACACGTCTGCAAACTTATCGGGATATACATGTGATTATGAACATCTAAAAAAAAACCTCTTTCAGAATTATTGTGGCACCAGGCACCCGATGATTGCACAATTCTTGTTTTTCTATACACTTCCAACTTTTCACTAGTTATCCATTGTTTTTTTTTTCTATCTGAGTTCACCCCAAACAAGGCAAGTTGCCACTGTAAACGTAAAGGGCTACTGGAATTAGGGTGAACGTTTGGGGGGTCATCCTAAATTTGGGAGCTGTGCAGCCAGATGCTTGTTCACATTAGTTTCTGCATGTTGGTACAGTCGGGGAAACCGGGAGCAGGGAGGGAGTACAAATGCCGGCAGCTCAAGGAAAGAAGCTATTGGAGTAGAAGGCCCTCCGGCATTTGGGGAACTCTACAGTGAATGGATGGGATTTAGCTGATTGTCGAGTTGGTCGAGTGTATTTGCGTCGAGGGGCACCAGAGAAGCAAGTTCATCGGAGCACATTCCATTGAAGTACTTGTAAAACAAGCACAAGGATGCAACATTGCAGCGATGGGACAGGGTCTGGAGCTTGGTGCATAATGAGGAACCTATTAGATTAGATACTCTTTTTGGACCTTGTCTAAGAGGGAGAGACTAGTAGATGGTGCACCAGCCCAGATGTAACAACAATACTCCATGCATGGGCGGATGGTGGCTTTGTAGAGATATAGGATACTGTTAAGTGTGAGAATTTTTCTAACTCGGTAGAGGGAGCCTACTTTCTTTCTAGCGGCCTTGGCAATGTTTTCTATCTATTTGTTCCAATTCATGTTAACTGTGAATGTTAGGCTGAGGAGTTTGAACTTTGCCTTTCGGATAGGATGTTATTTGCCATGGGGATCGGTGGTTGAAGAGGTTTCTTGTAGTTTTATCTTACAAACATTCGTATGCAAGTAACCGACACGATGTATTTTTCTTTACCGATTAAATCAAATTTGGCGCCACCCCACACCGGAGTATAATTTGTAAAGAATTTTACTATATGTAATAAAAATATGTGATGAGTATTGATTTACTCCTCTCCAGGAGTTAGGCCCAAGGCCAGTTTTTATCTTACTCCCACAAGTAAGATGTGACCCAAGGTCGGGTCGGGAAAGTGGGGTTTAAAAATTGCCTGGGCAGCCCCGTCGACATTCCCCGGTAGGGGCGCCTCAGGCAGTAAGCAATAAACTTACTCGTCCCCAAAGAGGGGAGGCGAAGCCTGGGAGGGTGGACCTCCTAGAACTGCACAGGACAGACCTATAGACCGGCGTAAATCAAGCCCCGAAGGCCAAGACAATATCAGTCTATGGGGTGCAGTATCCATCGGAACAGATACTACACTTTTTATTTACCTCTCCAGGAGGTTAGGCACACGGCCAGGTTTATCTTACTCCCACAAGGTAAGATGCGACCCAAGCTCGGGTCGGGAAAGTGGGACTTGAAAAGCCAGCGCTCGAGAAGGTGAGCACTCTGGCTATTAAAAATTGCCTGGGCAGCCCCGTCGGCATTCCCCGGTAGGGGCGCCTCAGGCAGTAAGCAATAAACTTACTCCTCCCCAAAGAGGGGAGG
>OY744533.1:105305737-105308237 GCA_963556195.1 Sepiola atlantica | reverse complement strand
GAAAGCTTTCCGGCATCTGGGGACATCTACAGTGAAGAGGTGGGATTTTGCTGCTATTCGGGTTGGTCGGAAGTATTTACGTTCGAGAGAGGGGTACATGTGCAGCAAGTTCGTCGGAGCACATTCTGTGGAAGCAAAGAGACACCACATTGCGGCAATGTGACAGGGGCTAGAGCTTGGTGGATAGCATAGGACTTATTATGGTTAAAGACTCTTTATTGCACCCTGTCGAAGAGGGAGAGACGAGTGGTTGGTGCACCAGCCCAGATGTGCCCACAATACTCCATGCAGGGGAGAATAGCAGCTTTACTGATCTATAGGATACTGTGCTTGTGTAGGAAGTTTAGAGGTAGAAAAAGCAGAAGACTTGTCAGTATCTTTTATGTTAAGATCTTAAAAAAAAAAATTACGATCAATCTCCCCCCCCCTAAATGATGATTCAAAACCGATTATAATATTCTATTATTAGTAAATTAAGATTCTTTTCGAAAAGATGTTAATTTTAATGTAACAAAATACAACACCAACAACGAACATTAAATGAAACCCGTATGTGATACATTGCAATGTTATTATTCATGTTGAATTCTAGGAGACAATTTGTGTTAGATTTGAATTTTTGAGGAAAAAGACATCAATCATTTGAAAATAAAATCTTAATTTGGTTAGAATTATATATATATATATATATATATATATATATATATATACACGTACGTGGCTCTAATGCATGTTCTTTTCAGTAGTAGATCACTTTGACGACGGCTACCTTTAAATAAGTTTATTCACTTGCTGAATTACCGGGTTGTTGATAATGCTGTGATAGATAAAACGTTTGAATTTGAGTCTAAAACATGACTCGTGTTCCGTGGTTCGAGTCCAGCGACCGGTATGAATAATGAACTACACTGACGAAAGGATGAAACGTATACCTATGCAGATAAAACATATATATATATATATATATATATATATATATACTAATGATAATAGAATTAACGATAAGCGAAATATCGTAGTGATCTATCTCGATAAAATAAAGCTCAATACGTTGAGTAGAGCAATCAATTTTAAAGAAAGAAAGATGAAGACAAAAAATTGTACAAAATTACATAAAGTTACATAAATTAATACAAATTTTATTCAAAAGTTCAGATGCAAGGAGTTACATTAATCCTTAAACCATGGTTTTTCAAAGATAACACTCTTCTCGTAAGAGGATAAATCTGGTAATATGGTATTTATAACAATTAAATATTACCTAGTTCCATTTCACTTTGAAAAATTAAAGAATATATATATATTATATAATTTATACACATACATTTTATTTATTTACACACACAAAAGTAATACGTGAAAATGTTTTATAGTTTTACTAATCGTCAGCACTGCTCGACTTTTGACACGGGCTCGAACCAACGACCACACTGACTGTGACTTAGTAAGTTAATATTTCAATATATATATATATATATAGTTTTATGTTGCGCCCTGTGACCGTCTCAGATTGTCATTCCTTGCACTGATGATAGCTGACAGATCGAAACGACGTCGTATGTAGGTCAGATATTACAATATAATTTATATTATAAGAAACCCCTTAAAGTAAATTAAAGTCGAGCAGTGTTGGAGCTTCAGTGCTATACTCCGACTCTGTCGTTGAGTTCTATCAGATTGTCTCGATGTTTCTGCTCGCCGCTTTCAGCATAAATATAACTTAATTTTTCCGTATCGCATGACAACCTCACATGGCCAAGGGAATAGGGCGAACGCTTACAGATTAAAGGTGTCTCTTTGAACAGGGTTCGCGCCTGAGATTGTAATTATTAACACTGATGAAAGCCAAAAGCTCGAAATGACGTCGCATGTAGGTAAAATAGTAAAGTATAATTTTATATATATATATATATATATATATATATATAATATGTCTGTCTGTCTGCCTGTCTGTCTTTCTGTGTACCCATCTCTCTCTCTCTCTCTCCCTGAGAATGCGATCGAAAGCAAAGCCCTATCCTAAGATAAGCAGCTTTCTCAACTAAACCCTTCAGAGCAATCCAATCGCGTCATAACTTTTTTTTATATTAGTCTTTTTTTCCAATAATATCACGGGGTCTGCCTTCGATCTGGATATCCATAAACAACAAACTTTCTTTTATTCATAACTTGAAAATTTTAGAGATGAAAAAAAAAATTGTGATATGAGGCTCAGGGCTAGGAGTAAGGGTTCACAGGGGTCCTCATTTCATTCGTAATGGAGCAACATTTTGCACTAGTCGCCTTTCGATATCTCATCCGTCAATTATTGCATTTCCCTTTTCAACAACGCGGATGAAAAAAAAAAGTCATTGAATTTTCTTGCTTTCACAAGAAATCCTTGAAATTCAGGCGGTAAAAAATCTTGAAACTTCCGGACGCACCGAGAAAATATGAAAAGTGCATCGAGCTGAAAAATGTGAGGAATAAAGAAAGAAGAAAGAATTATCTGCAAAAAAGC
>OY744533.1:105288237-105298237 GCA_963556195.1 Sepiola atlantica | reverse complement strand
CAAACATTGATATTTTATTGTTTTGTGTTCCTTTGCAGAATTCTGCAAAATCTAAAACTCTGCAAAATCTGCAAAACCCAAAAATCTGCAAAATCACAAACAAAAAATAATGTCCCCCTCCCCTCTTCTTCCCTCTCCCCTCCTTCTCCCCCCCCCCATTTCACTCAACCAAACACCGTGAATAAATACTTAAAACTTTCAGCAAAATGACCAGATTCGGAATTAAATAACCCGAAAAGGGTTAATATGCCGTAAAATAAAATAACCAAATTTATATATATAAACAGTTTTTCATCGTAAACAACTTATGATCCCTTAAATAATGTTAGAAACAAACTAATATAATAACTGTAAAAGTTAGATTGACGTACATCAGTGATTTTCCACTGAACGACTTGGGACTTGAGGTTTTTAAAAAAAAATATAGTTTTAATGGTTGAGAAACCTCCAAGACTATCTATCTATATATATATATATATATATATATATATACGTGGGTTGTAGATTTGATCAGCTGACGGATCGATATGAAATAAGAGGTGCTTATTTTGCAGAATCTATTTCTCCACGGGAGTCCGCATCAAATTTCCCTGGAAACGATTCAGAGTGCATTTCAAAGAAACATCAAAAAATATTCCAGAAGCAAAGAATGAACATTTCTTTTGCTCAGAAATCACTTGGCGCCATTTGAAAAACATTTTCAACCAATAAGAGTCGAGGAAATGGATTATTGTCGCCACGTGGTCTAGGAAGTTACTAACTACTTTGAATATATTCTTTTTTCTTTTTCTATAAAAATGTAGTTGAAGAAACCGGTTCGAGTTCTTCTTTACGAAAGTTATTTCGAACGAGAGTTTTCCATATCTTTTGTCCTGTCTCAAAGAATTAGAAACCAAAGGTACCGTTCATGTGTGTACCTACGTTTTATTTTACGGTTAAACCTTTGCGTTTTTACTGAAAATTGTAGTTTTTTCACAACTATCACCCCCCCCCCCCCATAGGACCTGGCAACCAACTCGTTCCATCAATCTGTATTCTCTGACTTCCATTGGAGTGTTACACAACTTTAACCCTTTTATCCATTGCGAATCTCATCAGCCTCTCATCCTCCCCCCCCTCTTAGTGCTGCGCCTAACAGGAATAGTCTTGCCAAGCCCTGCCTATCATGTCCACGCCCGTTCCCCTTTAGTTTATGTCTTTGCGATGTGAGGTCTTCGTAGGGGACCCAAATGGTTGATATATCCTTTTCTGCACTTCTAAATCGTTCATGACGTGTTCTCTATCGGAGTTGGAAGTACTTTGCGAAGCAACGCATTTCTGTGCCCTATATCCGCACACACAAGCACACGCACACATCCACACACACACCCACACCACACACACACACACCCATCCACACACACACACCCACACCACACACACACACACATATATATTCAGTATACATATCATCTTATGCTTTATATATACTATTTTACACCTGAGTTTGATTCATGATTTGTAGCGGACAAATAAGTCCTTTCTGTTTTGTTGTTTTGGACTCTAGTTTGAATCTGACCTTCTTTAATTATTGTTACTTTAAAACGGCGCCATAAAACGCTGGAAGATTTCAAAAGTTTCGAAAATTTCCATCATTTTTACATCCCATAATAGGGGCTTACGTCGAAAAATTGAATATTTCAGTCGTGTAATCTCTATTTTTAATTGGTATAATTTTGCTTGCTTTGAAGTATTTCGGGCTCGACTTTCTTGACTTTATTAAAGTGTCCAGGAACCCTGAATATATACCATTGCATTTTGTCTATTTGTTGACTAACTCCTCGTAAGGTTTAGAGGATAGACTCCCATCTGCATTAACCAGGTTCTTTTGATAACTATATTTCAGTTTTTTCAAAGGGTTCCCAATTAAATAATTGAGATATGTGTTTTCGCTTGACATCTACAAAAAATAAATATGACTTTATACTTTATTTTATTTCATAACTTGAAAATAATTTAAAAAAAATTAAAAATAGAAATGGTAATATGGGGTTGAGGGCTTGGAGAAGGAGTGTACATGGATGTAATGTTATTAGGAAGTACGCAGTTTTGAACCTGCAGACGGATTTTAGATGAAAATAAAAATAAACAAAAGAACAAAAGAAGTAATTTGGAAAGAAATGAACAAAGCTAAAAGATTCCTTGTCCATGGCGTCACTAGATCAGAAAAACACGCGCAACAAAAAATGGTATCGTCGGTGAAAGCTATGATCGGGAATCGGGTTATAGGCATTACGATAGAGCCACGTCGGATGACATAAATGAAAGTTGTTTTACAGGGTTCTTGTTGAGTGAATTAGAGAGAGAGAGAGAAAGAGAGAGAGGGAAAGAGAGAGAGAGAGAGAGAGAGAGAGAGAGAGAGAGAGAGAGACAAACAGACTCGTGGGGAAGAAGAGAGAATCGTTGTGACACAATCGGTGCAGATCCGAAACGCGTTTGTTCACTTATAAATGAATTTGACTAAAAATTAAAAGTATTTTTTCATAACAAGAAAACTGTCTTGTTCTTTATACCAAGGGAAGTAACTTTGTTCCGACAAGAAACAAGTAAATTAGATTTTTCCCCTTGCATCTGACACTTGGGATTAACCAGAGAAACAATAAAGTAATATGCTTCATCGTATCACAACAACACTCAATTATACCAGGGAAACGCCGGATGTGCCTCGAGCGAGTTTAAGACTCTAAATTTACCGAAAATTATTTCAATAAACGTTCCTGTACTTACGTCCCTTCTCACGCAGTGAATGTTGAATACATCCTTGGCCCTGCTTACAAAATTCAACATTATAAAAGGTAAAATAGGATATATAATATGATGAGCAGAAGGACATAAGGTTCGTTATTCGATCCCGGGTAACGGCGGATGTGCCTGCCGCTATTAATAAAGGTAAGCACTCTGTCTTGTAAAGTTCTATAAAGAGCTGGAAAGGGTGTAATCTTTGGTATTCTATTTATCATCTCTTAGCCGGTGTAGACAGTTGGTTTGGCCAGCCTGGCGGAAAGTCGTGGAAACGATCGCCATTCCTATCTTTCAGAGCATGACGCATTGATTCGCGCCAGATATCGAGAGTAAATATAATCTCCGATTAATCACCGACTATTTAAGCCGCCTTTTTTTTGTCAAGCCAGAATACGTTCTGTGGATTATTTCGTCGACGTTCGCCGTCTAAACTCTATAAATCAAATCTCGTTTCGATTCTTTTCTTTTGCATCGTTTTAGAAGCAAACTTATCGCCTTCATATTTATTTATAAATCATATAATGGATATAGTTTTAGTTTATCGTACAAGACGAACAAAAATGTAACTTCTTTTGATTCCTAACGATATTGAGTTCTCGCCATTGTCTGGAAAATGAATGTGATTTATGTATAATGGTGAATATAATATATATATATATATATATATATATATATATATATATATATATATATATATATATATATATGAAAGATGAAATGTCTCTTTTCCACCATCATATATATATATATGTATATATATATATATATATATGTATATATATAAATTTTTAATATATATATATATATATATATATATATATATATATATATATATGGAAGACAAATGCCTCTTTTTTCACCATCATATATATATATTTATAAATATAAATATATATATACATATATATATATATAAATTTCTAATATATATATATACATATATATATAAATATATGTATATGGAAGACGAATGTCTCTTTTTCACCATCATATATATATATATATATTTGTATGAATATAATTATATATATATATATATATATATATATATATATATATATATATATATATATATATATATATATATATATATATATTTCTAATACATATATATATATATATGGAAGACGAATGTCTCTTTTTTCACCATCATATATATATATATATATATATATATATATATATATATATATATATATATATATATATGTATAAATTTCTAATATATATATTTCTAATATATATATATATATATATATATATATATATATATGACGAATGTCTCTTTTTTCACCATTATATATATATGTATAAATATAAATATATATATATATATATATATATATATATATATATATATATATATGTATATATATATATATATATATATATATACATTTCTAATATATATATATATGGAAGACGAATGTCTCTTTTTTCACCATCATATATATATATATGTATAAATATAAATATATATACATATACATATAAATTTATTATATTTAATATATATATATATATATATATATATATATATATATATATATATATATATATATATATATATATATATATGAGAAAGGAAGGATGTTATCCGACGTAATGGGAAATGAAAAAGGAAAAACCAAAAAGGATGTTTTTTTATGTATTCATCAACGTTTCGTTTTTTATTGTAAGACTTCTTCAGTATGATAATATTAAGAAAAATGTCATGCAAGTACGTGCAAGTACAAATAAAGACGAAACATTGATGAATACATAAAAAAACATCCTTTTCGGTTTTTCTTTCTTAATTTCCCATATATATATATATATATATATATATATATATATATATATATATATATATATATATATATTTATATATATATGCATAACATACCATTTATATATATATATATATATATATATATATATATATGACTCTCCAATTGAAATGCGAATTGAATCTAAAGAAACTTACTTTTTATCACTTAATTTTTTTCTATATAGCTTCTTTATTTCTTTAAATATTATTTCATCATCATTATGTTGCCGTCGTCCTTCCATAGATGTTTCCGACGAAATATGTTACCCGGATGCATTCAACTCGTTGCCTAGCGCTGGGCAAACCACTGACAGGGCAAAAGAAGTGAAGGAGATAAAATTGTAAGAATATATATATATATATATATATATATATATATATATATATGTCAGTAAGAGAAAGTGTGCAACTAAAATGGCCGTATGAAAATGAGAAAAGGCGTTTTTTTATTATTCAATTTCTTAACCGAAAACGAGGAAAAGAAAAGAACGAAGCTTATGAAGCCAAATACAAAGAAAGTAACAAGAAGTGATATTCTTAAGATACGTCCATTCAATCTGCGCGTTTAGCGACGAAAATGCTATTTCAAACATAAGAGTGACACACCTATTAATTGACGGAGAACACATCTCAAAGAGATGCGTCGATCATCTTTAAATGATATTTTGAACTTAAGCGTGACAGACTTATTTAAATGCTATTTCAAATTTTAGCTTGACAGACCGAGTGGCCGAGAATGAAGCCCATCGTAGACGCATATGAAAATGATATTTTAAACTTAATCATGATAGACCATAAACAAGCTATATAAACTTAAGCATGACAGACCATAAAAAAGCTATATAAACTTAAGCATGACAGACCATAAAAAATGCTATATAAACTTAAGCATGACAGACCATGAAAAATGCTATATAAACTTAAGCATGACAGACCATGAAAAATGCTATTTAAACTTAAGCATGACAGACCATAAAAATGCTATATAAACTTAAGCGTGACAGACCATGAAAAATGCTATTTAAACTTAAGCACGACAGACCATGAAAAATGCTATTTAAACTTAAGCATGACAGACCATGAAAAATGCTATATAAACTTAAGCATGACAGACCATGAAAAATGCTATTTAAACTTAAGCATGACAGACCATAAAAATGCTATATAAACTTAAGCGTGACAGACTATAGGGGAATATTATATCAAACTTGAGTGTGACAAACCAGATAAAATTATATTTCAAACTTGCGCGTGACCGACCAGCAAAGAAATCATATTTTAAAGCCTGACAGACTTAAGCTAGATAGACCGAGGAAAATGCTATTTAAAACGTATCGTGATATTAAAGTGTATCTAAAATAACATGCGTCCATTCAAAGTACACGTTTTCATATAAAAATGCTATTCTAAAACTAAGCGTGACAGAAAACCGACGGACAGAGCCTCTCACAGAGATACGAGGACGCACCCTAACAAAGAAAAATGTCTTCCTCTCGGCGAAATCGACACTTCAACAACAATGGCGTCTTAACCGGGATTTGTTTTTCTGATCAATATATTCACCATAATTCCCGAGTCAATAAATGTCGTGGCTGACAACTTCAAGTCGTCGAAAAGAAGGAAACATTATCAGTCTTGAACCAAGTTTTGATTTTCACACAACATTACACAGAGAATCACTGTAAAGTCTGGAGGTCAAACGTCATCAGATTTCGATGACGTTTAATCTCGTGATTTTTTTTAGCCAATGAACGAGTATCTAGGTTTTAATCCGCAACATTTCAGAGGTTTGAATGTATCTCGTCAATCACTTAACTGAAAATTATACATTTCGTCATAAGGAAATGTCTTAATCATTATATTACTAAAATTATGTGACCACTTCTTGTGTGTATCCGTGTTTCTCGCCTCTACGTATCTTATACAGTATTATTTGTTTTGTTTAGTGTCACTCGATTATTTATTGAAATCAAATTGACAATAGCGAAAAAGACTAAACTAACTTTAAAAAATCGTAATTAAGAATACTTTAACTATGAAATTTATTCTATCGGAATGCATTTCGGTTTATTAGTAAACAGGTTAGCAATTTTGAGATTTTCTTATTAATTGAAAAAAAATATTGATTATTTCGTGACTCTTCGAAATTTGAAAAGAATATGGAAGCATTTAAACAGTCGAATAGATAAGTAATTTCTATCCTTTAAAATTCTTAGCAAATCCTCAGGTATTAAAAGATTGAAAGTTTGGGAAGCTATTTACATCATATAATTTTATAAATCAGAACAATATATATATATATATATATATATATATATATATATATATATATATATATATATATATATATATATATTTCGTAAGTTATGAAAATATATTTATGGCAATAAAGCTACAGAGAGGCTTCTGCGTGTCATCCCCGTAGGGAATCGTCTGACGTAAATCTATATGTATGACTAATGAAAAAGAATTTCAAAAACTACATGGAGAATATACCCGGTGAACCAAGTGCAAGAGAGATACAAACAATTGCACTTAAACGGACGGTTAGCATCTTAAAAAGATCTCTCGGCTGGAGTGTCTAAATAGCGGGTGAATATCTGGCATCCGAGGATGGCCCATCCCAAAACGATAAGAAAATAAAAAAAGTATATATATATATATATATATATATATATATATATATATATATATATATATATATATGTGTGTGTGTGTGTGTGTGTGTGATTGTGTGTGTGTGTGTATACTCGTGTGTGTAAATTTTATAATATACTGTATGTTTTCATTGTCCATTTATCATAATACTGTCTGCTGATGATTGTTGTAAATTGTTGTTAATGAATCCAGCGATGACACACACGCATATGCTTCCCATAAATTCAAGTCAAGCAAGTTTTTTTTATGGACAGGAAGCAATCATCCAAGTTCTGCATTGTGATTTTATCTCTTTTTATTCTGTTGAGAGAAGATGAAGATGAAGATGAAGATGAAGATGTTTGAGCACTTTGCAGAATTAAACCGACGGCTCAAGACATTGCCGGGTGCAATTCTGACCGACTGTTACGAAAGCGATTAATAGTAATAATTGACCAATCGTTGTATATTAAACCGAAGGCGGAAAGAAATGAGAAAGTCGTTTGCGCTTTAACAGTGAAAACTTAGCGTTAGATCCAGATTAGAGATAGGAAATTTACATGGTTAGTTATTTTATCTGTCTTGGGTCATTAGGGGTTTAGGGTTAGGTTTAGGTTTAGGGTTAGGGTTAGTTATTTTATATGCCTTGGGTCATTAGAGGTTTAGGGTTAGGTTTGGGGTTAGGGTAAGGGTTAAGGTTAGTTATTTTATATGCCTTGGGTCATTAGGGGTTTATGGTTAGGGTTAGGGTTAAGTTGAGGTTCACTTATTTTATTTGCCTTTGGTCATTAGGGGATTAAGGTTAGGTTTGAGGTTAGGGTTTTGGGTTAGGGTTAGGATTAGGGTTAGTTATTTTATATGCCTTGGGTCATTAGGGGTTTAGGGTTAGGTTTGGGGTTAGTTATTTTATATGCCTTGGGTCATTAGGGGTTTAGAGTTAGGTTTGGGGTTAGTTATTTTATATGCCTTGGGTCATTAGGGGTTTAGGGTTACGGTTAGGGTTAAGTTGAGGGTTACTTATTTTATATGCCTTTGGTCATTAGGGGATTAAGGTTGGTTTGAGGTTAGGGTTTTGGGTTAGGGTTAGGATTAGGGTTAGGGTTAGTTATTTTATATGTCTTGGGTCATTAGGGGTTTAAGGTTAGGGTTAGGGTTAGGGGTAGAGGTAGTGTTAGGGTTACGGTTAAGGTGAGTTATTTTATATGCTTTAGGTCATTAAGGGTTTCTGGCTATCTGTGTTTTAACTCTTTGTCATCACAAAGTTCGCTACTTGAAATACTTGGAACATTAATTTAAAATAATAAACATTTCATTCATAACTTTGTTGTAAACACGAAACAATTTTTTCTCATTTAATCATATAGATAAATGGACATTTACATTTCGTTCATTTCATACAAATGTATTTATCTTTTGATATGACCGTAATAAAAGGAAAAGAAAGAAGAAACCAATTTCCCTTTGCACTTGCAAGTTAAAATAGATCGCAACTTGTTGAAAATCGAGTCGGTGCCTACAAAGAAAGGAACATTTAAACACAAATCCTAAATATTCGTCCAAGAAATAAAACCAAATTGCGAAACAGTTCTATTTGTTATATTCGAATCAAAACAATCATTAAATTAATAAACAACAACAAATAATAGTTAATTAATAAAATGTCCTTTTACAAAACAATATGCAAATTAGTGACTGATATTGCATATACATAAGCAGTATATAAAAAGATGGTGCGTTGAATTAACTTGACTGTACCGTTAGTGCGAGAAATGGGCCCAAATTTCACATTTACATTTTATATTTATGTACCGTTTTGTTTTAGCCATAAGTCGATATCGGTCATAGGTCGAAGGCGTATATTTTGAGTAAAGAAAAAGCGATGCGGCGTAGGGTCTCGTCCATGAGGTCCCCCCAACAATCACAACTTAATAGGTCCCTCACTATCCACCAAGCTTCAGCCCCTGTCCCATCGCCGCAATGTTGCACCATTGTGCTTGTTTTACAAATACTTCAATGGAATGTGTTCCGATGAACTTGCTGCTCTAGTGCCTCCTCGACGTAAATAAACTAGAGCGATCCGGCAATCAGCTAAATGCCATCCATTCACTGTGGAGGTCCCCAGATGCCGATATCTTCTTTCCTGTCGGCCTCTGGAACTCCCTCTCTGCTCACTGTTTCTCCGATTGTACTGACATGCAGAAATTTAAAACTAATGTAAACAGACATCTAGCTGCACAGCTCCCAACTTAGGATGACCACCTAAACTTACACCCTAATTCCCAGTAGCCATTTTACGTATTCAGTGGCGACCTGCATTGTTTGGGGTGAACTATGTTAAAAAAAAGAAAAAAAGTCAACCTATGTTTTTGGAATGTAACTAGGTTTTACCAAGTCAAGAAAACTCTTTGATATTCTGCACTATTATCGGAATATTTTGGCAACGCCACATTTTTAAAACAAATTTTGATCCATAAGATTCAAATTTTGTCGCTTGTAGGTGAAACATAGGCGTTCCGTTACCCGTTCGTAGTCAATTCGGCTATACAAGTTTTGTCGACCCTTCTGTCTCGGGTTTTCACATTTAGCAATACTAACACAATGGCAGATTGACCCATGCAATTAAAGACGGACAATAGAGCAATATATTGGGATTAATCGATATAGCTGGTGATGATCAGATAACGTCGTGTTCGATTTTGTAGGTTGATAACTGTTTGTGTGCGCATGCGTACACCTCACGACAAAAGGAAATCGAAATCACGAATCCAAAAT
>OY744533.1:105278237-105283237 GCA_963556195.1 Sepiola atlantica | reverse complement strand
AGGTTAGAATCCGGTTCGTGTGCAGTCTTTATAACGCCAGGAAAAGAACAGCAATGGACCCCCCCCCCATAAAAAATAAAAAACAATAAAAAAAGGATGCAATGACTTACCCCAGGTAAAGTTTTCTGCTCGTGGAGAGCGGCTTGCGCCTTCAGTGCACTTTCACGATTACAGTACGTCAAAAACGCACAACCTAAGCAAAGAAAGGAAGAAGAAAAACCAATGAATATCACGGATTGCTAAAAGGATCTAAAAATTTACGGAACAACGACGATCTGAAAGTGGTGGAGATTTGCACAACAATAGAAACAATTACAAAAGGTGTCGAACTACACACTTAGGTAGCATTGTAATTGGGGATATCTATAAGCACTTCCTTTACACGCCGTGACTGCTGAAAATGCATTCGGGTTTCGAATTACAGTTGGAAAGTACCCGCCCGTTTCTAGCGACATTAAAAAGGCGTAATACGGCGAAACAGCTGTCTGTAGTTTGGGGGCAGTCTGGTAGAGCAAATGGTGATATACATTTAGCGTAAGGAAATATTTCTGTAAAAGTAATTGAGTTCTCTAGGTTACACTTATCGTAAATTTGTAATCAAATGAAAACAAAGAAGTTAAGATGTATAATTCCCCCCATTGGTTCAGATGGTAAGACATCCGACACCACTGACAATGATTGCATGGAAGTGATATGGCGTTCGGGTTTAGAATCTAGCCACATTGATGAGTCGTGAAATAACGAAATAGCTATACATCCACAGGCAGCTGTTTTGTCGTAGTTAGGCAGTTTCCCTATAGAGAAGTGTATTTTGTAATGGATACCTTCATAGACTATGGAATCGGATATGCCAAGTTAAAGTTGATCTATTGTAGTCATGTATGCATTAATGCCAATTGATACAATAGCAACTTGCGTTCAATGAATCGTATACATTTAATATTTTATAACAGGGATTGTGTCTCGGAATGAAATAACCCAAATTGCTTGATATGTCCTTATTTACTTGCATCCCCACAAGGTCGTTTTAATGTGGGGAGAATTAAGGCACCCATAAAAGGAGCACATTGGATTGGGACAAGGATTAAAAATATCTTAGTCTAGAAGGATTTCTCCTTCACTGCTTAAGGGTAGAAAAGATCAATTATAATATCAGAACAGATACTACACTTTGCTTCTAACCACAAGGTCAAGGATTGATATGGTGTAGAGCGGACAACGAAATAATTTACAATAAGCATTGGGTTTCGTTATTAGATCCCCCCTTAAAAGGGGCGATATGCCGTAAAACATACAAAAGCAAAACCAAAACAAAAAAATAAGAAATAAGCGTATAGAGAAATTCTACAATGTCTGAAAACGTGAAAACAATCCAAAATTGCTTTCATGTGATTTTCTTTTAGAGAACCGCCATTTTGCCTTTCAAGTTGATTCCCGCCACAACAAAACTCGGACTAAATACTAAAAAAAAAAAAAAAAAAAAAATGACCTCCAAAGGTCGTAAATTTTTCGTTCTTTTCCGTTACTAATTAAGCAAGGTAATTAAAGCCTAAGATAATTATCATAAGATTTTAATTAGAACTTTTTTTTTTTACGCGAGCCAAATTTTCTGACGCAAAGAACAGAAAAGCAAATGACCTAAGCTTTACGTTTTTGGTTTTAGATAAAAAAAAATCCTTTTTTTTACAAAACACAGACAAACATTATTGCAGGTATTGGACAAAAGGGGAGTAGGAATGTGCTTCTAATGAACTTTTTAATTTTATTTCAAGTTTTATTTTATTTTAATTATCGATGCCAAAGAAAAATAGATTCGTCGCTTATCCAACGTTATTTCTTTTCTTTCCTCAGTAAATTGTAATTTGGCGCGAAATTAGCTTTTTGCAAGAAATTAGTATTTTTTTTTTCCGTTTTATTTTTTAGATGAAATTCTTTTGATTTTGATTCGTCTAGAACTGGAGTTGTCTTCGAGATGCGTTGGTTCGAGAGAACTTTCCGATTCATCTATAATTGAACTGTTTTAAATTCAATGTTTATTTTTATAATGATTGTACATTAGTTTACACATTTAGTGCCATCAGCCGTCTGTGAAGGCTATACAATAAGACACTCGTAAAGTGTACAGGTCCTTCAAAGGGCGCAAGATGAATGGGATTGATGGCTATTTTAGCTAGCTAGGAAGTTTGTCGGGGTCAAAAATATCACAGCCAAGGCCACTGCTGATAACGTTATAACCCAAAATCATGTTTTTTATTCTCTGCTTGTTCACGTCAACAACCATGCCGAAGTGTGGACACTTTCTGACAAATCAAAATGAATATTCCGTATGATTTTTCTACATTGCTTTCTTCATCCTGAGGAAGTCTTTCAATAAAGACGAAACGTTGATGAATACACAAATCACATAGTTTTTGGTTTTCGTTTTTTTCCTTTTATATATATATATATACATATATATATATATATATATATATATATATATATACATAAGTATGTATATATATATATATATATATATATATATACATAAGTATATATATATATATATATATATATATATATATACATAAGTATATATATATATATATATATATATATATATATATATATATATATATATATATATAGTATAGGTGCATTCCAATGATCAAAGGAACAATCAACCCATACGTTTCATCTGTTTTTAATTTATTTCCTTAGTCTTCATATTTCGTCGAACGACCCCAACCATAGTTTTGGAGCGATCACTCATCGCTGCTTGCTGTAAATACCCGCCGAATTGGTATTTACAAAGTTGAATTCCTCCTAACTTCCATCTAATTTGTGGTGGCCAACGGGTAAGACTCTTGACTGCGAATCAGTGGCGATTTGTGATCGGAGTTTCCGCCTGTCGGGAATTAGCTTCCTGCACTGAAGATTACGTAAGCATGAAACATCGATGTCTGTAGGTAATACATTATTAATATTTATTTATAAAATGCATACTTGGCCTTTTGGCTAAGATCAAAGTGTAGTATCTGTTTCGATGGATACTGCACTGTATAGACCGGTATTGTCTTGGCCTTCGGGGCTTGATTCCGCCGGTCTATGAGTCTGTCCTGTGCAGTTCTAGGAGGTCCACCCTCCCAGGCTTCGCCTCCCCTCTTTGGGGAGGAGTAAGTTTATTGCTTACTGTCCGAGGCGCCCCTACCGGGGAATGCCGACGGGGCTGCTCAGGCAATTTTTAATGGCCAGAGTGCTCACCTTCTCGGGCGCTGGCTTTTCAAACCCCACTTTCCCGACCCGAGCTTGGGTCACATCTTACTTGTGGGAGTAAGATAAAACTGGCCTTGTGCCTAACTCCTGTAGCGGAGTAAATAAAATGCTTAAGGTAAGGGAGCTACAGTTTGCGTTTCACTCCAAAAGAAAACTATCAGACGACTACTACTACTACTACTACTACTACTACTACTACTACCACTACCGCCACTACTGCTACTACTACTACTACTACTACTACTACTACTACTACTACTACTACTACTACCACCACTACTGCTACTACTGCTACTACTACTACTACTACTACTACTACTACTACTACTACTACTACCACTACTGCCACTACTGCCACTACTGCTCTTCGTCTTATTCTCTCCCCTCCCATCTCATACCTTCATTGTATAAACGATCAACGAAGCAAGATTATCGAAGTTTTAGTATTCTGTAATGAACCCCTAATATATCCCGCTTTTGGGAAATTTGCAACATGTTCAATCATCCGTATACAATGAATCGTTTACATTAGGCATTGTGCGTCGGCGTTCAATTAGCACAAAACGGATTATGTAAAGTAAAAAAAAAAAAAATGATAAGACAGACATAAAAGTGTGTCGCTAGATATTGGAGAGAGGCTTGCTGTCACTTGATCACTTGTTATTGCGTAAACAACCCTAGAGCGACTAAGGCGATGGCGAAGACGGCGGTGGAAGCGTTTTTTGTTGAAGTGAAGAAATACTTTGAAGTTCTCTTCTTCCATTTCAGCAAAATGGCGAAATGGCATAACTAAAAACAAAATGGCCACGCGGGATGACAGAACGAAACAAAAGGCGCCGTTCATTTCAAAATGGCCGCTGATTTGCGCTGTTATCTGTTGAAAAACAGACGACCAGTCGGTAGATTGTTTTTTCTTTTTTTTCTTT
Organism: Sepiola atlantica; assembly: GCA_963556195.1. NCBI lineage: Eukaryota > Metazoa > Mollusca > Cephalopoda > Sepiida > Sepiolidae > Sepiola > Sepiola atlantica. Next base: position 105,279,056 of record OY744533.1, on the reverse strand, counting down.
TCTTTTTGTTGTCTTCTGTCGGGCTTTGCAAGCCTCACCAGATGATCATCAAATCGCAATCCTCTCCTATTCTTGTGTGTATGTGTGTGTGTGTGTGTGCGCACTTTTACTTCGTTTTTTTTTATTCTTTCTTTTCATTTCCTTCTTATATTTGGTTTCTTTTCGGATACTCTTATCTTTCTTTTTTTTGACCTTTTTATTCATCTTTAGTCTTATTTTTCAAATTGTTTTTAGTGTTCCCCTTTTTCTTCTTCTTCCCCTTTTTTCTTCTTCTTCTTCTTCTTCTTCTTCTTCTTCTTCTTCTTCTTCTTCTTCTTCTTCTTCTTCTTCTTTTGCTCATCCCGTCATCACTCTCTCTCCCCCTTTTCCTTTGTTTGTTTTCCTTCATTCTCTTCGCCGTTTACAGATTTTTGCTTTCTTTTCTCTTTCATATTTCTTTGCTATTTTGTTTTTTCTTTGTTTTTTTTCATGTCTTCATCACTTTCTGTCTCCCTCCCCTCACCAGCCACTAATATTCGCAGACATTTCCCCTTCTATCTCGAATGTTCTCGCCAACTTACCAACCCATCATTGTCCCGTTTCAGAAACCCACGTCGAAATTCCAATTTCACCTTTGATTTATGATTCTTACGCAAGAAGATAAAAAAAGGGTCCAAAATAAAAAGTACTTGCCGATCTGGAAATAACCGCTTCATTACACACACACACACACACACACACACACACACACACACACACACACACACACACACACACACACACACACACACACACACACACACAGAGAGAGAGAGAGAGAGAGAGAGAGAGAGAGAGAGA
>OY744533.1:105220737-105275737 GCA_963556195.1 Sepiola atlantica | reverse complement strand
ATATATCAAGGGAGGCGCGAGAGCGCTCTATCCCTTAATAGACTCTAAGAATGGCCTATGCTGGAAATCTCATTTCTTTGATCAATCATAACTCAAAAACCAATAAACCAAATTAGTTAAAACTTTGCACACATTTTTTATTTGATAGGTTCTATGAGTGTGTAGAATTTCAGCATCATTAGTCAAGGCAACTCAGAGGTCCAGAAAGTTCAATCATGAAATCATATTATCCGTGTGTACGTACGTGCCACCCTGTATCTCATCAACTATTTGATGGATTCAGCTGATTTTTGGCAGAGATAGAGGTTCTAGGGTCTTGTTGATGGCATTTTAATTTCAGTTTACCATATACCTTAGTTTTCCAGAAAATTCCAAAAAAACTTTAAAATGACCAGTATTCATACACTTTATTCTATATCTTATCGACCATTTGATGGATTCAGCTGATTTTTGGCAAAGATAGAGGTTCTAGTGCTTGCTTTTGTACATATTTTGTGTATATGAATTTTCATCTTAACCCTATTAAGGGCATATGATTTCAGGATAGTGGCATTTCTCATGATATATATATATATATATATATATATATATATATATATATATATATATATATATATATGTTTTCCGTCTGTCATCTTTTCACACACACACACACACACACACCCATATATATATATATATATATATATATATATATATATATATATATATATATATATATATATATATATTATTGTAATTACTATTTTCGACATCAATTATTTTAAAGAAAATACAGTTGGCATATTCGCCCCAAACAATTTATTTTGCTTTACCTACTCATTTGTGATCGATTTGCGTTAAAATGAATATTTAATAGTTAATAGAAGTTATAAACCTATTAAGGAAGCGTAAATACCGATTCTGAGGAATTAGCCATCTTTTTTAGTCACTGGTTTATGTTAAACAAGATGGCTTCTTTGCCCAGAATCAGTATTTAGAAAATACCTACGGTTTGAGTACAACTTCAACTATATAATAGTTTGAACTTGTATTCAACTGTATAAAAATGTGAAGGATCTATACGTAGAGCAGATAAAAAGTACTATTGTATAAAGCTGATATTGCTATGTCAAGGTTTTGACCGTACGTCATCTTCAGAGCCAAATAGTTTATCATACTAGACATATATATATATTACATTAGTTGGTTGCTGATTAAATTGAAAGAATATCGATTGATGATGCAATCTGTTATGAGATCCATGCGAAATCTGGGCGACTGTTGGATTTCTGTGATCAAATCAGGCGAATCAAAAGATAGAAAAGATCCAATTCCGTTTTCGGTGACGGAAGTTTTGGTCGGTTTCTTTTTTCATTTCTTTTTCATTTCGTCTTTTGCGTTGGCTAAAAATAAAGTTTGTTAATCTAAAACTGGAAATTGCTTGATTGAAGGAACAACTCATTTGACGTAAGCAGACAGGATTCGCCTGAAAACCGAATCGAAAGAGAATGAGGGGAACTGAAAGAGAGAGAGAGAGAGAGAGAGAGAGAGAGAGAGAGAGAGAGAGAGGGGGAGAGTAAGATAGATAGATAGATAGATGAATAGATAGAGAGAGGGGGCGTAAGATAGATAGATATCTAGATAGATATATAGATATATATATAGAGAGAGTAAGATAGATAGAGTAAGATATATAAAGTAAGATAGCGACAAAGAGATAGATAGATAGGAGAGAGAGAGTGAGAGTGAGAGAGTAATATATATATATATATATATAGAGAGAGAGAGAGAGAGAGAGAGTAAGATAGATAGATAGATAGAGAGAGAGAGAGAGGAAGTGTGAGATAGATGGAGTACGATAGATAGATAGATAGATAAATATATATATAGAGAGACAGTAAGATATATATATATATATATAGAGAGAGAGAGAGTTTTATATATATATATACATATATATATATATATATATATATATATATATATATATAAAGTGGTGAACTAAAATCGAACTTTTAGGAAAGGTAAAACCTATTGTGAAAGGTATACAGCTCAATATCCAGGATGGAGCAGATAGATATGTAGAAGGATGAAAAGGAATTAGAAAAGCAAAAGTCAAATCTTTTTTCAATTCAGTTGCTCATAGCAAGGTATATTCTGCAAAAAAGCAATTTATTCAAGTGAAATTTTTCCTTAAGCCAGGCTTTTCAAAGATCAAGTATATATATATATATATATATATATATATATATATATATATATAGAGAGAGAGAGAGAGAGAGAGAGAGAGAAAGAGTAAGATAGAGTAAGATAGCGACAAAGAGATAGATAGATAGATAGATAAATATATATATATAGAGAGAGTTATATATATATATAGAGAGAGAGAGAGAGAGAAAGAGAGAGAGAGAAAGAGTAAGACAGAGTAAGATAGATAGATAGATAGATAGATAGAGGGAGAGACACCCACTGAGAGCGAAGAGATAGAGAGACAGACACATTTAGAATGAAAATCAAACAGAAATGGAAACATACATCAACCCATTATAAACACATGTACGCACATAGACACACAGAAAAGAAGATGAAGAAAACAGGGAAGAAAGAGAGAGAGAGAGAGAGAGAGAGAGAGGGAGAGAGAGAGAGAGAGAGAGAGAGAGAGAGGGAGAGGGTGAATAGGGGATGCATATATACATGGACAAACAAATAAACACACACACTAGCAAACAAAAAGAGACACATACGCATAAATACGATGCCCCACATAAAGGAACATAGGCAAAGACGCAATCATGCCAACACACGCACACCCACTAAGAAATAGACATGCACACACACGTCTATGCCAATAAGAGAGACACATCCGACATTCCAAGGTCTCTTCATGCTCAACTTAGTGCAATTCAACCATACTTTTTGGAGGATCTACGTGTTTATTATTATTATTTGTACTCACTAGGAGTTCTCACACAGGTCATCATCAATGATTGCTCACCGACAACATCCGGTGGTATTCCCTGGAGTCTGAGTGACAACAAGTCTCCCAAAGTTTCCAGTATTCTCTACATCTTTTCAATAGCCACCGCAAATAATCTTGCAGTCTCGCAACAGCTGTTTGCCATTGATTTCTCGCTGGTAAGGACCATCGGTTTTCTCTGGGATCTGGGTGTCAATAAGCCTCCCTAAGGTCCCAGCACTCTCCGCACTTCAAGTGGAGGTTAGGTTTGCGATGTCCCTCTTCGGTCTTCTCATCCTCCTTGTCCCTCTGCAAATATTTTGTGTGGTGTCAGCCTAGGCCAACACCATTTTTAATTTTGAATTTATTTTTATTTTTTTATTTTTTATTTTTAATTTTTAGTTATTTATTTAAAATTTATTATTATTATTTACTCACTAGGAGTTATCACACTGGTCATCGTCAGTGATCACCCACTGCCGACAACCGGTGGTATTCCCTGGAGTCCGAGTGACAACAAGTCTCCTCAGGCCTCCAGTATGCTCCACCTCTTTTCGTTCATCACCGCTGGTGACCTTGCGGTAATCGCAACAGCCACCTACCAACGATTTCCCGCTGATAAGGGCCATTGGTCCCTCTGGGGCCCGAGTGGCAACAAGCCTTCCCAAGGTCCCAGAGCTGTCCGCGCTCTTCCAGTGGAGGTCTTTTATTATTATTATTATTATTATTATTATTATTATTATTATTATTATTATTATTATTATTATTATTTGTCATCGTCGTAGTAGTAGTAGCAGTAGTAGTAGTAATGCTTGTAGTAGTAGTAGCAAAGTCCATACAACACATGAAAAATGTTTCATTTTAAATTTGGTGCAATTCGATTGATGAGTTTGGGAATCTATAATTGAGCAACATACAGACAGACAAACATACAGACAGACAGACAGACAGACATGTACAATTATACATAGATTCACAATCACTAGAGAAAACTATCACCACGTACTCTAAGAGAACCACTGAATTATTCAAAAAATTATTATTATTTCTTGTCACAATCATTCATTTACTTTAATTAATTGTATAATCCTCAACGGACCTTTCCATGCTTTCTGAATACACAATCTTTCCATATCGTCCGGTGCTTTGGCTAATCGTTCCACCGTGAGCAAAAACGAAAGCCTGAAATCGCTGCGGATCCGATCAGTCCATAGATTTGCAGGCTTATCCCAAGATGTTCTACCTGGAAATTCTTCCTTGAATGCTCGGTATACATTTCTTTCGGAACTTCTTCGGCAAACGTAGCCATACAAGCTCATTATTCCTCTCTTGATAACCTTAATGATGTCACTTCAGAACCCGAAGAGTTTCCTTAATTTGAGTTAAGGAAACTCTTGGGTTCTGCGATCCATCATTTTCGAATACAGAGAACCTGCGTTCATTGTCTACCTTCAACGTCAAAGATGTCCGCGTCTCAGAAGTGCCATTTATGAATTCAAAAAAAAGGGCGACTTTCAGAATGAAAGATGAAAATTAAAATAGATGAAAATGTCCAGAAACAATAACGGATGTTCTTAAGATACGTCCATCGAATCCGCGTGTGGACGCATCTCAGAATTGCTATTTCAACCGGAAGCGTGACAGACGGACAAACCAACTGACAGAGCCTCTTTTCGAGATGCGTGGATGCATCTAAAAGAGCTCTATCATGTAGAGAAGCGGAAATGTTCAAAACACTTTTATCGAAATGGTTTTCATTGGTTTTCAGAGTAAGTAATAAAAAAATGGTGATGTGGCAAATGTTTGGCTGGCAGAAATATTTCAGCCATTTTAGAAATGAAACTCGTCTTGGATTTCATTTTATTGATAAAACGTTAAACGTCGGGATGTTAGCAATTCGCGGTGATATAAAGAGAGAGAGAGAGAGTGAAAGAGAGAGAGAGAGAAGCAGAGAAAGAGAGAGAGAAAGTGTGTGTGAAAGAGAGAGAAATATATATATATATATATATATATATATATATAGAGAGAGAGAGAGAGAGAGAAAGTGTGTATGTGTGTGTGTGAGAGAGAGCGAGAGTGTGCGTGTGTATGTGTAGGATAGAGAAAGAGAGGCATAGAGATAGAGAGGGAGAGATAAACCGTTGTGAACAACGGAAGAAGAAAAAAAGAAGAAGAAGAAGAAGAAGGAAAAGAAGAAGAAGAAGAAGGAAAAGAAGAAGAAAAAGAAGAAAAAAAAAGAAGAAGAAGAAGAAGAAAAAGAAGAAGAAGAAGAAGAAAAAGGAGAAAAAGAAGAAGACGGAAAAGAAGAAGAAGAAGAAGGAGAAAAAGAAGAAGACGGAAAAGAAGAAGACGAAGAAGAAGAAAAAGAAAAGAAGAAGACGGAAAAGAAGAAGAAGAAGAAGAAGAAGAAAAAGAAGAAGAAAAAGAAAAAGAAAAAGAAGAAGAAAAAGAAGAAGAAAAAGAAGAAGAAGTAAAAGAAAAAAAGAAGTAAAAGAAGAAAAAGAAGAAGACGGAAAAGAAGAAGAAAAAGAAGAAAAAGAAGAAGAAGAAAAAGAAGAAGAAGAAAAAGAAGAAAAAGAAGTAAAAGAAGAAAAAGAAGAAGACGGAAAAGAAGAAGAAGAAGCAGAAAAAGAAGAAGAAGAAAAAGAAGAAGAAGAAAAAGAAGAAAAAGAAGAAGAAGAAAAAGAAGAAGAAGAAAAAGGAGGAAGTGAAAAGTGGGAAATCGTTGGAATTCAACTGTAATGGAAGCAAGCGAAGAATTCATCTGACAATGACTTCAGTGCGAATCACATCAACGCGAAAATGTTCCTCATGAAAATTGGCGGGAATCTATGTACAAGGCGGGGAAAAAGAAACTGCCAAGGATTGAAGCGAGGGTGGGGGGAGAAGGAGGAATCTCTTGTTAACTTTCTTCCTGAGTCGGTTGGACTATATATATTTTTTCTTTGCGGTTGAACGCTGTCTTGGCGAAAGGCGATGTTAAAAAGGAATAATAATAATAATAATAATAATAATAATAATAATAATAATAATAATAATAATAATAATAATAATAATAATATAGAAGTTTCGATAGAAACAAGACACGTGAACCCGAGGGAACTAAAACTGTATGAAATCTTATATTTGCACCCCCCCCCCCTAAATTGTGATGGCATCAGCCTCGGTTGATAAAACATCAAATAGTCGTGAAGGGTCAATGAGGATGGAAAGACGAATAATGGAGAGCACTAACAAAACCTCGATTGGACAGGTGCAGAAAATACTGGGACCTTGGGGAGGCTTGTTGCCACCCGATTCCAAAAGAAGACCAATGGTTGTTGCCAGCGAGAAATCAATGGTAAGCGTCTGTTGCGATAACGCAAAATCATTTGTAGTGTTTATTGAAAGAGGTTGAGAGTACTGGAAATATGCGGACTTTTGTTGCCACTTGGACTCAAGGGAACACCCCCTGTTTTGTGTGCCAGTGAGCGATCACCCCCGACAAACATGTAAAAACGACGAGCACAAATTCGTATCGAAAGGAATATTGAGAGCATATAACGCACGGCAATGGTGAAAACAGCCTAAATCTAAGAAAAATCCTGGAATGCGGAAACCAACCTACATAACAAACGAACGCTAACCAGCCACCAGTAAGTTAAAATAGAAACAAAACAAAAAAGATAGAAAAGACATCATACGAGCCCAAGGGAACCGAAACTGCTAGAAATTCCATATCTTTTTCCGTCCCCCTAACCCTAACCCTAACCCTTTTTCCGTCCACCCTAAACAAATAAAAACAACAACAAAATTCATACATATACGGATTTATTTCACCAGCCTTGGCTGATACCACAAAAAATGGTCGTGAAGGGGCAAGGAGGATGGAAACATTTAGGTGCGAGAACACCAACCAGACCTCCCCTGGAAGGGTACGGAGAGTACTGGGTCCTTGGGAAATCTTACTGCTACTCAAAATTGCAGAGAAATCGCCCACACTCTGTCGGACTGATTGTCGACGACGTATCATCGACTGATATGCTTATCGTCTGAGGAGACTGCCTTATCAACGCCTCAAGAGAGAATACGGAGTGGACTATGAAAGAAGGTCCTGTGGGTAACCTGGATGATAAGCAGAAGAAAAACGGGATGAAATGGATAACAATTGATGTAGCTGATAACTCATGGGAGTCGCGGGAAACCGAAGTGTTAGGATTCCCCGAGTCGTGACGTGGCGACACATATAAGAAGCAATCGACTCGATATTTACTCGAGTGCAGAGAGATACACGGTAAAAGGGAAGTTCACTGACATCGCTACAGGAGTGGATGAAAACATTATCACGTCTGGCGAAGGGAAGGTGGGTATGTGCGACGACCGAGCGTTCGAAATCACAGAGCCTCAAACGTGACAGTGTTTCCAATCGTGATCGGTGCACGTGGGACCATCTGAAAGAACGCAAACAGTCGGCAAATTAGATCTGCCTAACATCGTTGTATGTGCGCAGGCGTCGATCATCCTTGGAACAGCTCGTATACTGCCGGAAGTCATGGGTCTCTAAGAGGCGGGAAGTAGCCCAGATATAACTTAGAAGACCTAGTAGAGCACTGAAGAGCTCAAAAGAAACTACTACTACTACTACTACTACTACTACTACTACTACTGGAACTAGGAGGGAAACGTAGGAAAAAGATAATGGTTCTTAGGGGCGACCAGGAGAGGGGGACAAAGATTAAGTCGAATGCTATCCAAAAAGGGGGAAAAGGGGGGAGAGGGGGAGCCCACCTAAAATTGGAACCCCCAGAATATATATATATATATATATATATATATATATATATATATAATTCTTAAAGTTGCACTCCCCATCATGTGTAATCTTTGGATTTATTATACTTATATAAGTTTATTAAAATATATATTTAAAAATATCACTTACATAAGTTTATTAATTATTTGAAATATTATTTTCATAAGTTGATTAATTATTTAAATATATATTTAAAAATATTATTTTTATAAGTTGATTAATTAATTAAAATTTTATTTTTTATAAGTTTATTAGTTATTCATATGTATATTTAAAAATATTATTTTTATAAGTTTATTAGTTATTCATATGTATATTTAAAAATATTATTTTCATAAGTTGATTAATTATTTAAATATATATTTAAAAATATTATTTTTATAAGTTGATTAATTATTTAAATATATATTTAAAAACATTATTTTTATAAGTTTATTAATTATTTAAATACATATTTAAATGAACTGTCGTAAATATACAGACAAAATAAACCAACAACAATTCCTTAAAATGTTCAATTTCCATCAAAGACTTTGAGAGAGAGATTAGCGAATCAGTAAACGACCAAGTTCTTAATAAATAATATTTCGGGTGATTCACAAATAAAAGGTAGTTGAGGTACCCAGCTTTCTCCAGGGTAAACATAGGAAATTAAATATATATTTAATAACCTTCCATTTCCAGTGCGATATACAAATCAAGAAGCCTAATAAACCTTTCTTCAGTTCTGCATGGCTTTTAGGTAAGGTCACATTGTTCGTCTGATTGTTGGATACGATCTGGCAATTTGGTAAAAATTTCGACATGGACCAATCCCTAAAAGAGTTAGCATTCCTAATATTAGCAGACAAGTCTAATCATTCGCTTCAAACAACGACCACGACCCGTAACGACCACGTCTCAGATTGTTTCCGGTTAAGTGTTCCGTTTTCGTATACGTTCTGACTAAAAAGAATACGAAAGATCACTTTAAATGTTGCTAGAAAACTTTTCTTGGTCTTTTGGCTGAGATCAAAGTGTAGTTCTGTTCCGATGCATACTGCACCCCATAGACTGGTATTGTCTTGTCCTTCGGAGCTTGATTTACGCCGGTCAATGGGTCTGTCCTGTGCAGTTCTAGGAGGTCCACCCTCCCAGGCTTTGCCTCCCCTCTTTGGGGAGGAGTAAGTTTATTGCTTACTGCCTGAGGCGCCCCTACCGGGGAATGCCGACGGGGCTGCCCAGGGAATTTTTAAACCCCACTTTCCCGACCCGACCTTGGGTCACATCTTACTTGTGGGAGTAAGATAAAAACTGGCCTTGTGCCTAACTCCTGGAGAGGAGTAAATCAATACACACTCTGCAGGAACTTATTTATTCTGAATCTGCTGTTGGTTTTGCTCGGCGATAAATCATTGACAGCTGATACTAGGACATACTTGCATACATCTTTACTATATATATAAATATATATATATATATATATATATATATATATATATATATATATATATATAGTCTCGGAAGTTTCTCAACCATTAAAACTATATAGAAAAAACAAAAAAACAAATTTTTAGTCCCAAGTCGTTCAGTGGAAAATCACTCATGTAAGTCAATTTATTTTTTACAGCTATTATATTAGTTTGCTTCTAACATTATTTAAGGGATCATCAGTTGTTTACCATGAAAAACTGTTTCGGGAATTTAAGGGAGAAGGTTTCTTCTTGGACTTCACCGAAACGATTGGATCACAAAAAAAACCTCTGCCTGATGAGACCACAGCTCTTGATAGCTGTAGATCGATAACATCGACATGCCAGTGTAGCAGACTATGTACATGTTTGAATAAAAAATAATTCATATATATATATATATATATATATATATATATATATATATATATATATATATATATAGTCTAAAGAAGCTTTGAGTTATTTTAAACAAAAAGATAAAAAAAAGGAAAATGCAGTTTAAATTCCCACAGAAACTAACTAAATCCAAAATAGTGCAGACTTAACATTCGTTGGAAAATTCATAAATAAATAAAATATATAATAGTAAGTAAATAAAATAAAAAGGGGGATTAAGTATCTAACAGTGAAACAAAAACAGGAGACCTTAACGTAAGCATCTAATATTAACACGGGATCATCAGCTGTTTACAATGTAACTGTTTCGGAGATTTAAAAACAGGACAGTTATATGCATGGCTCTCCAATGGTACAGATCAAACTACCATTTCCCCAATCAAGTGTCGAAATAATTCAGCTTAAAATGTTACTTATATATACATAAATAAATAATAATAATAATAATAATAATAATAATAATAATAATAATATATATATATATATATGTATGAGTATGTTTATATATATACATATGTATATGTATGTTTATATATATATACATATACATATATATATATATGTAGAGAGAGAAAGAAAGAGAGAGAGAGAGAGAGTAAGAGCGAGAGAGAAAGAGAGCGATGTGTATGTGTGTGTGCGCATGCGCGAAAGTGATTAGTGTAATACATTTAATGAAAAAGGAGCCCACAACTCGCGCATATCTCTTTATATAAAATGCCAAGAAATTAAAAAAAAAAAAGAATTCAAGAAACAAATCTAATTTCGAAAAGAAACAACTCAAGCCACAACATAAGGCAACTTATTTTTCCGCCACGACTCAAAACGAAAGCCCAAGGCACTAATGAAACTGTCTACACATTGATATCTTATCCAGTACATCCGAAAGTATGTAATGACATCATTAAAATGGCCACGGAGCCGAGTCAATTGGGAAACTGGAATCTACGAATTTGTGTTCGGACTCTCTACAAAAATACATCTATCTATCTATCTATCTATCTATCTATCTATCTATCTATCTATCTATCTATCTATCTATCTATCTATCTATCTATCTATCTATCTATCTATCTATCTATCTATCTCTCTCTCTCTCTCTCTCTCTATATATATATATATATATTCTAGTCTGTTCATATCTATCTATCTATCTATCTATCTATCTATCTATCTATCTATCTATCTATCTATCTATCTATCTATCTATCTATCTGTCTGTCTGTCTGTCTCTCTCTCTCTCTCTCTCTCTCTCTATATATATATATGTATAGCTTCTAGTCTGTTCATATCTATCTATCTATCTATATATATATCTACCTATCTATTTATCTGTCTATCTATCTATCTATATATATATATATATCTATATATATATTCTAGTTTGTTCATATCTATCTATCTCTCTCTCACTCTCACCCTCTCTCTTGCTCCCTATATATATATATATTCTAGTCTGTTCATATCTATCTATCTATCTATCTATTTATCTCTCTCTCTCTCTCTCTCTCTCTCTCTCTCTCTCTCTATATATATATATATATATATATATATATATATATAGTAAGCAATGAAAATATATATGGCAATCAAGCTACATATATATTTTCATTGCTTACTACCTAGCTCTACTTACGTATCGAGCACTGTTGAAGTAAATACTGAAAATTGATACATACAAAATTGTATCTCCTTATAAATTTTTATGTGGTTACATGTAATACTTATATATATATATATATATATATATATATATATATATATATATATATATATATATATATATATATATATATATATATATTCTAGTCTGTTCATATCTATCTATCTTTCTATCTATCTATCTATCTATCTATCTATCTATCTATCTATCTATCTATCTATCTTGCTCTTCACCCCAAAGCTCTCTCTCTCCCCTCTTTCTCTCTTTTTCGCCATATGTGCGTATTCACAAGGCCAATATCGAAGTAAAGATACTTATTATTTTTCGTTATCCAAGCAGAATATTTTAATAGATATGACGTCACTGTTTATGAATTTTCGAATGTAAACAAAGTAGAATAAATAATGGTTGTTGTCACGGTTACGTCAAGTATATATTCATATATATATATATATTCATATATATATATATATATATATATATATGAAGCAATCCAACAAAAGATATAAGCGTCAACTAATATCTTATAATTAGTGAAACATCCGGATAAAAAACTGAAGCTCAATATACTGGATAGAGCATCAATATTATAATATAAAATGAAGTAATAAAATAAGGTGTCAATCAAATTTTATTAGAATTCAAAGTTCATGCAAAGCATCCTTAAGTCCTTAGCTCATGAGTTTTCAAAGATAATTCTTCTCTTCAGAGGACCATTACCGCAGTTATACTACTACAGGCAATAAAATTACGCTTTGAAAATATATAAAATTATATACACAAATACATAAAAATACATAACATCAAACATATCAATCCAAAAACATACTTTTGTTGAATCCATACAGTCCATCCAGGTCATACAAGTTGAGAAGCATAATCAGGAAGGACATTACTCCAAGTTACAAACAGCAGTCCAAATACGTGATTATCATTAACATTGAATATGGACACATTTCGCGACTGGATAACTTTGCCGGCCCCTTCACGTATTTGGACTTATTTTATTACTTCATTTTATATTATAATATATATATATATATATATATATATATATATATATATATATATATATATATTTTTTTTTACTATGTTTACTAACTAATTGGCCGATGGATAAGATCCCCGACTACGAATCAGTGGCGATTTGTGATCGGATTCGCGCCTACTGACCGTTGAGAATTAGTTCCTAGACTGAAGATTGCGTTAGCATGAAACATCGATGTCTCTAGGTATTTAAATAATTAATATTTATTTATAAAAATATTATTGTATATATATATATATATATATATATATATATTAATTTACTTCATCCTAAACAAGGCAAGTTGCCACTGTAGACGTAAGGATAGTTTTGGGGGTCATTCTAAATTGGGAGCTGTGCAGCGAGATGCTTGTTCACATTAATTTCTGCATGTCGGCACAGTCGGAGAGACAGGAAGCAGGGAGGGAGTTCCAAAGGCCGGCAGCTTGAGGAAGGAAGCCTCCATCATGAATGGATGGGGTTTAGCTGATTGTCAGGCTGACCGAGTGTATTTACGTTGATAGGGCACCAGAGCAGCAAGTTCATCGGGACACATTCCATTGAAGCACTTGTAAAGCAAGAACAAGGATGCAACATAGCGGCGATGAGACAGGGGCTGGAGCTTGGTGGACCTATTAGATTAGCGACTCTTTCTTGTACTTTGTCGCACTCTCTCTTTCTCTCTCTTTCTCTCTCTCTCTCTCTATCTCTCTCTCTCTCTCTCTATATATATATATATATATATATATATTAAAATGTTGAATTAAATTAAAGATAATTGAATTATCGTTTAATAATAATCTATCGTGATAATATAAAGCTCAATATATATTCTTTTTAAAGCATTCATTCCCAATAACAGCTGTTTTGTTTTAGACGTGTTTTTTGGCGGCATCTACCCTAAATCTACGTTTTTATCTCAACAAAAAACTTTTTATCTTTTTTTTTTTTAATTTTATGTATAAATTTTTCAAAGTTAACTGCTGCCAATAATATTTACAATTACATTGTCAGTTTTTTTCTATCCTCTGACGGAAAGAGTTTATCTTTGAAAATCCATGGATTAAGGATATGAAACTCCTTGCTTTGAACTTCTGATGTTTTAATAAATATTGAACTTTTACAATTTTTTATTCACAACTTTTCATCTCTAGAATATATATATATATATATATATATATATATATATATATATATATATATATATATATATATATATATATATATATATATATATATCTTAACAGGCATAATGTTATTTCAAGACCTGAGAATCAAACTGCTCTCATGAAACAAAATCAATTTTATAGTCAAAATGAAATAAATTATCATTTATATGTATATTTCTGCTCTATATTTTTTATTGAGCACTCTCATAAACCCGGTTCAACTCCCCTGAATTTATACCCTGTGGATCTATACCATACTCGGATAATATATATATATATATATATATATATATATATATATATATATATATATATATATATATATATATATGGGGAGATATCTGCCGTTGCATAAATAAGGTTATAATGTTTCTGCTGACAAATGCTTCTAATCTTCATTGATGTGGCAACTATACCCCATGCATTGTCGGATGGTTGCTTTGTAGAGATATAGGATAATGTCAGATGTGAGAAGTGTACTGGCAGGGTAGAGGGAGCCCACAATCTTTGCAGCAGCCCTGGCAATGTTTTCAATGTTTAACTGTGAAAGTTAGGCCAAGGAGTTTGAATGATGAACTCTCAGGTAGGGTGCTATTTGTCATGACAATAAATGCAAAAATGCTGCCTTAATACACACAAGATATATATATATATATATATATATATATATATATATATATATATATATATATATATATATATATATATATATATATATATATATTATATATATATATGGGGAGATATCTGCCGTTGCATAAAGAAGGTTATAAAGTTTCTGTTGACAAATGCTTCTAATCTTCATTGATTACTTCTTGAATAGGATCTGGTTGTTTATTTCATTTTTTCTTTCGATCGATTCTTAGATACGTAATTGCATGATTGATTCTCTTCTGATCTAGGACGTTAGTCTCACTGATCTTGTGCCAACCATGTGTAGGTTCAGCCTCTCCGGTAATGCGCACCCGCGTGGGCGTCTCAGATCGAATTCAGGTCATCAATTGATATCGATACAAACAACATTTGCCACAAAAGGTGAAAAGAATCGATGCATTTAGATAGAGTTTTTGTTTCGATTCGTTCTTGAATCGATTTGTTTTCCCTGCAAGTTCCTCTTTTTGTTTCGGATGATTGACAAGCGTGGAGAAAGAAAAAATGATGAGGTAGATGGGACAGTCGTGCGATAACTGAATAGGTAGGTTCCCGGGGCGGAGGGAAGGGGCGGTAAGTGGACGTGTTAGAGAGACAGAGAGAAGGAAAGAGATAGTGAGAGAGAGATGGGAGAAAGGGAAGAGAGAGAGAAAGAGAGAGAGAGAAAGAGAGAGAGAAAGAGAGAGAGAGAAAGAGAGAGAGATATAGAAAGAGAGAAAGAGAGAAAGAGAGAAAGAGAGAGAAAGAAAGAAAGAGAGAAAGAGAGAGAGAGAAATATATAGAGAGAGAGAGAGAGAGAGAGAGAGAGAGAGAGAGAGAGAGAGAGAGAGAGAGAGAGAGAGAGAGACCGTGTCGATGGTTGCGTGGAGCGTGAACGAAATTTTACCGAATCGAACGCGCGCAAAAGAGAAGACGAAAAAAAAAATCGAATTTCCGCTCGGTTTTCCATCGAATTTGTCGACGTAACAACGACAGAACTCAAATGCCAATCATTCGGTTAATTACGTTAGAAAATTCGAAACCTTTTTCGGGGTGGGGGGTGGTTGGTTGGGGGTGTGGAACAGAAACAAAACGAAGAAAAAATAAAATATCCGCTTTTGACGCGACCTCGTTTGATCGCTTCTGAAATAAGAAAATTATTAGTAAATAGTCGGAAGTGTATCACACAGATACACAGACACACACAGACACACACAGACACACACACACACGCACGCACACACACACACACCACACACACCACACACACGCTCGCGGCCTCCAAATGGGGTTGCGCCCTTACTGCACGTCATATCTTTTCCATTCCCAATCAATATGATAGCACCAGACACAACCGAACACACAACATTAACGTTTAATAACAGGGCCTACATAGTACGTTAAATAATAGGGCCTACATAGTACGTTAAATATTAGGGCCTACATAGTACGTTAAATAATAGGGCCTACATAGTACGTTAAATATTAGGGCCTACATAGTACGTTAAATAATAAGGCCTGCATAGTACGTTAAATAATAGGGCCTACATAGTACGTTAAATAATAGGGCCTACATAGTACGTTAAATAATAAGGCCTACATAGTATGTTAAATAATAGGGCCTACATAGTACGTTAAATAATAGGGCCTACATAGTACGTTAAATAATAGGACCTACATAGTACGTTAAATAATAGGGCCTACATAGTACGTTAAATATTAGGGCCTACATAGTACGTTAAATAATAGGGCCTGCATAGTACGTTAAATAATAGGGCCTACATAGTACGTTAAATAATAGAGCCTACATAGTACGTTAAATAATAGGGCCTACATAGTACGTTAAATAATAGGGCCTGCATAGTACGTTAAATAATAGGGCCTACATAGTAAGTTAAATAATAGAGCCTACATAGTACGTTAAATAATAGGGCCTACATAGTACGTTAAATACACCTACACAAACAAATATAAACACATCTATACACACACGTACACAACTACACACATATACAGATCCCCCCATATATATATATACATATATATATATATATAAAATAATTAAAACTTTATATATATATATATATATATATATATATATATATATATATATATATATATATAAAGTTTTAATTATGTTACCCTGAAACATGATTATGGATGGTAGATGTTTACAGGAAAAAAACCGTTGTTAATCAAGGCAAACAATTGTTTCGGCTAAAACCAAGAATATTGTTTTCAAGAATTTTAAAGTATTTCAAAATATTTACAGATGTACGTTTTAAATACGTTTTTAAATGCATAAAAATACGTTTAAAAAATATGTTTAAAAACACATTTGAAAACTCCTCGGTTTGACTATCGTCAGTGCCAAGTGCAAAAAGTAAAAACGCTAACAATACACATTAGACATTTCATAAGAAAGTATTAATTTTTCAAGCCACTTTTTTCTTTTTTTCTTTTTTTGCACAACTTTTACAATTTGCTAGCTCTGGACAGAAAAATTCAAAATGGCGTACTAGTGAGTGTTTCCCCTACATGTGAGTTTGATCTTTTCTTTGTTTTTACATTTGTTTTCGCCAAAAATCACCGACTGTATAATCTTTTTTTTTTTCAAGAAATTTCAATCCAATAGCTTTTTATTCTTTGTGGATTTTTCTAATGCTTTTTTAGTGTTGCAGATAAGATTATTTTGTTTGGAAATGTCAAAAAAAAAATGTAATAACTATTTGTTTTGTTTATTATCTATGTACGTATACGTGTCGTCCTTTTATAATCGGGACTCATCAGCATAGAGATATTACTATTCACTACTGGTCATGCGATTCGAAACACCGGACTCCAGTGCGCCACCGTTAGATAGCGAATAAACAGTGATAATTTTAACACTTTATTCGGCGGCTTGATGTCATAAGAGCGTTCAACTTAATGAAAGGAACGATGCATTATATATATATATATATATATATATATATATATATATATATATATATATATATTGTAACTATTGGGGAGAGGCACGGTTGTATTGTTATAGTTGCTTATTAAGGCGCACATCAATCGGTGATTTGCGTCCTTTCTATGTTAATCTGTGCACAGATTTGATCTCTACGTGCGCATGCGTGACCGGATATGATCGGATCAGTTCATCGAATTATCTGTCATGAGAAGATGAGCGAATCAGAATCATTTGTTTGTTTCCGTTTAAACCGGAGCATTTCCAGAACTCTCTTTCCCTCCCTTTCCCTCCACTTTCTTCGAAAATGAAATTGATCCGAAGTCATGTCAAGCCGAGATAATCGACCAGATCTCAAATGGGTCACTACAATTTTCAAAACGATTCTTAGAAAGAATCAGCCATCTTTGAGAGACACACTTATTTGATGGACGTCTTATCTATCTAGTCTATTTGTTCATATCTATATATCTAAATCTGTTGTCATGTTTGGACTGGTGAATCTCTGCCCAATTTGCAGGTTCTTAGTAAGGTGCAGAAACGTGTCGGTAATTTGATTGGCCACATCCTTTTTTCTTATCTGCATCCTCTCTCTTACAGATGTGATGTTGCTAGTCTCAGTCTTTTCTATAATATAATTTCTATTCCCTGCTTCTTTTGTTCCAGATAGTTTGACTCGATACCTAATTGTAATACAGCTTGTAATACAGCTTCCTATTCTAGTAGCTTATTTCAAAGTAGTGCAGGCTCTTGGAACTCTCTTCCTGCTGACTGTTTTCCTCTTACATATGGCCTTGGTATATTCAAGACTAAAGCCAGTAGACATCTCTTGTCATTGCGATAATCATATTTCGTTCTTGTTAGCTCCTTACATCAAGTGACTTCATGCCTTATCTGGAGGGATTTCCATATATATATATATATATATATATATATAATATATATTTTAATTCCTTTTTTTATTATTTTTTATTATTTTTTTATTATTTTTTTAAAATTTTATTTTTATTTTTTTATTCTTTTTTTTATTCTTTTTTATACCTTTTTATACTCTTTCTCTTTTTTTATTCTTTTATTCTTAGTATTGAAATGTTTTTTTATATATATATGTTTTTTTATATTTATTTATATATATATATTTTTTCATATATATTTTTTTATTTTTTACCCCCCTTTTTTTATTCCCTTTAATCTTGAATTCCCTCGTGTTTTAAATCTCAACGGTCTTATTACACTAAATTCAAATTTAAACAAACACACACAACACACCGAGCAAATAACGCGTCCCAACAAGAGTGTCATGTGACCTCACATTTCCAAAACAGATGACAACAGAAGCTGAAGAGAGCCGGATGGGTAAGACCTTCCGTGCTTGAAACCGACGGTACGAATGTTGTACTAATTTTTCTGTACCAGAATAAATATATATATATATATATATATATATATATATATATATATATATATATATATATATA
Organism: Sepiola atlantica; assembly: GCA_963556195.1. Lineage (NCBI taxonomy): Eukaryota > Metazoa > Mollusca > Cephalopoda > Sepiida > Sepiolidae > Sepiola > Sepiola atlantica. The sequence goes on along the minus strand of OY744533.1, from coordinate 105,257,237 downwards.
TATGAATGATTTTTTTTATTCAAACATGTGCATAGTCTTCTACACTGGCATGTCGCTGTTATCGATCTACAGCTATCAAGAGCTGAGATCTCATCAGGCAGAAGGTTTTTTTTTGATAACATCGACATGCCAGTGTAGCAGACTATGTACATGTTTGAATATAAAAATCATTCATAATACAGCTCTATATTCTTATTGAGCACTTTTTTTATAAGCCCGGTTTGATTACCTTTGGATTTATACCCTGTGGATATATATATATATATATATATATATATATATATATATATATATATATATATATATATATATATATATATATATAGTAAGGTATGTGGCAATGTATGAGAGAATAGCGCATTTAGGGAATTGTTAATTGTATATCGGTTTTATGTTCACCAAACCTTTTCATTAGTTCATGTTGAGTTTCACCAACGTATATCTGATGGCAATTATTGCATGGGAGAGTATGTATAACTGCAGTAAATGTGTATTTAAAATAAATGTTTTGTTGTTCTTTATGTCTGCTTCATGGATTTTGATGTAGTTTTTATTGTTGGAATTCTTTGGTTTATTTAGGGTGTTTTAAATTATTGTATTATTGGCGTAGATAGGTAAAGGAATATGTCTGTTTATAACAGAAGTGTTTGGTGTATATGATATTTGCTTATTGCTTCTGGAAAATATTTTTTGGACTTTTTTTCTTTGCATTTAATATGAAATATGTGGGGTATTGTAATGTTTTGAGTAAATTTGTGGTGTATTTGAATTCTTTGTCTAGAAATTATGAAGTACAAATTCGTAGTGCACGTAAGAAGAAACGATTATTATGCCTGTTTTCATTTTGTTATTATGGTGTGAGTAGAAATGTATATAAATATAACATGATATAATTCAACGTGATATGATCCTATATATATAGTGCTTGTGAGTTTTTTGTTCAAAGGAGTTAATCAAATAGAATTACTGTGTTTATGTAATAGTGCCAAATAACACGTAGAGCTATATTGTAGTACACATCTTTATTTATACAAATTATGGCTACATATGTGCATACATTTTTCGGCTACAACATTATTAAAGGTTTAACTTCATCAGACCACGTGAAAAAGTAAAGACGCTGAACAAGAAAAATGATTTTTGGAAGTGATGGTAGTATATCATGTGATCAGAACGGTTTTAATAGAAGGGGGTTGTGAAAGAATAGAAAGTCTAAAACTTATTTAAATGATAATAATAATTTATTTTCACGAATTTGTTTAATGGTAAAACAGAAGATATCTACTTTGTCATGGCCGCCCAATCTGACATCAGAAATTGTAAACTGCTGTTAATAAAAAAAATAGATGCTACTCTTTTGTACAATAGGGACGCCACCATTAACTGTCGGCTCTTTTGTACAATAGGGACGCCGCAGTTAACGGTTGACTCTTTTGTACAATAGGAGCACTGCAGTAAACTGTCCACTCTTTTGTACAATAGGGGCGCCGCCGTAAACTGTCTCCTCTTTTATACAAACTTGTTTTATTTGTGTCGATGTAATTGATGCCTCCTCCCCATAGAACAAATGCTTTCCATGCCATCCATCTGATCAGTTCTTCCGTTTTCATAACCAATCTTAAAAGGTAATCATTTTTGTTTGTAGTAGGGATAGTTCATGTTGTATATGTAGGTAAACAGACGCATAGTACAGTGCTTAACAATGATGAAGGTTCACGTGGTGCTTGTAAGTTTTAGGGGTCATAGGAGTTAACCCACTAAATCCAATGAAAATAATGTGTTTATGTAAAACTACTATATATATATATATATATATATATATTTTTTTTTTTCCCCACAATCTTTCTTTTACTTTTTCAGATTTTAAATCTTGGCTTTCCGCCAACTTATCTATCCCAGCAATTTCCACTGGTGATAAGATTTTGATCTTTGAAAAGCCTGGCTTAAGGAAAAGATTAATTAAATAAATTGTTTTTTTGCGGAATATACCTTGCATTGAACAACTGAATTGAAAAAAGATCTGCCTCCGTCGCTTTTCTAATTCCTTTTCATCCTTCTACCTATCTATCTGCTTTATCCGGTATATTGAGCTGTATACTTTTCACAATAGGTTTTACCTTTCCTAAAAGTTCGCTTTTAGTTCTCCACTTTATATATATATATATATATATATATATATATATATATATATATATATATATATATATATATATATATTGAACTTAAAAGAGACCAGCCCCGTTGTTAACTTCGTATCTAAATGACCTAAATAGACATCTGGAGGTTAATTGATGTAACTTTAGAAAGTAAACAAAAATACCCTGAAGTGAATTAGAATTTTTATAAATAAACATTAGAACTTATTAACTATTTTAGGAAATATTACTGAATTAAAATTTATAAATGTCCACACAATATTTAGGATGTACTAGCTCCGAATGAAAAATTCAAAATGGCGTATTAGTGGGTTCCCCCACGTGTGAGTTTGCTCTTTTCTTTGTTTGTTGTTTGGTTTCACCCAAAAATGAACCACTGTATAATGTACGTTTTTTAAAAACACTTTAATAGAATAACATTTTACTTTTTGTGAATTTATGTTGTAGAGACGATATTGACATAAAAATGTTGTTTGGCACAAGACAAATGAAACGGACCGTAAAAATATATATCTCACAGAAATGTTCTGTTTTTTTGAAATGTGAAAAGATAAAAATAAAAATAATAAAATAAAAACATGGTTATTGAAATATGATATGAACCTGACTATTGATACATAATATGAACCTGATTATTGATATATATATATATATATATATATATATATATAATACGTTCGTAGAACACTCTCTCAACTAGTCTTCTATATGTGCCCGCTTATATAAGTCTTAATTTCCCTTAATTACGTGATAGTGGCCGAGTGAATATGGCGACTGCTTGTAGATTCTAGGCTGACTCTGTATGCCCGGTTCGCACCTCCCGACCGACTAAAATTCTTACTTTCCTGCACTGATGAGAACAATAAGCTTGAAATGCTAGCGTTTATATACATACATATATATATATATATATATATATATATATATATATATAAATATTTTTTTTTTTCCGCCATATTATTTTTCCGCCACGAATCAAAACGAAAGCCCGAGGCACTAATTAAACTGTCTACACATTGATATCTTATCCGGTACATCCGAAAGTCTGTAATGACATCATTAAAATGGCCACGGAGCCGAGTCAATTGGGAAACTGGAATCTACGAATTTATGTGTTGGGACTACCTACAAAAATACACGTGATCGATGCTAGGCATTCGGAAATAACAACAACGCATCTATCTATCTATCTATCTATCTATCTATCTATCTATCTATCTATCTAGGGGTTCGAACCGTGCGATCGTCCGAGATTATAATCCCTGCACTGATAAGAGCGAAAGCTCGAAACGCTAGCGTATGTGTGGTAATAATACTTTAATCTTACTTGTTTAAAATAAATATATATATATAATATTTATAAATAAATATTAATTATTTATTACCTACAGAAATCGATATTTCATGCTAACGCAATCTTCAGTGCAGGAAGTTACCCCAACTTATCTATCTGTATATCTCCTCTGATGATAAGATTTCGATCTTTGAAAAGCATTGGCTTAAGGAAAGAACAATAAACACTGGTGTATTACAGAATACACCTTGCATTGAACAATCGAAATCTGAAATAAATTTTGACATTCGAACATGTTTATCACTCTTATTTCTTCTATCTTTATATATATATATATATATATATATATATATATATATATATATATATATATATATATATATGCACGCAGATGCGTGTGCGTATATATCGACCATTCTCACAAAATGTAACGTTTATATGTCTAATACTCGTAAGTGAACGCAGAAACTGCGACACTGGCGGACAGACAAGCGTCTCTCATATTATTATAGATGAAAAACATTTACCTATGTCCGAAAATAAAGAATATCATTGTAAAATGAATTCAATTCAAAATGGAAATCATTCGCAACTGAAGAAATCGAAATAATTGTTACAACAAAAAACGCGTCCATTTTTCAAATGTGTTCATTCGGTCTGCGAACTTGAGCGTGACGGAACTAAGAAAATTCTATTTCAAACTTAAGCGTGACGGATCAACAAGGCATAGATTTTTAGACGCACCTTTAATTAGATGCGTCTATTTAGTCTGCGTCTCTAACGATAAAAATACTATTATGAACGTGACAATCTGCGCATAAAAATGTGTGAACGCGTCTAAAAATTAAACAAAATAAAAGAAAACGTTGGACAAAACGGCAAAACTTAATTGTTTTAAATGATGGAAATATTTTCATTTCGCGAAACCGAAATTAAAACAAAATAATCGATGTGGGAAAAGGGGGAAAAAGAATCGATTGTTTTGATCAGAAACTGAGAAGGGGGCAATTAAAAAAGGTTAACTAATCGAATTGTTTTCGAAATGAACCGGACGTAAACATTTAGAAAACATTTAGAATAAGATGCGTCCATCAAATCTGCGCGTTTAACGATGTAAATGCTATTTGAAACTTAAGCGTGACAGACCGACCGACGGAACGACAGATATCAGGGAATCATCTAAATATGCTATTCCACATCTAGGTGTGATCGACAAAAAATGCTATTTGAAAAGGAAGCGTGACAGACAAAAAATGCTATTTGAAACAGAAGCGTGACATACCAAAAGAAAATGTTATTCCACATCTAAGTGTGACAGACCAAAAAATGCTATTTGAAACAGGAGAGTGACGGACCAACGAAAATGGTATTTAAACATATACCTGATAGATCAAAGAAAATGCTATTCCTCATCTAAGTGTGACAAACTATAGAAATGCTATTTTAAACTTGAGCGTGACAGATCGACCTAGAGATATATCATTTTATATAGATGCTTGGACGTAACTGAAATAGGACGTTATTATAAATGCCATTTCACGCCTAAGCGTGACAGATCAAACACAATGGTTTTCCAAACGTTTGCGTGATGGACAACATGTTTTATAAAGATATTTGGACGCATCTGACGTAAGTTGTGTGGTTTTAATGTGCGCGTTTAGCAATAAAAAAAGGAAGCGTGACAAACTGACAAACCGAAATCGGCTTGCATAGATTTCCGTGTTCGCATCTAAAAATGCTATTTTCAACCTGTGACAGAAAGACAAAATGCTATTTTCAACCTGTGACAGAAAGACAAAATGCTATTTTCAACCTGTGACAGAAAGACAAAATGCTATTTTCAACCTGTGACAGAAAGACAAAATGCTATTTTCAACCTGTGACAGAAAAACAAAATGCTATTTCAAAGTTATGCATGATCGATCGACAACCAGTTTTCTATAGATAATTTTGATATTAATGAGTAACCATTTACCAAGGCTGAAAGGCCACCGGAGGAGGATAAGGGTTAATGAGATGATGGACAATACCATGAGAGGATTGGAAATGGTGGGAGGAAAGGGCAGGGTTTTATTATTTAAGACGATGGCTCGACAAGTATTTGATAACATTGGACTTGAAGACGACCATAGTGTAGTCAACAGGGAAAAGGCCCCGTGGTATTGGGTTCCACATATGGGACGTTCTTAGAAAGAAACTATTCGTTAAAGCTATGTTTGTTCTTTTTCATATTCTAATGGTTCCGCCATCTTCTAAGGCCAAAAGCCACTCGAGGATAAGGGGTTAGAGTTAGGGTTAGGGTTAGTGAGATTATCAATTCGATGATGTAACAATACTATGAAAAGGGTTGTAAACTATGATTAATTCACAGGACAACATGCCAGATATTTGTTGACATTGGGCTTGAAAACAACCATGTTGTAGTCTTTAGGGAACAATTCCCGCGATAACGTCTTCCACAGGTGGAAAGTTTTGGGAAAGAAACTCTGTTCATGTAAGTTCTGTTTTAGGTACACAGAGGAAGAAAGGCGAGTTCTTTGCTGTGTTTGGTAGTAAAACGAGTTCTAACTGAGAAGGTTTAGATAGGTTTTGCGGGGGGGGGGGGGAGGGGTTACCAAATCTTGAAGTTCAGTCGAGTATTGATTTACTCCTCTCCAGGAGTTAGGCACAAGGCCAGTTTTTATCTTACTCCCACAAGTAAGATGTGATCCAAGGTCGGGTCGGGAAAGTGGGGTTTAAAAATTGCCTGGGCAGCCCCGTCGGCATTCCCCGGTAGGGGCGCCTCAGGCAGTAAGCAATAAACTTACTCCTCCCCAAAGAGGGGAGGCGAAGCCTGGGAGGGTGGACCTCCTAGAACTGCACAGGACAGACCCATAGACTGGCGTAAATCAAGCCCGAAGGCCAAGACAATACCAGTCTACGGGGTGCAGTATCCATCGGAACAGATACTACACTTTGATCTTAGCCAAAAGGCCGGCTGAGTAGATCCTACCATAAATAATAAATAATGAAAGATGGGTACACCAAAAAAAAGAAAAAAAGAAATGGAGATTCCAGGACGCATCTCGAATAAGATGCGTCCATTCAATCTGCATGGTTAAAGATTCAAATGAGATTTAAATCTGAAGCGTGACCTACTAACGGACACAGCCGCACAGAGAGATGCGAGGACGAACCTACGAAACAATGAAAATACAAAACAAACACAAATAACAATAGAAACACGAAACAACATTCGTCTCTGTTTTGACCCGCACCCTCTTAATGGTCAGTCATTAATTAATAAGCGCCTTTTTTGTTATTTTTTTAGCGGCAAATACACAGTAGTTAGTTTTCAGCCCATCCGGCTTTCATCCCATCCGGCCTTCATCATTCCACTCTTCGATCACTCGTCGTCTCGTCTGTATTTTCCAACGAGTCTTGATCGATATTTTAGTTTTGTTTCTACGCGCGGCGGCGACGACGGCGTCTGGGGCGAATTGCCATGGTCAACGAGACGCGGGATCATCTCGACGTTTGTGCGCGTCTGGTCAGACGAACGGTCGATGCAAACAAACAAACACAACAAAAAGCCGACCGAGACGGGCGTTAGGGTTAGGTTTGAGGTTGGGTTAGGGTTAGGGTTAGGTTTGAGGTTGGAAGAGATCCAAACATCATTGAGTCCTTCTGACTATTGCTGTTGCAACGATCCAGAATAGACATTCAGCAGTTTGTTGTCTATCTATCTATCTATCTATCTATCTATCTATCTATCTATCTATCTATCTATCTATCTATCTATCTATCTATCTTTCTATCTATATATTTCTTTCTCTATCTATTCACCTATCTATCTATCTATTTATCTATCTCAGTCTGTTCCTATCTATCTATCTATCTATCTCTTTCTCTATCTATCTATCTATCTATCTATCTATCTATCTATCTATCTATCTATCTATCTATCTCGGTCTCCTCTACTCTCGCTCTCTCTCTCCTTCTCTCTCTTTCTCTCTCTCTCTTTATATATATAAATATATATATATATATATATATATGTTAGTAATTTTATGTAGTTCAATACCACATCATTATCAAAGATGACAGATTCACGTCATTTTTTCAACTCATTTATTTATTTCGCAGACAATTGTTTTGGCTAACATCAAGATATTTGTAAAATGCTCCTATGCATTTATTTATTTCTTGTTGTGGCAACCTTCAGTGCAAATTGTACTAAAACAAATTCAAAAACACTTTTAAAAACTTGGCGATTATAGCCCGAAATTACAGTCAATATTCATTATCATTTTTTTATTTTTTTATTTTTTTATACATGGAATTATGATCCCTTTTACATCTTTTAAAATATTATGTACGTATCTTATCTTTTTATATTTCTAATCATTCATCATCGGCATTCATTATTAATCTAACTATTCATAAAATTAAAGTATATCTTTTTACTGACCGTCTTTTGTTATTTTTGTCCGGTTATTTTCTTTTTTGGTTATCATTTTCCTTCTTTCATTTTGTTATCCTTTTTTTTTCGCACGTTTTGTGTCGGTAAATTTAGGTGACTTCCGCTTTAACCTTATCACCGGAAGTATGCCGACTTTTCTATTTTCTAGTCAATCAATTATTAATATTCTTTATCATTCAATATCTGCTATAATTATTATTCTAAATGTTCCTAAATTAAGACATTTTTTCACTGATCACTTTTAATTATTTTCACCCTTATTTTTCCTTTTTTTCGTTAGGTTTTCAATTATCTTATTCCTATGTTTCCCTTCGTTTTGTTATACGTTTTCATCGGTGAGTTTCTTTACTTGTTTGCTAATTCTTCCTCCCTACAGAGAAAGAGACATACTAGAAGAAATGAGTTCCTTGCGGGATTATCTTTGCGAGACCCGATGATCGCGTAATACGGCCGAGCCATTTCATTTTTCTCTTCTTCACAGTGGTCAGTAGATCCTCATATGGTCGGACTGTTTGTGCCGGCCATAGAATGGAACATCTGAATTATTCGGATGACAACTCCGAGGAGGACCTACAAGTATTTCTTACTCTCTTGAATCTAAAAGCGGCCGAAATAGCTTTGAAAATAAACTGCTCAAACATGAAAGGCAAAAGAAAGAGAGAGAGAGAGAGAGAGAGAGAGAGAGATCTCAAATTAACGACAGGTAAAGAAACAATCTCACAGGTTGATGGCTGTAGCTACTAAGAACATGTGCTTTCTGCTGCAAATGAACTTTTAAAACATCACATATGGTTCTTGATAGGCGGTTTTCAATATAAACTGTATTTCACATCGGATGAAAGCTGAGATAATCAACACGCACTGTCAGTAGTGCTCTGTGAAACAATGGACAAAACTGTCTTTCAAAATCGCATAACGACAACAAAATGTGTAGAGTGAAGTTAAATCTTTTGCGTTTTAAAACTTTCATTATCGATAAATGATGATAATGATGATAATGATGATGATGATGATGATGATGATGATGATGAGGAGGAGGCAGATGATGATGATGATGATGATGATGATCCTCCTCCTCCTCCTCCTCCTCCTCCTCATCATCATCATCATCATCATCATCATCATCATCATCATCATCATCATCATCATCATCGGTTTAACGTCCATTTTACATGCTGGCATGTGTTGGACAGCTTTTAGAAATTGACTTCCAAACTAATCTTTATCCCCTTTTCTCTCAAATCCATTCTTATCACTTCCCCCTTCCTTGGATTTCTCCTTTCAACTGAACCTGCTACCTCAACTGTTCTACATCTACTAACTCAACAACTCTCATCCATTCTTTCAATGTGGCCATACCATTGACACCCATCTACTTATACTCTCCAGGTTTAATCTTTTTATTTTAGTTATTAGAAGTCATTTATAATTGTTTTTATTCTAATAAAATATTTTGGTGGGATTGCAAAGCCAGCGCCCGAGAAGTTGAGCACTCTGACCCACAAAAAATGCCTGGACAGCCCCGTCGGCATTCCCCGGTAGGGGCGCCTCAGGCGATTAGCAATAAACTAACCCCTTCTCATAGGGTGATAATTTATTTAGGCTGGTGCATTCCTCGGAAACATTCATTTCTATATTAAATGAAAATTACATCCCTCGGAATGCACCACACCTTAGACATAACACCCGTTGTGGAAGGGGGGAAAGGTAGGGGTCGGGGGTCTTTGCGACATTTGAAGACAATTTAAAGACAGCGCCCGTCGGCATTCCCCGGTAAAGGTGGCTCAGGCGATAGCAATAAACTAACCCCTTCTCAAAGGGTGAGAGGGTAAAGCCTGGGAGGGATCTCGCAGAACTGTGCAAGACAAACCCAATCAAGACCCGAAAGCCAAGACGGTACCGATCTATAGGGTGTAGTATCCATCTGAACAGATACTACATTTTGATCCCAGCCAAAAGGCCAAGAGAGGGCATGGGAGTGGGTCAGCTTAAAAAAGAGTTGGGCATCTCATATAATGGTTCAAATTTAGTTCAGATGTCCCATCAATGTCCTGGGAAAAATGAGAACGCATAGCAAGAATATCGAGAAGAGATGGAAAACTGAAAAGAGCAACATGTATGTGTACGCATATGTCGCTTTGAAATGTGCAATTCGACATAAAAATATTATGTGTGTGTGTGTATATTTGTAAATATTTGCACATGTGTGTATGATGTGTGTGTGTGTCCGTGTGCGGTTCCAACTCTGTAGGCTTCGCTGTGTGTTCCGTGTTGTCTAAACAGCGATAGCCATCTGGCAAGCAACACAAGATGGAATTGCGGGAGAAAATGCAATTTGCCACCGCAGATGGCGCTGCGATCGTTGGTCTATCGGTGGCAGAGGGAGCGAGGCCGGCGTAAATAGAGCAGACAACGTTTCTTCCGTTTTTCTTTTCTTTATTGGTATCGTTTATTTTTTATAAATAAGGTCAAGGGTCAGATAAATGGAGAAATTTGTAGACAAAGAGGAGATCGAATCCCAAACCGCAAAATAAGTTGCTTCTGTAGTTGTTTTTTCCAGGGGTGTAGTGAGAGAGAACAATAAGGGGGGGAAAGATGGGCGAGGGGAGAGAAGAGGGGGGAGAAAGGGGAGAGATATGGATAGTGGCAGAGACGAAAGAGAAGGGAGATAGAGAGATTTAGTAATGGCAACACCCGCATTAAGCTCGACATTGTGTCACATCCAGCCCTCGTGAGGAGGCAGGCACAGAGAGAGAGAGAGAGAAAGAGAGAGAGAGAGAGAGAGAGAGAGAGAAAGAGAGACTGAAAGAGACAGAGAAGATGGGAGAGAAGAAATGTGAAATAATATAGAGAGATAACAGTGCATAGATAGATAGATAGATAGATAGATAGATAGAGAGAGAGAGAGAGAAAGATAGAAAGAGAGAGAGGGTGGGGAAGGGGTGAAGGTGGTCCTAGAAGAGGGAAATATAGACGAGAGAGGCAGGAAAGAGACATAATAGAAGAGAGAACATTGGAGATAGAGAGTAGCGAGGTAGATAGATAGATAGATAGATAGAGAGAGAGAGAGAGAGAGAGAGAGAGAGAGAGAGAGAGAGAGAGAGAGGGGGGTGGAGGTGGGGCGTAGGAATAAGTAGGAAATAATCGTTTTTCTTCTCCCAAAGAAACTCATTTAGTTTCATTTTTGGGGCCGACGATAAAATAATGGCAAAATCTTCAAATGAATAAATACGAACGAAAAACACAAATCTAGACGAAGTTGAAATACAAAAACCAAAATGGCTTCCACCAGTCCCGTCGATTATTTCGGCCTTATTTAATGGACATGTCTTCAGTTTTTATTGCTGCGTTGACGATCCAATCACAACAAGATGGAAATAAAAAAAAGCAAGAACAAGAACTGCAATTCTTCAGATACGCCCATTCGATCTACGCGTTTAACGCTGAAAATTCTATTTCAAACGTTGTTTTTTTTCAAACTGACTAACGATGAAAAGGCTATTTCAAACGTTGTTTTTTTCAAACTGACTAACGATGAAAAGGCTATTTCAAACGTTGTTTTTTTCAAACTGACTAACGATGAAAAGGCTATTTCAAACGTTGTTTTTTTCAAACTGACTAACGATGAAAAGGCTATTTCAAACGTTGTTTTTTTCAAACTGACTAACTATAAAAAGGCTATTTCAAACGTTTTTTTCAAACTGACTAATGTGTATGATATGTAGAAAACAAATTCATGGATCTATAGATTATACACGTACAAGACAAGATTGAATTTAGACGTTTCTTTCTTTTTTTATTACGCGTATCATCGACTTTTATAACAGGAACAATTTCCTAGACCGACAGCGATAAGCTGTATCGGTTTCAACTCGTGACTGTAACGCCTTTTAGCATTTTTGGCAACTATCTCCAGACTACGACGGCCGCGAAATACACACGTGCCACAACCTACAAGAATATTAAGTATTAAGTTAAAAGTTTTTTCCTGGTATTTTATTTTATAGCTGATAAAGGACTAAACATGGTCGCTTTTAGAAACACGTAGATAAAGCGCAACAGATCGACGGACATAGCCTTTTATAGAGATGCTTGGTCGCATCGTAAAATAAACTGCGACCGTTCGACGTTGAGCGATGACAATACTATTTCAAACTAAAACGCAACAAACAGGCCGGCGGACAAAGCGTCTCAGATAGATGCAAGGACGCATCTAAAAAGGAAGAAGAAGAAGAAGAAGAAAAAGAAGTAGAAGAAGAAAATACAAAAAGTTAATCTATTACTGTCCTCATGACGCAATTCGCAGACGAAATGTCTTCAATTTTCTAATGAAATTATCGATGGGACCCTTAGGCGATTGTTTCAAATCGAGGCTTTCTTTTCTTTCATGTCTCTATTTACTTGCCTCCCCACGTGGGCCAAGTTAGGTAGATGGTCGGCTTTTAATGTGGGGGAAATCCAACTCCCTCAAAACGGCTTTCTGGATTGAAATAAACATTAAAAACATTATGTCGGTCAGACTTTTGAAATTAAAACTAAATAGCAATGCACCTGCCAAATCGATGTTTGATTCTGACTAGCTATTTCTTTCTTTTTATCCGCGCAGCATGCTCTTTACACTAAAAAGTGTAATTCGTTTAGAGTTCTTTCCAAAAATACTTATTCCGGCAAAGAACTTTATTATAATGAGTCCATTTTCTATTCTTGACTTAAAGAGTATCAATCACGATTACTACTGCCTCTACGAGTTTAATAGTACCACTAATATAGGCAGTACAACAACCACTGCCTCTAGCCACTAACTACAGAGATAAGAAAAATGACAATGACTCCATGCGCTTACTACTACTGCTATTATAGGTAATAAGATCGGTGCTGTCTTTATGCGTCCTACTACTGATAATATTAGGAGTACGTCTGCCACTGTCTATATGCGCTTACTATGTTTGCAAATTTGGTATCGTTTACGTTTGTTTGTATGTTTTACAGATAATCTATAAATATTATCTTATGAGAAACAGAAGTGAAATAAAAAGTAAAGTAAAGAGACTGCTTGGCAACACAAGGTAAGTATAGCTAGTTTATATATATAGAGACATATATATATATATATATATATATATATATATGTGTGTGTGTGTGTGTGTGTGTGTGTGTATACGTTCAGGTCTGTTCAAAGCTGTCTCAGCGTGTTCATCTTCCTCTCTCGTTATCGCTATCGCCACCATTCTTCGTTTTTCTTAACCTGTTATTATCGATATATATATATATATATATATATATATATATATATATATATATATATATATATATATATATATATACATATATATATGTGTTTGTATATATATATATATTCATATATATATATATATATATATATATATATATATATATATATATATATATATATATATGTGTGTACACACGTCTCAAGCAGTAATTGATTACCCGTAATACTTTTCTTTGTCTAGTTGCTTTGGGAGTTTGGTCGACATAAGAGAAGCAAATAACTTCGCACCACTTCGATCCCCTGTGGACGGAAAAATACTTGCCCAACATAATTTGAAACCCATACACACACTTATACACACACATATATATGTGTGCATGTTTATATATATATATATATATATATATATATATATATATATATATGTATATATGTGTGTGTGTGTGTATGTGTGTGTATTTATTTGCGTGCATGTGAGTAAACGTCGTTCGATGTTATTTACGCAGCAAACTGCTTTTAACCAATGGCAACCGTTGCCGGCTATATCAATTGGCCGTGTGCATCCCTCTTGGGATATTTAGCGCTTCTTTACCATTTCAATTAGATCGACTGATAACATGAAAGTCGAATTGGGTTCGGTCGGTATTTCACAACCCCCTGCCCACCATACTACTTCCAGTACCACCCCACACAATGCAAACGGAGATCAATGGTTCGAATGGAGATGGCAAAGCGAAGAGGCTCCTATTTATTCTCTCTCGACAAATTGTTTAACAATAAAGGGACGGAGAAATACCAAAGGTCTTGGTTGGTCAAGCTGGTGCACGTGTAAGAGTAAAAGCAAGTAAAATTATTTCCTAAATCATTTTATATATATATATATATATATATATATATATATATATATATATACAGAGAGAGAGAGAGAGAGAGAGAGAGGAAGAAAAAGAGAGAGAGAGCGAAAGAGAGAGAATGGTAGTTTGCATTTCTGGGAATAGTAGTAATATGTTTAAGAAGGCTGAGGGCAATGCAAAGTGCCGGGTAGGTTGTAAGTTCAAAAGAACAAAAATAATAAATCGAAATGAGACTTACTATTTATTTTTTCTTAAAATCTTACATAACAGCAAGTGTGGTGTTGGTTGTTTGTGTGTTGTCCGGATGATTATTAAGAATCATTTATTTAATATTTCGGCAAAAAACTTCTCTTTGTCAAACATAATAAACACCAAAGTGAAAATCCGTATGTGTATATAATTCACCAAAATGGATGCCACCTACCCGGCACATTGCATTGCCCTCAGCCGTTTTAAACATACTATATATATATATATATATATATATATATATATATATATATATATATATATATAGTGAATTGTTAAAAGGGAAATAGATTTCTCTTTTAGTTTTATTTGTCCGAAAAATGTAACATGTATAAAAATGTAACATGTATTACAATGTAACATGTATTACAATGTAACATTTCTCATAATGTAATATGTCTAAGAATGTAACATGTATAACCATGTAACATGTATAACAATGTAACATGTCTAACAAGGAAACATGTATAACAATGTAACATGTATAAGAATGTAACACGTATAACAATGTTGCATCTATAAAAACATGTATAGATATGTAACATCTCTAACAATGTAAATATGTAAAAATGTAACATGTCTTACAATGTAACATGTATAAGAATGTAACATGTATAAAAATGTAACATGTATAAAAATGTAACATGGATAAAAATGTAACATTTCTCTGCGCACATTTTGACGAACTGGTACTTGCGTAATGGAATACTTTTCATTGTTACAGATGTCTGCATTTGATGTTGTTTGGCCAAAACGTTTAAATATCCTTTCTTAAAATGTTTCACTTGGTCTCTTGCATTTCCAACCAATTTAGGGGTTCCCCGATTGCTGGCTATAATACCTCTTCTCCTTCGTTTCTACGTCATCAAACATTTTGGCATGTCTCATGATACTTTCAAACAATAACTGATTTTTTTGAACGGGCTGCCTAAACCACATCAGTGACAGGACACTAGTCTGTCGCCGGTGTCAACTCGCAACGAGTCTGCTATCCGTTTAAACACCTGGATTGACTGAACCAGGACCTAGTATTCTAAACTAGTCACCCATCTACTACTAACCAAACATAACGTTGCTTAATCTCGTGATGTAACTAAGTTTTAAAATCAAGGTAACGTATTGGTTACAGCTTCGATCATCAAAACCGTTGAACTTCTTGTTTTTTTTTTACAATAGCTGCCATATCAATGACCATGAGAGAATTTAAGAAGCATGAAAAATAACTTTCAGTTATCGGAGTAAATATCGACGGGCTTAAAAACAGATCGTGGAAAAGAAATCATCAGACTACTGTAGCTAAGGTAACTGCTAAGTTAATTAAACATTTGAAAAGTCTGCTTTTAAAATAAATCTCCGTGAGCGATATCATGGAAAGAGTCGTCATTAACTTTCTTTGGATTTAACAATTGTTAAATAAATATTCCGATTATATTGTACAGTTCTTTATATATATATATATATATATATATATATATATATATATATATATATATATATATATATAATGTTATAAGGGGATATGCTCTTTTATGTATCAATTTTCAGCATTTACTTCAACAGTGCTCAATACGTGAGTAGAGCTACGTAGTAAGTTATGAAATATATTTATGGCGGTTAAGTTATACAGAGGCTTCCGCGTTTCATCCCCGTAAGGAATCGTAAGGCTAAACTGACTATTCCCTACGGGGATGAAACGCGGATGCCTCAATGTAGTTTAATTGTCATAATATATTTCCATGAGTTACTATATATATATATATATATATATATATATATAAATGATAATATATATATATATATATATATATATATATATATATATATATATATATATATATATTGTTGTGAAGTTGTCCAACAGTAAATAATAAATAAAGGAAGTCAAGTCGAGGGTTGGTTTAACAAGTGTATTAACAAAGTAAGAAAGTGACCAGCACTTGGCTAGACAGTTACAAGACTGTGCTTTGTCTTCGGTGACTTGCACTATTTATAGTGACAACCGGTGCAGTCTCTCCTGTGTAAGAACGGCCGGTGTAACATATATATATATATATATATACATATATAAATGATAATATATATATATATATATATATATATATATATATATATAAAAATGATAATATATATATATAAAGTATATAAAGTATATAAAAAATATGTATGTTTATATATTTTTGTATTCTATTTTTTGTTGACGTAAATATTTGTTTTTATCCCCATACTTATACGTTTTATATATATACATATATATTGTGCATATTTAGGCAGCATGTTTTCATTTAGGCATACGTTGTTGTATACCACGGAATGTTCTTGTTTTTTAAATTTTTTTTGTGATCTTCTCACTATATATGTAGGGTTAGAGTTTTTCATTATTAAGAAAAACTAAAAAAATAAAAGCGTAATTTTTATTTATATACGTATTATAGAAGATCAGGACAACATCGGTACCGTCGGTTTCAAATTTAAACGATGGGGACCTATAGTTGGTCTCATATGCGGAATCACTTTATCTCTGTTTTTACTTGAGAGGCTGAAGAGAGTCCCGTATAAGAGACCAATTGTAAGTTCCCTTTGTTTGAATTTGAAACCGACGGTATCGATGTTGTCCTGATCTTCTTTAATATATATATATATATATATATATATATATATATATATATATATATATATATAGGGTGGGCAAAAATAAGGGTCCTATTTTTAAAAATTCATAACTTTTTTATTTATTGATTTAAAAAATTTTTTTTTTTAGAATAAGTAAAGGACCCCTTCCGAAGCAAGCATGAGCCGTATTAGCCCTAAGGAACGTACCCTCATTTAGAAAACATTATTTTTGCTAAAAAAACTCAAAACAGTGTAAAAAACAATACTTTAGTTTTTGTACGTTTTAAGAAGTGTTTTTCGGCTAAAATTTGTTTTGTTTATTTCAAAAAATCTCGGAAGGGTCAGTCTACACACACATAAAGTTTGGTGAGTTTAACTTTTATTTTGTGGAAGTTATTCAAATTCAAGTTATTCAAATTTAAAGATAGGACCCCTATTTTGGCCCACCCTGTATATATATATATATATTTCTCCTCTGATGATAAGATCTCGATCTTTGAAAAGCCTTGGCTTAAGGAAAGAATAATAAACACTAGTTTATTACTGAATACACCTTGCATTGAACAATTGAAATTTGAAAAAAATCTGGACATTCGTCGCATATTTATCACTCTTTTTTCTTCTCTCTCTCTCTCTCTCTCTCTATATATATATATATATATATATATATATATATATATATATATATATATATATATTTAATTCCGATTCTCTAAGTCGGAGAAATCTTTAAAAAAGAAACAAACGAAAAAGATGCATGGTGCGACAGGTTTTGGCATCGGGTCAATTCTTGCTCCGAAGATCTTAGGACGTCTAAAAAGATGACACAAATTTTACGTAGAAGTTTTAGCGTTTATTTCTTGGCAATATTCCATGGAAGAACGGAAACTGCTTTTTAATTAAGATGGGCAGTTCCATTAGGGAAAGTATCCGCCTTACCGTCTGCTCCGGTGGACTTGCTCACCGACCACCCCTCAGGACGAGGTTGAATCTATCTTAGAATGTTTTGTTGTGAAATGTGTAAGGGAGAGATGAACAAATTGAAATCGTTAAACAATGAAAGCGGTTTCGTTTTGTGACAAAAACACGTGAGGCTTGAACTAGAGATAGAGAGTAAAAGAAAGAGAGAGAGAGAGAGAGAGAGAGAGAGAGAGAAAGTGAGAGAAAGAGAGAGAGAGAGAGAGGAAAAAGAGTTGAACGAAAGACAGAGGAAAGGAAATAGAAAGAAAGAGAGAAAGAGAGAGGGGGAGATCTGAGAGAGAATGAAAGAATAAGAGAGAAGGGAGGGCATAGAAAGGGGAGAAGGAGGACAGCCATAAAGAAGAGAGAGGGGAGAGAAGGAGAATATAGACAGAGAATAGAGAAAAGACGGGAGAGAAGAGAGGGGGAGAGAATGAATAAACAAGAGAAAAAGAGTACAGAAAGAGAGTAGAGAAGGGGAGAGATAAGGAAGAGAGACGAAGAGAGAGAATAGTAATAGAGAAGGGGAAGGAAGAATAGAGAAAGAAGAGAAAGAAAGAAGAGAGAGGGAAGAGAGGGAAGGAGTAGAGAGAAAACGAAGGGGTAGGAGAAAAGATAGGGAAGAGATAAGGAATAAGAAAGAAAAGGGGGGTGAAGATGAATAAAAAGTGAACAAAGAAGGAAGAAAAAAGAGAGAATGAAAGACAGAAAGAGCCGGAAGGAATGAGAGAGAGAGAGAGAGAGGGAGAGAGATAAAGAGAAAGAGAGAAAGAAAAAAAGAAAGAAAGAAAGAGAGAAAGAAAGAGAGAGAGAGCGAAATAGGAAGAAAAAAAATAAAGAAATTAAGAGGAATTCTGCAAGAAATTGCACAAGAGAGATAATAGGTGCGTGCTTGGCCTAATGGATACGAATGGAAACTATGGAATCGGCGTGTTCAGTTCAAATCCTATCGGAGACATTGTTGTGATTTACGTACTAATACTATTCGAAGGTATGAACTCACAACCCTCCCACCTTGACATATGGATACAAATAGTAACTTGTGTTCAATTAATTGTCTACAAATGGGTTTGTGTTTCGGAAGTCAATAAGCGGAAAGGGGTCCTAAAACAGACACACGTATCAGAAGCAGAAGTCGGTTATTGCTTCTCTGCACTGGATAAAAGTTACATATTACCTTGCGGTAATATTCTTTTAAAATGGCGTGTAGATATATGATTTGCCGAATGCATAAGGATGATTGACGATGATGCGACCTTAGGTTCACCTGTCTCCATTTGTATGGGAAGTTGATATGATATATGATTTATCTTAATATTGGGTCATCACTTATCAAGGCCACGAGCCACTCGAGGATAAGGATTATTTAGACGGGATGCAATCCGAAAGATGAGGAACACTATGCGAGTAATAGCATTTATCAAAAGTAAGAAGTACATTTGATTGCTTATAGGGCTGCTTATGACAAAACTATGTTGAAATTGGGGTTGAAGACGACCATGGTGTGATCAACAGGGAAGCAGTCTCGCGGTAATGTGTTCCACATGTGCAAAGAAACCTTAGCCATGGAAATTGCGCCTAATGCTAGAAACTTGGAAGGGGAAAGGAAACCAACTTTCCGTTGTGGTAGGGAGACGAGTTCTTACTGTGAATGTCTTACAAAGAGGGTCAAAGTTCGGATCTCAGTCGAGCACATTCCATGGAAATAACAATAGAGTAGAAAGAAATCATGTGACATAGAAGGGGTTTGAAGTTAGATGTCAGTTGCGAACTTGACGTCAATAAAAAACAAAACATGTAATGTGACATCGTGAAAATAGTGCCGCTCAAACCTCCTATGACGATGGACTAGACAGAAGCAACTCTAAGTTAAGGAAAATGAATATCCGTATAGCTAACATGAATAAAAAATATGCTAAGTTTAACATAGTCGGCAGCTGTGTTTTAATGAGCGTGCCAGCTACCCGTTCGAGGTAAGAATCAGCAGAGAAGATATTCGACCCTGGAACATGAGAAAAGTAAATGAAGAAAAAGAAAACCTACCCAAACCTATTAAGGGTTGCATTACACAAAGTTTGTGTTCCTCTTTCTAATCGTCTTTAGACATTTTTATGGGAAGAATACATTTAAGTAAACTTTTCGTTTTTTTTGTTAAAGACGTACTCGAGCAGTACCTATGTTTATAAATACGTAAGCAAATTCTAACAGCGTCGAGTGCTCGTTTGAATTTGACACGCGAATAAAAGAACAGGAAAAAAGAAACAACAAAAAAAAGCGAGGAAAGATCAAAGAATTTGTTTAGATGTCGTTAATCGCTGAGATATTAACACTAAATGTAAGCGTCGAATTCTTCGTCCACAGAATCACAAGAAGTCCGAAAAGACCGCCGCACCCACGGAGGGCAGATGGGCGTGTACGGGTGGGTGGGGTGTACGGGTGGGTGGGGTGTACATTTAATCCATATCCCTCGATTCTACCCTGATCCCTGATCTTATCAATCGAGGGAAGCTTTTTATCGGCAATAAATGTTTCAACATTTCCAACATGATAGCCATGACCCCCGTTTACCCAGCGTAGAAGGTCGCGTCAGCTAGTACGAAATAAGACCCAGTTCTTATCAAACTGTTAGTATTATTTTCTCGTGGTGCCTCTTTGAGGATTTCTCTTTTGAACCATCTTCTCAATTCAACTTTCAAAATTAGAGGAAAAAATACCTTGCTGAGAGAGAGAGAGAGAGAGAGAGAGAGAGAAAGAGAGAGAAAGAAAGAGAGAGAAAGAAAGAGAGAGAGAAAAAGAGAGAGAGAAAAAAGAGAGAGAAAAAGAGAGAGAAAGAAAAAGGAGCGGCTCCTTTTCAGCGCTCCATAATAAAAATGTACCTTCTTACATAAACGTTCTATTATGCCAATGAGTGGTCGAAGGATAGGGGTGGGCGTCAAAGGATCTCGTCAATATGGGTGGAGATGTCACTTTAAGTGTAAGACCGTAAGATAATATGTGACAAAATCTCGCTAATATTTTGAGAGTTATAGGAGAACATGTCGGACGAAGTATAGGATTATACATAAATTTTCGTTTCCTGAGATATAAAATAGAAATAGAAAATCCCTGAAGTATTTTAAAACAATTTTAATATTCATTACAACCTATTTTTTCAGGAAAGGAAAATTTGACCCGATATATTTAGATTTGTTTTAAATAAATAAAGTTTTACTTTTAAACATTATTAGTGATTATTTTCTTTTTAAAGAAAACATTTCTCTGGGAGAGGAGAGACAGCCAGGGCAACATTAATCGTCGTACTGTTGTTTAATATTTGTTTGTTTTACGAACGTAACTAATATATATTATTATTTACAACAGAGAAACGCGCAAGTACTTTCAAACAAATCGATTTATCCATTTTCTTTTCAATAGTATAATTTGGACCGAAAAAAACCCAATGAAGTTTATTTTTTAAAGATTGAATAAAAAAAAATATTTCTCATAAGTTGGCCAAAAAATATCAATAAATTGTCAATAAACAATTCAGAGATCCATTTAATGTCTTAAAATTTCATACAAAATATCTGGGAGTTGAAAAAATATCGGGTCAAATTTTCCTCCACCGAAAAATTAACTGCCGTTTTCCTAGGTCGGGCGAAAAATTAAAAATTTGAATAAAAAAGGTGAAAACGTCTATGTTTGAAATCTCTAATAAAAACAAACTGTTTACAATTTTAATATTCGATAATAGATTTTTTAAGATAAAAAAAGATATCTATGCTACTTTCGGTTATAAATAGACACCAAATTAGTCAGAAAGTCTAATTATTTCTAATTCTAATGCTTTTTAAAATTAAAATGTAAGATATTTTCTTTAATTTAATTAAGTTTAAACATCGGTTTAATTGTAGAATAGGGACCGCTCTTTTCTTTCGCTCATTTCGCTTGGTATTCGCCCAACTGATTGTAAGTCTTAATTATATTTTTGGTCCTGAAATAAAATTCTCATTTACTTTTTAAAGTGTTGAGAATCTAACTTTAATTCCAGGTTTTAATCGCTGGCGGCCATGTTGGTTTTTATTGGTTTTTCCTTGGACTAAATATATTTTTTCCTAGGACTAAAGATATTTTTACGGCTTTAACATTTTATTACACACACACACAAAAAACTTTGAACATTCTATTTACAAAAGCAAGTTTTAACGGAATTTAACGAATTTAAAAGCACACATGAAAAAGTTAAAACATACTAGTCATGACAGACCAACGAAGCAACGTGTATATGAATCCATCCATTCAATCTGTGCGTTTAGTGATGGACATTCTATTTTAAATCCGAAGCGCCATCGATTGATGATGATACTTAAGAAGTAAAGCGAAGAAAAAAAAGATGAAGAAACAAAAGATGAAGAACAGATGAAAGGTTTTGCCGGCGTCTGCTGCGAGATTGCCGGAAATTCCCGAGGGACGTCGTAAATTTCCGCTGATCTTGTTACTGACCAACGGTCTTAAACACACAATTTCTTTACACTTCGACTATTCCCCATGGCGAAGGTCAGGTTGACCTGTTTATCTCGGTAGGTCGAATATTTAACTGTTGCTTGCAATTAATCCCCACCCCACCTCACGCCACGGGTAAATGGGTGAAAGGAATGGCGGGCACCATATTTCGACAACTAGTAGCAAAGATTAACTATGCCTCCCCCCCCCCGTGTAGTCGACTTATTACAGCGTTTGATTCAAACTTAGAGTATAAAATTACCAAAATATTATTTCGGAAATTTTATTTTGAAATTTTTTAGTGCGAAGTAATAATCCGTTCTAAGTGGCAATCTTCTGAATGTTGAAGACTATAATTCTTTTATGGAAGTCGCTCCAGACACGGCATGAAGCCACTTGATGTAAGGAACTAAAAATACTACTTCAAGGTAAAAAATAAGCCAACGATAAGTGTTAGATGGATAGATTCCGACCCAGAAAACAGCACTTCTTCCCTCTTTGTCAGAAACATCACTCATGGAATGTGAGGACTAAAGGACAAAATAAGAGAAGCGAGAGTTACGAGGCTGCCGATAGTAAAGCTAAGTTAGTCACTTTCTACTCTCCTAAATTACGAATTACTTAAGACTTCTACCCGGCATAGCTGACGGAAGGAGGGCAACCTGTGGATTAAATAAAGGGTTCAGTTCAAAGTCCCGTATAGATTCCCGAGTTGGATATAAAAATTCCTGAGTTCGACGAGACGCACTTGAAGAAGCTCGAAGGCTATATCGACCGAAGTGTTGTAAAAATCACATCAATGATGAGAACAATAGACCGAATAATCTGAACTGCAAGTTACAAAAATTGTGTAACTAAAGAAGAAAATGCATTTCTTAACTCCAGACAAGTGTTGCATAATCGGATTGATCGATTTTGCCATTTGAAGTGACCCACGTGGTCGCCATTGTTCCAGCACGCTTCGTCGAAGCTAATTCACCATCTCCGAAAATAAATACACAAGATAACAAATTTAGCTGAAGTTTTCTTGTTCTTTCCTGGTATACCTGAGTTTCGAAACACTACCTCTCCTCAACTGGAATGCTCCCATTGGACAAGGTTCACATCTCAGTACTCCACCCGTAAACGGGTGATGGGAGAAAGCTTGGTGTTCCCATCTCTCTTCTTCGCTACCTCACAAGTAAAAATTAATTTTCGTGCGGCGTCATCATCACACGGGTTCATAAAATTTTTTAACTGTTTCACCATATCACGACTCTTCAGTGTGGCTAGAAGTGTCGATTACCTCACGCTGAGATTCAAAAACTTGTCCTTAGAACACTTGAAACAGTCGGGTATTTCACCCCTATGCTATTACGTTCACCCGACAGAAATTGGAAATTATAGCGCTTACGTTTTTATTGTTCCTTATAGGCTACGAAGAATAACGCTTTACTCTAAATGGAAACCGTTATTTCTCATACTAGAGAGCTTAACTCACGAATGGGAAGTAAATGTAGTCACATTTTTAGCTGCTTTTTTTCGCAATCCGAATATATATATGGCTAAGTCCTTCTATGCTTGAAACCGACGGTACGAATGTTGTACTCATTTTTCTGTATCAAAATGAATAAATATATATATATATATATATATATATATATATATATATATATATATATAATGTTACGCTACTTATTTATATACATATATATATATACATAATATATATATGTATATATACATATATATATATATATATATATATATATATATATATATATAAATTTATATATATATATAATGGTACTTAACTTTATATATATATATATATATATATATATATATATATATATATAACACTAAAGAAGTCAGATCTGTTTTATTTTTCTTGACAAAACCCATTTACTTTATACGAACACAACTCTCCAGGGTCTCCTCGTTTGTGTCTACCTCGCGGCTTGTCGACTGAACAATAAGATTTATTTCGTTTCACTCACCGAAATGTTTTATCACAATTCCCAGATTTTACATTAACCCAAAATTTAAAACGAGAACAGCAGACAAGAAAATGGATTTTACGATAAAGAAAAACAACAACAAAAAAAATACTGTTGTTTTTATGAGTTTGTGTTCTTTTGTTTTTGTTGTTGTTTCACAACGGAATAACTTTTGGGGGGATAAATTGATAAGGGAAAAGTCAGAAAGGTGAAAGGTTAACATTTGACCCTAACACACCGAGGAAGGAAAAAAGTTCGATTGCACTTTTTTATAAACCCTTTACGTTATTGTTAATCCCATTTTGTGAGTCAAAGGTCAACTGAGGGGTCATACAATGGGGTCGTATCTGACGGCTAGACCCACCATATGACCAGAATAATCACAGTCAAGCCATATCTAAATGCACGGATAATAAATGTAACCGCTTTTCAAAAATCGATTTAAAATTGGAATAGAAATTAGGGTTTTTAGAGGGATCATGGATTTATGGTGTCAATGAGTGTCTATTTTGTTTTCTTACTTATTATAAGAACATTCTGGTTAAAAGGTTAAAAGGTAGTTTAGAGTCCTCAACATCATGCGATAAAAAATTGTGTATAAGCAATAAATATTTTTTCCTGTTGTTTTTATTAAATATTAGCTAATTTTGAACAATTTCGAGTTAAAATCTAATTAGTCTTAAGAAGAACACGCCTAAAATGTGTCAAATATCGCTAGCAGGAAACAGTCGAATCGTCGAAGAAACGAAAGTTGGAAAAGTACTTGTATATACATATACCATTTCTTCTCCAACTTCCGTTTTTTCGACGACTGAATTAGCGATTATTTACACATTTTATACGTGTTCTTCTAAAGGTTACATGCGTATAACTAATTAGATTTTAACTCAAAATTGTTTAAAATTAACTAATATTTAACAAAACAACAAGAAAACAATATTAATTGCCTAGACACAATTTTTTTTATCGCATTTTGTTCAGGACTCTATACAACTGTTGAAGCAATATTCTTACCCCAAATTAATTGTTAGGTTAAGTATGAACATCCAATTACCAGGAAACATTTACAAAATAGCAACTTGTGTTCCATGTATAGTCTATAATGTGTATTGCCTTAAAAGACCAACCAAAAACCAAACGTTGTCCCATATCAATTGTTTTTGAAGTTTAATGATACGATTGATTCATCGTTCGAAAAATACATAAAGAGATTTTTCTTTTGTGCCTTTTAATACTTAAAACTATATAACAACACCACTCGGACTTCGGACTGGGGTCAAAGTTTACTATCCGTTATGTCCTCGGTCGGTGGACGAGAAGTCCGCAAAGAATGAGGCATTTTTTATTTTTGTCCCAATTCAGAGTGGTCCTTTTGCCAGCTGGATTTTCTCCACATTAAGAACCTACTTTGTGTCTAACTCTGCTCTCGTGGAAAGGCACATGAATAGGAACAACACATTTATGACGAGACGCATGACTATAGAATGGATTAAATAGACAACTCTTTTTTATAAAAAATTGCGGTGTGGAGGTTCAGTAATTATCTCCCTTCTCCCGGTGCACACGTTGGACATTCCATTCGTGAAGTTCAATTGAGTTTTCTTTTTACCTGGCCTCACATGCGAGGGCGTAACCGTATCAGAATAGATTCCTCGTCGTTGGAAGATGGTTTGGAGGTTAGAAGTACAACGACACGTCGACCATCCACAATATCATTGTATTCAGTCTTTCTATAATTTCGCCGGCCGGATAATTAGTCGAAGAATAAACTGATTGGAATTCCCCATTAATATTTCTCCTCTAGATTGGTCGACGCTAACTGCTACTTAAGTCTAACTATTTCATTGACAAATAATATGGCTCAATCAATCCGAACTTCTGTCGGATCCTCGAGTTATTAAGTAAAAGATTAAAAAAAAAAAAAAAAAAAAAAATTATTTACCTCCCCAGGAGGTTAGGCACAAGGCCAGGTTTATCTTACTCCCACAAGTAAGATGTGACCCAAGCTCGGGTCGGAAAGTGGGGTTTGAAAAGCCAGCGCCCGAGAAGGTGAGCACTCTGGCCATTAAAAATTGCCTGGGCAGCCCCGTCGGCATTCCCCGGTAGGGGCGCCTCAGGCAGTAAGCAATAAACTTACTCCTCCCCAAAGAGGGGAGGCAAAGCCTGGGAGGGTGGACCTCCTAGAACTGCACAGGACAGACCCATAGACCGGCGTAAATCAAGCCCCGAAGGCCAAGACGATACCAGTTTATGGTGTGTATCAATCAAAAAAGATATTCCATTGTCAGTTCAATCGTGTCTTTAGCGCCAACCACAACATGGCCCAAACGACAGTTGGTTTTGGCAATATTATTCTTTAGATTTCGTGAGAAGAAATATAAACGATTCCATTTTAAATCGATTATTTCTGATTGCCATCAAGTGATCGATAATGAAATCAAAAGAGGCATCGATTTTGTTTAAAAATGATTAGACTAACGATTTTCACATAAAATATTTGAAATTAAACGCGAAACGAATTAATTATGCATTGAACGTTATCTTACGCGGAAGAAGAAGATTTATAATAATAATAATAATAATAATAAGAAGAAGAAGAAGAAGAAGAAGAAGAAAAGAAAAAGAAGAAGAAAAAAAAGAAGAAAAAGAAGAAAAAAAGAAGAAGAAGAAGAAAAAAAGAAGAAGAAGACGAAAAAGGGAAAGAGGATGAGGAAAATAGAAAAGAGGGGGGCACAAAGCAGACGTCAATTGGAAAGTTGAAGAGAATACTGGAAACATGGGCAGGCGTATTGCCTCTCACATTCCAGAGAAGACCAACGTTCGATTATCAGCGAAAAAAGCAATGGTAAACGACTGTTTCGATAATGCAAAATGATTTGTGATGATTATCGAAAGTGTCGGAAGTTCCGGAAAATCTGGGAAGACTTGTTTTCACTCAGATTCCAGGGAACACCACTGGTTATTGCCAGTGTGCAATCATTGATAATGATATGTGAAAACTCCTCGGGAGTAAATAATAATAATAATAATAATAATAATAATAATAATAATAATAATAATAATAATAAGAAGAAGAAGAAGAAGAAGAAGAAGAAATAGAAGAAAGAAAGAAAGAAAAAAAGAAAGAAAGAAGAAGAAGAAGAAGAAGAAGAGCGTGAATCTACCATGTCGGATGGCACTGTTTAAAAATCTGCTTAGAACGAGGGTGGAGTATTTAGTTAAGACTCTACAAAAAAACGCGACATAATCTGCACTGAACAAGACAGTTGTCTCCACCCCCCACCCTTCCTACCATCGTATTCCTGTTCATCCTCTTACCCCCCACCCCACCCACTCACGTAGCGACGAGACGGAGGAGGCACGCATGCGTAATTCTCTTACGGGTAAATTGCCGCACCGGACACGCTTTACTGCGCATGCGCACAAGCACGCACTTTCGTGCGCGAGGATTTTTCTGACTTCACTTTCAACGAGCTTAGTTCTAACAACGGCCTGCACCGCGTCCCACACCACAATCGTCCACTGCCGCGCACTTGCTAATCAGTTGCGCCATCTCCATCCCATTTTCGCCCCTTCTTCCCCGTCACAGCCACTAACTTTCAGGTATTCTTCTTTCTTTCTACATTCTGTATATAAATGGGATCCATCGAAAACCTAATTAACCAATTCGACAGGTGAATTATTTCTAGGAAATTTTTTAATTTGAATCGAATTTCTTTGGTTAAATTATAGTTCCAAGTAGAAATTAAAAAAAAACAGCCTTCGCTATCAGAGCTATGGAATTCTCTAAGCAGCTCTTGTATTTACCGAAATAACACAATAATAAGGATACAAGATTTTGCAGAAAATTCCTGGAAGGAGTTACATTCCGTTCATTGTAATATCAAAGAAACATAATTCAGTTATGGTGTGGGTGTGTATGTGTGTGTGTTTTTGTGTGTATGTATATGTACATGTGTGTGTGTATGTGTGTGTGTTTTTGTGCGTATGTATATGTACATGTGTGTGTTTTTGTGTGTATGTATATGTGTGTGTGTATGTGTGTGTTTTTGTGTGTATGTATATGTACATGTGTGTGTGTTTTTGTGTGTATGTATATGTACATGTGTGTGTGTGTAAGACACACCTATCTTAGCCAAAGCCGAAACCGCTAGTATTGCTACATTTGTGACCAGGAACCAGATGTGCTGGGCTGGTCATCTTGTCCGGTTTGACTTTTCAAAAACAGTTGTGAAATGGTTATCTTCTTTTGGGCAAAAGAGCCCAGCACAAAACCCCAAAACGATTTC
Source organism: Sepiola atlantica (assembly GCA_963556195.1). Taxonomy (NCBI): domain Eukaryota; kingdom Metazoa; phylum Mollusca; class Cephalopoda; order Sepiida; family Sepiolidae; genus Sepiola; species Sepiola atlantica. The sequence goes on along the minus strand of OY744533.1, from coordinate 105,228,669 downwards.
GTGATAATGTCAAGGAGAGTTTGGCGTCCTTGGCTATTCCAGCAGAAAAATGGGAATCTGATCGTTTGCAGTGGAGGCCGCCGATTTACAAGGTGCTGACGTTTCTAAGTAACCAGGGTAAACCGTACAAAACTAAAGAGAGCATGCCGGAAAAAATGAAACCTTACCAACCAATTGTGTGGATGTGTGAGATGTGTGACCGGACTCTGTTATCAAAGGCGGGTCTTGTCAATCACATGAAGTCACATGGGAGCATTTCAGCTACGGCTGTTTCTCCCCCGAAACAGGCGCAAAATCACAGCTTGTCATGCTCGCGATGCCCTAAAGTGTGCCGATAAACTGGTGGCCTTAAATGGCACACGAGGGTTCACAATGACCTTCTGGGCTGACCCAGGCCAATGATCAACATTTGTGTCACGTCGCCTAAGGATATAGAATTCGTTGGCGAGACTGAAGCGCCATCTGAATAAAAGAGTGGCAATCGTGTGTGTGTGTGTGTGTATGTGTGTGCATGTCTTTGTGTGTGTATGTGTGTGTATGTCTGCGTATGTGTGTATATATGAGTGTGCATGTGTATATGTATGTATAGGTATGTATGTATGTATTGGTGTATGTGTGTGTATGTCTGCGTATGTATATATGAATGCGCATGTGTATATGTATGTATGTGTCTGTATTTATGTCTTGGTGTATGTGTGTGTATGTCTGCGTATGTGTGTATATATGAATGTGTATATGCATGTATGTGTCTTGGTGTATGTGCGCGTGTGTGTGTACATGTGAGCGTAATCGTCTGCTTGTGATGAGCTACACGTTATCAGGTTGCTGTCTCTAATTTTCCGCCATTTTAACTCTCTAAAACGTAACAAGTGCTCGAAAGAGGAAGAATGTGATAATTCGAACAGCAACAACAACAGCAACAACAACAACAACAACAACAACAACAACAGCAACAACAACAGCAACAACAGCAACAACAACAGCAGCAACAACAACAACAACAGCAGAAGAAGAAAACGAAAAACTAAAATTGTCAGAAGTAGCAAAGAGTAGGTGTACAAAACACCTGTTTCAAATGAACGTTTTACATTCATCGTTCAATTTCATACCTCGCCCCCCTCCGCTATCCCCCTTTGCGCTCCGATTTCATTACAGGCGCATCTCCCCACTCAATGCACCCATAGCCGCATCATCATCATCATCATCATCATCATCATCATCATCATCATCATCATCATCATCATCATCATCATCATCATCATCATCTCTCCCTCCCCCCTCTTCCCTCTTTCTTCCTTTCTGCCGCCTTGAATGGAAAAGATCGAATTACAAATCAATAACATAAAAAATAGTAAAAAAAGAAAAGTGTAGTCGTGAGATGCGTCCATTCACCCTGCGCGTTTAACGATGAAAATACTATTTCAATCTTTAGCGTGACAGACACACGAAATGATATATCAAACTTTAGCATGGCAGACAGACGAAATGATGTATCAAACTTTAGCATGACAGACTGACGAAAATGCTATTTCAAATTTTAGCATAACAGACTGACGAAAATGCTATTTCAAACTTTAGCATGACAGACTGACGAAAATGCTATTTCAAACTTTAGCATGACAGACTGACGAAAGTGCTATTTCAAACTTTAGCATGACAGACTGACGAAAATGCTATTTCAAACTTTAGCATGACAAACTGACGAAAATGCTATTTCAAACTTCAACGAGACGGACAGACAGAGCCTTTTTATAATGATGCTTTGGCGCAATCCCAAATAACATTCAATCTGCGAAAATGCTATTTCAAACTGAAGCCCGACAGGCACCGACGGACGGAGCCCTTTATAGATATGCGAGGACGTAATTAAAAAAAAAGAAGAAAACTCATTAATAAATTAGCACAGATTTTTCTCAACAGTAAAAAGATGCGAGATTTCAACAAACTTCTCCCTCTCCCCGCACTGCACCTCCCCATTACCATTGCACTCCCCTCCCCACCCGTATCCATGATACGCCGGGCCACCCCGACCCCCTACCAGCCACTCCCACCAACTTATGCACGTTTCGTCTCGGACAAAATCTCTTCCTTTCCGTTTCAATTTCGACTGCCGACAACACCCCGCCCCAGCGCCCCCCCCCCACACATATACTTGATGACCTGTTCCGGAAAAGTTAAAAAATATCTAAAAAATAAATAATTGTTTTTGAAATTTAATAAAATGTATAGAATTTTGTTTTTGAATGATGTACAAAAAATATCATAAAAAAACAACTTTATATCATGAGAATCACAAAAATTTGTAAAAAATGAAAAAGTTAAAAATGATCTCTTTTTATTTCACGACTCAAAGTGCTAATAAATTCGACGATTGTACACACACATACGGACACACGGATAGGTTTGAATTACCTACTGGGGAGTTTGAATTACCTACTGAATAGTTTGAATTACCTACTGAATAGTTTGAATTACCTACTGAATAGTTTGAATTACCTACTGGGGAGTTTGAATTACCTACTTGACACTATCTTCGAGTGTCTTCGGTCTCTCTGTACAAAGGTTTGTCAGGACAACATGACATGAGGATACTTCACTCTACAAGTAAACCCTGACCAAATATTCAAAATAACATAGTATTGGAAGCACAAATAAGATCTCCTCGGCACGGCTATACACTTGCTCATACGAAGAATGGTGAAGAGTGATGTTACCGTAAGTAATAACACTTAACTAGATACTCCACCAGACTAGATGAATTCTTGTTCTGAAATCCGGTAAGACCAAGAGACCAAAAGAAAGATATACTAAAACATACTTAACTGATCAAATTGGGGAGAGGAACATTTATGTTCTTAACTTCTTTACTAACTGAACGTTTGAGAGATAAAGGAGAATTTTAATAGAATATTCGAATATCTATGTATCTCATATAGAGATGAAGTGTTAACCTCAGGAAGGGTCCCCTTGATTTCTGCGAACTTCGACTGAAGTAAAATGAAACGAAAAACAATGTATAATATGTGTGTATGTGCGTATCTGCGTGCATGTGCGCGTGCGTATGTGTTCATACATGTGTGCCCCTCGTTGCTTGCCTCCCCACGACGGCAGCGTTCGACACAAGATCGATTTTTAATGTCGGGAATATCCAGCTCTCCAAAAAGGGGAACTCTGGATTGGGACAAAAGTAAAAAAAATTGCCTTCGTCTAGAAGGATTTCTCATTTACCGACAGAAAAAAGGATTGCAGATCAAGCAAGACATATCCTCAAGAAAGGTCGGTTCTCGGAGTTGAAGATAATAGAAATCCAACGAGAGATGAATGGGAAATACGTTTGATCTTTCAGATCTTGTGTATATTGATTTTTCTGTCGTAAATCCCTGATTTTCTATCTATCTATCTATCTATCTATCTATCTATCTATCTATCTATCTATCTATCTATCTATCTCTCTTTTTTACAAATGACATTTCACTCCAAACAAGGCAGGATGCCACTGTAAACGTAAGGGGCTACTGACAATTAGGGAGTGGCTTTAGGGTGTCATTCTAAGTTGGGAGCTGTGCAGCGAGATGACTGTTTACATTAGTTTTAAACCTCTGCATGTCGGTTCTGTCGGGGAAACAGGGGGTAGGGAGGGAGTTCCAGGGGCCATCAGCACGAGGAAAGAAGCTATTGGAGTAGAAGGTTCTCCGACATATGGGGGCCTCCACAGTGGATGAATGGGATTTAGCTGATTGTCGAGTTGGTCTAGTGAATTTACGTTGAGGAGGCACCAGAGTAGCCAGTTCATCGGAACATAATCTATCTATCTATCTATCTATCTATCTATCTATCTATCTATCTATCTATCTATCTATCTATCTAACATATCAGATGAGTTGTTCACAAATGTAACGAGATTACCCCGGGAGATCGAATAAGCAAGATAATAAATAAGAATTATACCCTAGATTGTAACGAGATTTAATTCAGGGTTTGTGGGTATACGACATGTTTGGAATGCGACTGTGATTGTTTGGATAATTTCATAGTTGAGAAAAAAATAAAAATATGGACATTCTGTTGTTTGTATTTGGAGATATGGGGATTGAGGGATGTGTTAAAAACAATTTTCAGAATTACGTTACTGACTCAGGGAAAACAAATGAGAGCCAAACTTGAGGTCAAATTGATCGGACGTTCCATCTATTGCTCCCTCCAGCGGGGGAAGGGGGCGTGCTGGGGAGATCTCTGCATCTATAAATCCAAGTGGGGCTAGTGAATATCGACATTCTACTACGTTTCTTGGCCTTTTGGCTTGGATCGAAGTGTAGTATCTGTTCCGATGGATACTACACTCTATATAGACCGGTATCGTCTTGGCCTTCGGGTCTTGATTCCGCCGGTCTATGGGTTGGTCCTGTGCAGTTCTACAAGGTCCACCCTCCAAGGCTTTGTCTCCCCTCTTTGGGGTGGAGTAAGTTTATTGCTTACTGCCTGAGGCGCCCCTACCGGGGAATGCCGACGGGGCTGCCCAGGTATTTTTAGTAGGTCAGAGTGCTCACCTTCTCGGGCGCTGGCTTTTCAAATCCCACTTTCCCGACCTTGTGTCACATCTTATCGCTGTGGGATGAAGATAAATCAAAATTCTACTACATTTCGGGAATCAGTAAAGAACGGGAGATAACGTGAAACTAATGTTATGAAACAAATGATTCTCGGGCTCTCCGATGAGAAAGAAAAGAAATGAATCCGAACGGCAGAATGTTTTACGCACTTATTTCGATTTCTTCTGCTCGTAATTATTTCTGTTTTCAAAACTTACGATCCTAAAATAAAGTAATTAAATTTTATTTCCTTCTACGAAAAGAAATTCTGCCCATAAACAAGTTTGCTGCGTCCCGAATTACATACAGAGCGAGGGAGAAACACCAATTGACAAACATGGTGAAATCGCAACGAAAATAAATTGAATAAACTAAAAAAAAGAAAAAAAAAAGGACTCAATTATTTATTAAAAACATAAATCAAATAAATTGTTACGGACGCCATGTGTCCTTCAAAAAGACACGACTAATCATTTCACCTTAATCAGACAGAGTAAAAACAAAAAATAACAAAGAAAAAATTAAAAAAACGCATCATAAAAGCCCACAAAAAAAATGGCGGACAATTTGCAAAAAAAAAAAAAAGCGCGAACATAAAAGTAAATACGCGGTCACCATTAACGATGTTTTTTTTTTTAATTTGTTTTTGACTTGTTTTTTTATTTGTGTCTTGATAAAATGCCAAACAGACAGACACCAACACACCATAAACAGAGAGGGAACCATACACATTGATATATTCACGAACACAGCGCGCACATACATATCTACATGCACAATCACATACACATAACCCACACACAATCACACACACCATACACACATGAACAGAAATAGAAAGAGAGATAGAGACGCATACACATAGACACATTTATTCACACAGCACACACATGCATATATAGACGCACAATCACAGACACTATACACACATGGACAGAAAGAGAGAGAGAGAGAGAAAGAGAGAGAGAGAGAGGGGGGACGCATACACATAGCCACACACAGACATATTCATTCACACAGCACACACATGCATATATAGACGCACAATCACAGACACATTGCACACACACAACCACACAAATGGACAACCACACACGTATACGCACATATACACAGATGCCCTCAGACACGTACCTATACGCACAATCAGATATACACACAACCCAAATATAAACAGAGAGAGTCACATATACACATTGACACGCAAATACACACAGCACGCAAATACACACAGCACGCACATGCATAGATACACGCACAATCACAAACTACATTGACACACTAATACGCTCACACAGCACGCACAATCACATACACATACACATAGTGCCAAATACAGACACAGACACAAGCACCACACACACATAAACGCAGCGGAAAAGAAACAAGCACACATAGACATACACAACCATATGCTAAACGGCACATACGCACACTACAGACACAACCGCACACACACTACTACATATACACACTGTCAGCCACCATCAGTGACACATACAGACAGACGCACTGACAAATCGAAATGAAAAATGGAGTCCGTTTACCGACGATACTCAACGCCACAGGAATTCAAAGCCAAAAAATGGAAAGTAATGGTGGCCGCCCATTAGAGAAGGTGGTGATGGGGTGGCTGATCTAATAATTGAATGGTGAGAAATTGACATGAACCTTTTTGCGATGAACAATCAGGAATCTTATTATCGATTTGTGTTTTTATTGAAGGTGAAACACGAATCGAAAGGAACCGGTCAAGATTTTTACGATTCGAAAAAATTGCCATTTTGTCAAGTTGCAAATTCACGTTCGTTCTTGTATAATTCTTTGCTTTCGAAATATGTATTACAAATCAAGCAAAAACATATTCGTATTTGTTTACGACATGCCTATTTAACGGCATATCAACCCTTTTTTGACTTATTTGATGCCGAAACGAAATCCTCATTGCAAACGATTCTTTAGAAAGGATTTATTAAATACGAGTTACGATTTGATCCACGTGTTAAATAATAATAAAAAAAGTACGTTCGTTAGTATATATCTGATGTTTTGGGTGCGCAGGGCGGCGTTCACATGTACACAGGAAACCGGAAGTCATGGAGGTCAGCGTGTGAACTCAGATGTCATCTCAACCTACTGTAGGTTGCAACGGACGTGACGTCACATGGCTAAAAGATTGTTTGATCGTGACTTACGGGACATTAGACCTCCCCTCGGACGTGAGTATATGCAACACACAGATGTACTGTGTGAATCTTTGGGTTGATGAATCTCTGTCCCATTTGAGGGTTCTTGATAAGGTGAAACACATATCTAATTGGATTGGCCCAACCCTTTCTTTTTCTCTGCACCCTCTCTCCCAGAGACGTGATATTGCTAGTCTCAGTCTTTTTTTATAAGTACTGTTATGGCATGTGTTCTTCAGAATTGTGTAATCTAGTCCCTGGTTTCATTTGTTCCAACTCGTTTGACTCGTTCGTCTAGTGGTCTCCATCAATTCGCTGTTTTTATACGTCATTGTAATACAGCTTTCTATTCCAGTGATTTCTTTCAAAGAACTGCGGGCTCGTGGAAGTCTTTTCCTGCTGACTGTTTTCCTCCTACCTATAAACTAAGGCATCTCGTGTCTTTGCGATAATCATGTTTTGTTCTTGTTAGCTCCTTACATCAAGTGGCTTCATGCCTTGTCTGGGGCGACTTCCATAAAAAAAAGAAGTATGTCTCTGATTTTTCAAGTATTGTGTTACAACGTGAGTAAATGCCATGTGATTCGACTGGATCAGAACTCGGATAAGTATTGAGTGTCGGTATTCAATGACCCAATAGATGCCGATACGTCTTGGAACAGACAAACCAAACCCTTTTCTTCTCTCCATATGTTCCCCCTTCTCTTTATCTTTCTCTTTGTTTATTGTTATACTCTCTCTCACTCTCTATCCCCCTCTCTTTTCTCTCCTCTCCCCCTTTCTCGCTCTATCTATCTATCTATCTATCTATCTATCTATCTATCTATCTATCTATCTATCTATCTATCTATCCTTCCCTCTTCCTCACTTTATTTTGAGGATATTTTCGGCCAAAACGCACTTAAAGCCCCCCTAAAGGTAAAAACAACATCGGAATCGATTATAGGAATTGAATCAAGTCTTCACAGATCATTACTTTTTTTCCTTTTTATAATCGGCAGTTTTAAGGATAAATTACAACAAATATTTTTGTTAATAAAAAAAACATAAAATCAATTGAATAAAAACTGAAATTGATTCATTACATCAAAGAGTCTTAATTTGTTTGATGGTGAAATGGAAGAGACACAAAGGGGCACATCTAAAAAGGATATCGC
>OY744533.1:105205737-105213237 GCA_963556195.1 Sepiola atlantica | reverse complement strand
GTGAGGACTATATGACAAAATAAGGGAAGCGAAAGTTATGAGGCTGCCGAAATTTATATATAGCGCTTACAGTAGCCACGGCTAATACTATTCCTATATCACTCCATCATGTCAACCCAAAATTTCGATGTACTTGCGTGACATATATATATTTACATTAATTGAATGACATAATAAAATAGGAAATTAATCAGATTTTATTAAAGTTCAAAAACAAGGAGTGATATTGCGTCCTTAACTCATGAGTTTTCAAAGAAAATATTCTCAGAGGACCATTACCGCAATGACATTACTATATATATATATATATATATATATATATATATATATATATATATATATATATAGTACATGTATTGTATTAGTTTCAGTAGATTTAAATCCGTTGAAACTCAAGTGTTTATAAAATGTGCCCAATAACAAGTAGAACTGTTCTTAAGTATAATTATTTTTATTTATACAAACATTATTGGTTACATATGTGCATACATGTTTCGGTTGTACTCTTCACAGAGAGTGAACCTCTTCAGACTTCTCTGTCTTCTTTGGTCTGAAGAGATTCACTCTCTGTGAAAAGTACAACCGAAACATATATATATATATATATATATATATATATATATATATATATATATATATACATATATATACATATATACATATATATACACACACACACACATATATATATATATATATATATATGTATGTGTATGTGTGTGTATGTGTGTGTGTGTCTGGAGTAGGTTAGTTTCGGCATGAGAAAATACGCCTGCTTAAATGTCTCTAAAAACTGCCTCAATTGGAAATCCGAAATCTTCAAATCTTGTCCGCACAGAAAAGGATATTTACTGTGTTCATAAAACAACTCTCACATAGTTAATCGTAACATTACATACCAACCCGAGACATAAGATTTAAGAAGTCACATTATGACTTACAAATTCGAAATGTAGACATTTCCGATAAACGGACGTAACATATAAACATATTACCTTCCTTTAATACCCGCCTCCCAATTAACGTAATCTCACCGCCCAAACAACACACATATCTCTCTGCTATTATCCTTGCTAAAACTTTGAAGGATTGCATTTCACAGCACGTGTCTTCCCAGCTACATAATGGGCAGCTTGATGATTTTCACAGCTTAAACATTTGATAAGTAGTTTGCGTTGAGCCATCAAATTCAGTTAGGATTCTTTTATTGTTCTCAGTAGATCTCACTTATTTCTACTTCTTTACGTTAGAACCTACAAATCCTCCTTTTACAAGCAGAAATAGTTTCTTTTTACGTCTCAGTATAATCTCTCTGTAATTCGCACTGTCTGACAAGCTCCAGCCCCTGTCGCCTCACCGTAGCGTTGCATCCCTGTGCTTGATTTATATGTACTTCAACAAAATGTGCTCCGATGAACTTCATTGTACCCCATCAACGTAAATTCACTAGACAAATTCGACAATCAGCTTAATCCCATAAATTCATTGTGGAGGTTCCCAGATGCTGAAGAGCTTTCTACTCCAATAGCTTCTTTCCTCGTGCTGCTGGCCTCTGGAAGTCCCTCCGTGCCACCTGTTTCCCCGACAGTAACGACATGCAGAGGTTTAAAACAAATATAAACAGACATCTCACTGCACAGCTCCCAACTTAGAATGACACCCTAAACCTACACCCTAATTCTCAGTAGCCACTTACGATTCTCGTGCAATAATACATTATATTTTATACATACTCATGTGCAATATGGTTGTTTCTTTGTCGAAAATGGGTTAACTATTTTGACCATTTGCTAAAATGGAATTGACGAACACAGACGATGTCCATCTTGTGCTTCTGCCCAATTTCATGTGAAGACTTAAAAGTCTGCGACTCTCAAGAATTTCCCGGCGGAAATTGGTCAGGACATTTTAAGATTTCGCTTCGCGGTTTTGGACACGACGCGAAATTAATGCCAGGAAAAGACAAGGATATTTTTGATTTAACGGCAAAATACGTAATTCGAATTTGCGGCTTTGAAATTTGATTTGCTTTTGCAAAGTTCAAAATACAACGAAGGATTTTGTCTACCTCGGCTCTTATTTCGATGTCAACTTCAAAAATGACCCCTGAGGCGGGTTTGCAAGATCGCAATGGCGAAAAGTAACGATGTTGAGATTTAAAAGTAAAAGTTTCCTAATTTTTTTTTTATGACGCACTTTTCGGTTCTCTAGAACTTTTTCTGCGAGCGTGAGTATTTAAGTGCGGTGCGTGTCGTGTGGTGGCGCAGTGTTTATCCCTGTGGACTGATTGTCAGGTGGTTGGTGCCCCCCTTCAGTAAGGGCTGTTGACGCATACTGAGGTAAACTCAACTCCTGGTAAGTTTAACTCGTCATTACCTATTCTATCTCCCCCCCATGATGGAAATTGTAAACATGCGGCTCATTTTTAATGTGGATCAAACCCGGCTCCCCAGAACGACACTCTGGATTGGAACAAAAAAATTTCTACAGTCTAAAAAGAAAGAGAAATCCTTCTAGACAGAGGACAATCATAGATACTACACTTTGAATTATTTACTTAAAAATAAGACACAAAGTTGTCAAATGTGTTGGGAGTGGGGTATCTTTGGTCATCCTCTGTTTATCCTCTACGTAACTAGACTCAGTAGCAATCACCATAATACCCCATTTACTCTAGGGGCCGTGCTGCGTAACATATACCGTATTTTTGGAATTTAATTTTATTAAAGGGTGAAACACATGTGTATGTGGATAAGAATTTTAAAATATTTATCATAATTTATTACTAGCCTTTTTAATGCTAAGACGGGCCCTTTAAGAGAATTACAATGAGGCAATGCGTAATGCTAAGTTACACCCTAACAGGTCGTTACAAGCCTCTTAAATATGCCCGTTAGTATAGATATAAATAGACCTTATTTTTGCTTTTTAACGTCGTGTTGGGCGCATGGTCCTAGGCGTTCAGACAAAAGCTAAAATGTTGATTTGGGTCTGAGGGTTTCGAATCGTGTGACCGGCAGAACAATCATCCTCCACACTGATGATTCCCGGAAAAGGATGAAACACATATGTATGTAAATAATAATTTAAAAATATTTATCATAATACTATATATATATATATATATATATATATATATATATATATATATATATAGTAAGCTATGAAAATATATTTATGGCAATCAAGCTACATAGAGGCTCCCGCGTTTCATCCCCGGGGAGAATATTCAGGCTAAAATGCTTACTACCTAGCTCTACTTACGTATCGAGCACTGTTGAAGTATATACTGAAAATTGATACATAAAAAATTATATCTCCTTATAAAATTTTATGTGGATACTTGAAATACTAATATATATATATATATATATATATATATATATATATATATATATATATATATATGGCATCCATTTTGGTGAATTCTCCACACAGACAGTTTTTTCCTTTGTGCCTCCTTTTGACAAAGGGAAGATTTTCCCGAAATATTAAATGATTCTTAGTTATAATTCAGACCACACACAAAGCCGACACCACACTTGCGTTTATGTAATTATGTAAGATTGTAAAGACAAATAAATAGTAAGTCCCCACCTCCCTTCGATGTATTATTTTTGTTCTTTCCAGCTTATAATCAATCCGGCACTTTGCATTGTCCCCAGCCTTCTTAACATATATATATATATATATATATATATATATATATATATATATATATATATATATATATATATGTCAAGATGAATACGGTACACAGATAATATCTGTTTACCGTATTGTTTCTTACCTAAAAAAGGACAAATCATTGAGTACAAAATAAAATATTACCAAAGTTGTTGATTAAAAAACGTTTTTTCCGTTTATTTTGGTTTATGATTAAATGCAAGTTACATTTTAGCTCAAATGTGACGATTGACAAAAAACGACTTGAGGAACGAAAAATTATTTTATTTTTGTAAAAATTACAATTTTAGAATACTGAGAAAAAAATGTTGTTCCGGCAAAAAAAATACAATTATTTATGATACAATTTGTAGATAAGAAAATTTGTAGATTAGAAAATTTGTAGATAAGAAACTTTCCTTTTTACTAAGAAGTGTTTCATTGAAACAAAGCGTCTACAATTTTACATCAAATATTGACCCCAAAAGCATGTTATTTAACGAATTTGTCATTTTTTATTTTCATTTTTGTTTTCATTCTTTACTGCAACCCATATAGCACATATTTGAAGTGAAATAAGTTTTATTTCACTAACCATTGTCATAAAATAAATAAACGAACTAAATGTGTTATTCATATCCTATATATGTATTTGCCAGCAACGTGAATCCAATCATATTCAAACTATCTCTCTTTCCAAAATCTTTAAGTGCTGGGACTTGTACTTGAGACGTTGTAGGCATACAATCGAGCAGTTTTCACTGGGCATCACGAAGACATCTACTGGTACGTGGACACCTTGGACTTTATGACATTTTCTTTTATTTTATAGGATAAAACTTTAAAATGAGCACTTAATGATTTTTGAGTTGAAAAAATGTAACTTTGCAGTCGAAATATTCACTTATCAGTTTGAATGGCGAAGAATTCTAAAATGATGGTTTACAAAATTGAGAAATGGAAATTTAACCCTAACCCTGCCCCTGCCCCTGCCTCTAACCCTAACCCTGCCCCTGCCCTTGCCCCTAAACTTAACCCTAACCCTAACCCTAACCCTGACCCTGACTCTAACCCTAATCCTGACCCTAACCCCCAACCCTAACCCTAACCCTGACCCTAACCCTAATCCTGACCCTAACCCTAACCCTAACCCTAACCCTAACCCTGCCCCTGACCCTGACCCTGACCCTGACCCTGACTCTGACCCTGACCCTGAACCTGACCCTAACCCTAACCCAAACCCTAACCCTGACCCTAACCCTGACCCTGACCCTAATCCGAACCCGAACTCGAACCCGAACCCGAACCCTAACCCTAACCCTAACCCTAACCCTAACCCTAACCCTGACCTTGACCCTGACCCTGACCCTAACCCTAACCCCTAACCCCTAACCCTTACCCTTACCCTAACCCTAACCCTGACCCTGACCCTGACCCTAACCCCTTACCCCTAACCCTAACCCTAACCCTTACCCTAACCCTAACCCTAACCCTAACCCTAACCCTAACCCTGACCCTGACCCTAACCCTTAACCCTAACAACTACCAGCAAGAATGGATTTTTTCTGTCCACCCATGAATTAACTTAGTTATTGGTGACCCCAAGAGAATGAATATTAAAACCTATCATATCTGGAAGCGGAACTGATGCCCACCTAATTCTGACTAGACACAAGCTACTAGACACTATCCTCGATTGTATTCTGTCTCTCTGTAAAAGGATTTGTCAGAAAAACCTGACATGAGGATACTTTCCCCTACAAGTAAATCCTGACCAAATATTAAAAATAACAGAGTGTTCAAGGCCCAAATGGGATCTTCTCGGTTTGACTATGCACCAACTTATACGAGGAATGGTGCACCTTCTCCTAGTGATGTTACCTCAAGTAACAACACTTAGCTGGATTCTCCACCAGACTAGATGAATTATTGTCCTGGAATCCGGTAAGACCAAGAGACCACAAAAAAGATATACTATACCATAATAAAATGGTCAATTTGGGAGAGGAAAATTAATGTCCTTAACTTCTTTACAAACTCAACGTTTGAGAGCTAAAGGAGTGCTTTATTGGAACAGAAGAATATCCATGTATTTCATATAGAGATCAAGTGTATGCTCCAGGAAGGGGCCCCTTGATTTCTGAGAACTTCGACTGAAGTAAAATAAGGCAAAAAGAATTAAAGCGTCTGAATTAACGGGTGAATGTCTGGCATTCGGTAGGATGCCCCATCCCTCGCAAATACAAAAACAAAGAAAGTAACACCGCGTAGCTGGATACTCCACCAGACTAGATAAATTCTTGTCCTGTATTCTCCACCAGACTAGATGAATCTTTTCTTGGAATCCGATAAGGTCAAAGAACCACACGAAAGATATACTATAACATAGTTAACTGGTCAATTGGGGGGAGGAACATTAATGTTCTTGACTTCTTTACTAACTCAACGTTTGAGAAATAAAGGATAATTTTAATAGAATATTCAAATATCTATGTATTTCCTATAGAGATAAAGTGTTAGCTCCAGGAAGGGGCCCCTTGATTTATGAGAACTTCGACTGAAGTAAAATGAAACAAAAAGTAAAACACTCCGGTGATCTAATCAATTATATACCAAATATTAACCTAATGAGCAAATATCAAGTCAATAAACCAACAACAGACCCATTAATAAGATCATTAAAATAACTTTTTTGTTTAAAGACGAAAATCAGTGCTTCTCTCAATGTTATCTCTACCGACGTAAGTTCATTATTTAAACTAGTTTGTTACATGCTTATCCACTCATTCCATATAATAGCCATTCCATTTTGTCTGAAAATTAAATGCCCTCCTTAAATAAGTAACATATATATATAGTATGAAAATATACTTATCACAACGAAGTTATACAGAAACGTTTGTTTTTCGATCCACGGAGGAATTTGAAACAGTTTACCTGATGGATTCCATCGTGGAATGAAGCAGAAATTTCTCCGTGTATCTTACTTGCTATAAGTATATTCCTATACTCCTACTAAACTCTACTGATGTATTGAGGACTACTGAAGTAAATACTGAAAGAAAATAGATAACTATATATATATTATATTTTAATATAAGTATATGTATGTATGTATATATATATGTAACAGTAATGTATGCCCCCTTTTCTTTCTCTCTCTCTCTCTCTCTCTCTCTATCTATCTATCTATCTATATATCTATTAGTTTCTCTTTCTCTCTCTCTCTCTCTCTCTCTCTCTATATATATATATATATATATATATATATATATATATATAGATAGATAGATAGATAGAGAGAGAGAGAGAGAGAGAGAGAGAGAGAGAGAGAGAGAGATAGATAGTGTTTGACCGAAAGGAGAGAGAGAAAGGGAGGATGGAAAGAGTCAGATTAAAAGGAGTGGGTGTACTGAATGACCTACAATTCCACTCATTTTTTTCTTTTCCAAACATAAAGCGAACAAAATCTAATCTGAACGAACGAACTCGGCGAAAAGGAAACATAAAAAGCAAAAAGCAAAAAAAAAAAAAAAATACATTGAAAATATGTTTCTATTACGAAACGCATCCTGGAAATTTGTATGGATAAAATAAACGACGGTGAAGAAACCGACATAAAATGATTTCCCTCGAAAGCCCAAACAGAACAAAAATGAAAGGGAAAAAAAAGAATGAAATGGAAATGAACCACAAAAAAACTGAAACTGAATCGGCAAATTTGTTTCGCCAGTTCGACAACTGAAGAAAAAGAAGAACAGAAAAAAAAATGAGATCAACTTCGGTCGAATGAGATGCACAGACATTAGACGGTGGTGAAGCCCCAATTTGGGA
>OY744533.1:105185737-105203237 GCA_963556195.1 Sepiola atlantica | reverse complement strand
GACTCAGCAGATTAACGGGATTAATATCGAGTCACGCAAACGTAGGATTAGTCGAGAAGGGGATTATCCCCTCCACTCCGTTCCACTATCTATTTTCTGGTCGAATGACCGCATTAGCTTCGTCGACTTCCTCGTCGAAGCACGAGACAAAAGAACCGAACGGAGACAGGAGGGAAGGTTGGGACGTTGGACACGTCATCTATTTTAACCTGCATTTTATTCCGGGCGGCATTTGTCATCTTTATTCTATTTTATTCATAATAACCTTTCAAACGGTTCACTTTTCAGACTTCTTCAGAATTGAATAAATTCAAAATAAAATCAATCTGGCCTAAAAACAATGATAATAAATACAGTTATTTCATAAAGTTGGGTATGTGTAAATGTTTATATATTTGTTTTAAAGGATTCATTCCTAAACTAATTCATGATACTTATTAATTTTGGAACACAGATGCTAGACGCAAGGTATCGTAATGTGGGCTATATTTAGTTGAATTTAGTTTTATGCAAGAGGGGACAAAAAAGAGTTTGAAGCCCTACGCGAAACTTCGGATACTCGCGATTTTTGTGTAATTTTAACAATAAGTATTAGACATCAATTAATTAATATTCCCCAAATTTCAGTTTCTTTTGGATTTTAGGGAGCATAATAGTTGCGAAACCTTCCATTTGAAAATTCAAATATTTCAGATTTGCATTAAATTAGATCCATTGTAATTAGAGACCAATTAGGCAAGATTCGCTGAATTCCAATTACTGCTTAAGATCTCTTAAGCTTAAGCCTTAAATTTGAGATATTTTCTAGAATCAAAATCATATATATATATATATATATATATATATATATATATATATATATATATATATATATATATATATATATAGTACATGTATTATATTAGTTTCTGTAGATGTTAATACGTTGAAACTCCAGTGTTTATAAAAAGTGCTCAATAACAAGTAGAGCTGTTGTGCATACATGTTTCGGTTATACTCTTCATAAAAGGTCAACCTCCTCAGACCAAAACGAGGAATTGATATATATATATATATATATATATATATGTATTAGTATTTCATGTATCCACATAAAATGTTATGAGGAGATATAATTTATATGTATCAATTTTCAGTATTTACTTCAACAGTGCTCGATGCGTAAGTAGAGCTAGGTAGTAAGCATTTTAGCCTGAATATTCTCCCCGGGGATGAAACGCGGGAGCCTCTGTGTTGCCATAAATATATTTTCACAGCTTACTATATATATATATATATATATATATATATATATATATATATATATATATATATATATATATATATATATATATATAGTAATCCAGGTAGTATAAAAATCCACAGGGTAGAAATCCAGAGGGAATCAAACCGGGTTTATAAAAGAGTGCTCATTCAATATATATATATATATATATATATATATATATATATATATATATATATATATATATGTGTGTGTATGTGTGTGTGTGTGTGTGTGTGTGTGTGTGTGTGTGTGTGTGTGTGTGTGTGGAGGTTATGCAGTGTATACTAGGTAGTATCAGAAAATATCCCAAACTGTACGGTCTGTTAAAACCGTCGAAAATGAATAAACCAGAACCCTAGGAAGACGAGCAATTTACCCCATTGATAATTCGTAGCAAAATGATAACAAACTCACCGAAAGTATAAACCCGTCTAGTGTCTGAACGACTTTTATTAACGGTATATAAGGAATTTGAAATATATTAGTTACAGTAAGATTCTTGACACGTTTTGCGTTCTAATCGCAGCCTCGTCTTGATATTTCGTTCTTCTTTGTTTATATGTAATAATCTAATAATGTTATTAAATGTTATCTAATGTAAATTAATTGATTAATAATAGTTTCCTAATTCTAAAGGTATACAAATATTATGAACGCTGACTCAAAAAGCTTAATTAATTAAATGGTAATTACTCAAGCCCCCCCCTCCCCTCTCTCTTCTGTTTACAAAAATTCTCCAGGACGGACAGACAGACAGACAGACAGACAGAGAAGGTGCTCGTTATATTATAAAGTAAATAAACATTCTCATAAAGTTATGTCTTAAACTTTCTGTACTTTCTCTCAAATTTCTCGAGCTTTCGCCTGATTTTAAGTTATCCCATGGAGGACGCGTAAGTCGGAAACACGCAATTGCAAAACGCACAGTTTGGGAAACTCACACGTAAACACATGCGTGTGTGGCGTTGTCGTAGATACGTACACAAATGTGACCGTGTGTGTGTGTGTGTGTGTGTGTGTGCGTGCGTGTGTAATTTCCTTTCTAAATCTGTGTTCTCACGTGTGAATGAATAAATATAGTTAAGATTGACTAACTGTAATCAGCGACATGCACCACAATCTGATCCTCGAGTGAGGATTAACGTCATCTGCAAAAGCAGATAATTCCCCCCTCTCCCAAAGAAGAAGAAGAAGAAGAAGAAAAAGAAGAACCATGCCATCCTCTGCTCACGTGAAATGACGCAGAAGTGCGTAACATATCTCATAGCAATTATGCTTACGTCGGTCGCTTCGTTTATCCGGGTGGCGGAGAGGACGACAAAGAGAACGAGGAGGGGATATTGATGGGGTAGAGGGGAGGTTGGCTGATGGGCGAGTGGGTCTCCCTTTCTTCCTATCACGACCCTAAGATTTGCAATAATCCTGTTGGTTAAACTCAGCCATGGTAAATAATCCACCATCCACAAAATACCAACGATTTTCAGTTTCCATATCGCCCAGCTTCCGGCCGCGACCACCACCACACCCTATTTTACCGACGGCGATTCAGAACTTCATTTTTCGCTTCGATGGCCACGCTTCAGGATGTTCGATCTGAAAATCGAACCATAGATTCTCTCGTAGAAGAATTACATAAAAACAAGCACGGACATTCATATGATACGTCCATTTAATCTGCGCGTTTAGCGATGATAATGCGATTTAAAAAGTAAGTATGACAGACCGTTCAAAATGCGATTTAAAATGTAAGCGTGACAGACCGACGAAGATGAGATTTAAAAATTAAGCGTGACAGACCGACGAAAATGCTATTACAGACGTAAGTGTGTCACCTGTACAAGGCCTTTTTCTAGAGATGCTTTGGTATATCAAAATTAAGATGCGTCCATTGAATCTGCGCGTTTAGCGATAGGAAATTCTATTTCCAATTTAATCCAGACCGACCGACCGAGCCTGTGATAGAGATGCGAGGACTCATGCCCAAATTCGTGAGCTTCGATTAAAAAAAGTCGAGTATGAATAAGCGATCTGAATAGAAAAGCTCTTCGTATCAGCGACCGATCGTCGGCCATGACGAAATTAAAATGACAAGCAATTTATTCGCAGAGGGGAACGCAGGCACACAAACAAAATGAGGTTACGGATTTGAAGTGTTCTCACCAATTTGACCCCTATTAAAAGAAATACAAAAAAAATAAAAAATAAAATAGCAAACTATTTTTCCCCTTCTACCCCCCCCCAACCCCCCCCCCCCCAACCAAAACAAACTTTGAATAAATATTGATGCGCCCGTATTTGAAAATCTATATAAATAAAAAAGACCACGTCTGTACGTATGTTTGCGTGTTTGTATGCACACTAATACCTTTCGTAGCTGCGCAACTGCACGATTGCAATGTTGTTTACAGGTGCATCTCGATGCAGCGCACAGGTAGTGTGGACGTCGGCAGTGATCAGGGTGCAGCACGGGAAGACTATGCAGCGTACTCTATCTAATTCTCTTGAAGTCACTAAGAGAAGAACTTCTTCATCTAACACACAAAGACCATTTTAATTCCCCGACAGCGCCGGATGCTCTTGATTTTAATTGATAAAATCGAGCTCATTTGCTATGGATGATTTTGTTAAAAACTGAGTTCACCCCAAACAAAGCAAGTTGCCACTGTAGGCGTAAGAGGCTACTGAGAATTAGGGTGACATCTCAGGGGTTCATCCTAAGAAGGAAGCTGTGCAGCAAAATGCTTGTTCACATTAGTTTTAAACTTCTGTATGTCGGTACAGTCGGGGAAACAGGGAGCAGGAAGGGAATTCCAAAATCCGGCAGCTCGAGTAAAGAAGCTATTGGAGTAGAAGACTCTCCGGCATCTGGGGACCTCCACTTTGAATGGATGGGATTTAGTTGATTGTCGGGTGGGTAGAGTGTATATACATCGAGGATGAGGATGAGGATGAGGATGAAGGGAAGGAGAAGATGGAGGATGAGGATGAGGATGAGGACGAGGATGAGGATAAGGATGAGGATGAGGGGAAGGAGAAAATAAAGGATGAGGATGAGGGGAAGGAGAAAATAAAGGATGAGGATGATGACGAGGATGAGGATGAGGATGAAGACAAAGATGACGACGAGGATGAGGATGAAGATGAGGATGAGGCGAAGGAGACGATGAGTAGTTTAGAGTACCAATTCCAGTCAAAGAAATCTATGTGAATCTTGTGAATCTTTCTGTGAATTTGGCGTATTAAAAAAAACAACCTTTCTTTCATGTTCGAAAATGTTCGTTACTTGTAATCTTTGCTACCATTTCGCTATTGTTTTGGGGGTGGCGTGAGGGTGAGTGGGTGTTAGAAGCTCTGGGGGTACGGCGTGATGGTGTGGGGAGGGGGTTTCTCCGATTCGAAAATGGGAAATCGTAAAATCTTCATTAATCTATTCGATCCTTTCGAGAGATTGGAACTTCTTTCGGGATATCATTAGATGGCAGCGTGCCGAATTGGCCGACGTCCAAAACCAACCGAAGGGCGTTTGGGAAAAGGGAGGTGGGGAGGGAACGGATGGAGGGCGCGAGGCTATCGAACAGAAGACGATTTTCAAAACAGACACTCATAATAAAAAGAACGAAAGAAATGATGCTTCGATTAGCGAAAACATCCAACGTTGCCCGGGAACAAAGACTCTCAATTAAAAATAAAAAATTACGGAGCAAGAGTACAATAAGGACCCAGTTCATTAACACAACACACGGAACATGTTCCGGAAGTCACCGGCGTATATTTCGTTTATTTTATTTACAAGTTGTTTTGTAAATAGCGACCACGTGTATTGCGAGGTCAACCGGAAGGCGAACCGGAAGATCCCGGTGACTTCCGGAACATGTTCCGCGTGTTGTGTTAATGAACTGGGGTCCTTATTGTACTCTTGATCCAAAATTACTTCCGGAAGTTATGCATGAAATTATGCATTTGTTTCTTCTGACAAGAAAAAAATGGTTAACGTCCGACCCATGTCATAATAATATTGCATAATCACGTTGATACACCGGTTCTCTTTAGATCACCGAAGTTAAGTCACGTTGAGTTTGGTCAGTACCAGATGAGTGACTATTTGGGAATACAAAGCACTAAATGTAGGAGGATGTCGACACCACCCTGTAAAACAACAAACCTGGTCGACTGGAGACCGCTTGTGAATTTGATAAATCATAGAAACTTTCTTCTTGAAAAGGAGGAAGCTGGCTCTAGGAATGTTATAATATAAGCGTATCGTTACTAGCTGCGCCACTTGGAACCCTTTAAAGGTACATTTATTAAGTATTTATGGTTTCGCATTGTTAAGTTGGCGACCTCGAATGACTTTGGAAAGTGTAGCCCGTCTTTCTTGCCATGAAGGGGGAAGGGGTGAAGTCGAATTAAAACCATTTTCTCTCTATTATCCTGCTGGATTTTGATTGGTTGACCATGAAAAAGCGTAAAAAAAAAGCCTTTTTTATCGGCCAGTGCTGCAGTAGAAACAAGATCCGACTATTTTATTCATTATCGAGTCAACAGTTATCAAGACCAAAGCCCATGGAATGATTACCAACCTAAAAATGAAGAACACTATTTGAGTACTAAAATTGATCAATCGTATGCATTGTTAGATTACTTATGGGGCGGCTTTTGAGAACTATTTTTTATATTAGATTTTGAGACGACTATGATGTAACTTGCATGGAAACAGTCCCGTGGTAATGTGTTCTACCGACGGAGAGCACACGCAAAGAACTTGCATCCATTGAAATTAAACCTGACGTTAGGCACACGAAGGAAGAAAGGAACGTCTTTTCCGTTGTTGTAGAAGGACGAGTTCTTGCTGTGAATTTCTTACAAGAAGGGACAAGAGATTGGAGCTCAGTCGAGTAATTTCCATGAAAATACCGATAGAGTAGAGACCTATTCCATGTAAAACATGCTTTTGCAAACAAACTCTGCCCATGGAAATTTTGCCTGACGCTAGGTACATGGAGGAAAAACGAAAAGTCTTTGTTTCCGTTGTGGTAGAAGACGGGTTCTGGCTGCGAATTTCTTACCAAAAACACACAAAGACGGATGTTAAATTTTGAGTAAAAAAATGGCCGCCCCCAAAAAAGACAAGAGAAAGCCGCGTTCGTTCTTTTGTAAAAGGACGTTTACAATTGTTTCTATAAAAAGGAGACACGGCTATTTTCGTCTTCTCTTTTAAGCAATTGCCACATTTCTCCTTTTTAAACTATCATCTTTTTTGTAGTGAAAGTCGTTCCGCAAATAGTTGTACTTAATCGATGAATAGTCGGCGACAAAGTGGTGCTCCACGCGGACAGTGCGATTCTCTTGCGGGTTCCAGTTCTTTATGGCTATTGCAATTCGAGTCCACTTATTTACATTACTTGCGTGAAACAATCAAAGTATGATCCAGTCGAATAAATTATACTTTATTTCACTTATTTTACATAAATAAATAAACTTGACGCCGACACTGGGAATCGAAACCGCGAAACTTAGGTCGTTACTAACTGAGCTAAGAGGGAAGATAGTTTGGCTAATCTATATATTAATACGCTAGCGTCTACCTACCTACCTACTTACCTACCTACCTACCTGTGTCACGATCTAACACCCCTTTTTAAGAAGACGGCTGGTGAGAGTGAGGGGAGAGAGGAGAAGAAGAAGGGGGAGACAGTAGGGCGAGGAAGATGGGGCGAGAATGAAGGGGCGACCGGGGAAGAGACAGCTTTTTCCCCGGACATCAGGAGTAGAGAAAGATTGTAACACTTTTGCCTGCGGGGACGGGGAAGAGCCCCGGGCAACGTTGGGTACCACTGCTACTTTGTATTATTTCGATTATTCAGACTTCTCATCTTTGATACTATTCTCACAACATTTCGGTTGATGCAACCTTTGGCCTTCTTGCGAATCTTCATGTCGAACTCAGGAATCTATACTGAATTTCAAACTGAACCCTTTCGTTTAATCGACGTAGCAAATTGTGGTCGATCATCAGCCATGGCCGGGTAAAAGTTATTGGATGCAAACGATATTGGCAGGATTTTCACCAGAATAGCCTTCTTCGCTAAAGAGATGCCGTATCCCAAAAAGATGGGCCCACTCACTGCGCCCGCGCAAAAACAAAAAAATCCTTCACTCATTATGCATGATAGTCGGTTCTAGATGACTGATAACCATGCAAGAAGGTGTCTGGATATCATCCTTATCAGGTTAACCCGATGATGAGGAGGCTGATCTAACCCATACGAACATTTTACCTTTTATTTTATTACAAAAGATCGTTTCAAAAATAGACCACAATCAAAACTATTATTTTCGATCAACATTTTAAAACCAGCAATTGTCTACAACACCGGATTGAAATAGTACGATCTTTTTCGAAAACATCAACTTGCGATATTCTATGATATTATCAACTTGGAGACTTTAGTAAATTCTCAAAGACGCTTATTTCTGTTTAAATTCGCGATTTAGATTCGATTTCGCTTTTAAAGTACAATAACGAAATCACTTGCTGATTTAGCAATTTTCATCACATATCGCTCACAAATTTTCACCTTGGGCCCGACTCGAAAATTCTTTAAAATATTCCAAGAAACTCGGGTGAGGTAAAATAGGTTCCATGATGTCTCTTTTTCAGCAGACGTTCGTCTCTCTTTCTAAAGCCCATTCATCCATCATCCTTCACATGCAAGCTGGTCCTTTCCCCCTCGCTCACTGCCTGCACCCGTCTCTCCTACACACGAATGTGCAGTCAGGCGTGTTTGATCATTTTTCGCCTCGTTTTCGCGCTGCCAGTTCAATTCGTGCGCATCTCCGACGAAGCGTGTCGCCAGAGGCAGAGGCGATTACCTGCGATCGCAGGTAACTAATTAGAATTCGCCGAGACTTAATAAGAAAAAACGCATCTGTTTCACTTATTTTTTTTATGTTGTTCGCTGTTTTTTTTAAAGCAGGCTATTCATGTTCATTATCCTTCTGAAGAAGATGAGGCAGAGACGGCGGCGTCTAAAAAATCTCGTTTTCTCAATCGTCTATAATAAAAAAGTTTCGTCAAGTTCTGACAACGGAATTAAAACTAAAACTTCCTTGAACTCCATAGCGTTTACTTTACGGAAATCGTTCTAGACAAGACATGAAGCCACTTGAAACAAGGAGCTAAAAAGAACGAAAATTGATTATCGCAAAGACAGAAGATGCTTATTGACCATAGTCTTGAAAAGACCTAGGCTATAGGTTTAAAAAAAGAAACAATCAGCAGGATTAGAGTTCCACAGGCTCGCAGTTCTATGAAAGAAGCTACGGAATAGGAAGCTGTATTATAACGAGGTATCAAAATAGCGAATTGATAAAGACCACTAGACCAACAAGTCAAACAAGCTTGAACAAAGGAAGCAGTGAATAGATCAGGCAATTTTGAAGAACACATGCCATAGTAATATTTATAGAAAATACTGACACTAGCAATATCCCGTCTGTAAGAGGAGAGAGAGATAAAAAGAAAGACAGAGAGAGAAAGAGAGAGAGAGAGAAAGAGAGAGAGAAAGAGAAAGAGATAGAAAGAAAGAGAGAGAGAAAGAGAGAGAGAAATAGAGAGAGAGAAAGAGAGAGAAAGAGAGAGAGAGAAAGAGAGAGAGAGAAAGAGTAAGGGTATGACTACATATCAACCAAACCATTTCATTATCACATCACTACAGTATAAATCTCTATGCATGAGTGGATGAAGTGCGTGAGGTGCGCTGAAGAAAAATTCCCTCCAGTAAAATACATAGCCCTGTTGTGCTCGCATACCCTTAATGGCAATAAAAGTGTAAAAATTTGTGAATTTCCTCGCTTTTGTACATTTAGTGTATATGAATTTTCATCTTAACCCTATTAAGGGCATATGATTTCAGTATACTGGCATTTATCATGAAATGTGAATACTTTTGTAAAGGCTATGCCTCAATACAATGGTCATTTTAAAGGTTTTTTTTCCTGGAAAACTAAGGTATATGGTAAACTGAAATTAAAATGCCATCAACTAGACCCTAGAACCTTTATCTCTGCCAAAGACCAGCTGAATCCATCAAATAGTTGATGAGATACAGGGTGGCACATACGTACGTACGTACGCACTGATACCATAAAATCATGTCTGACCTTTCTGGATCTCTGGGTTGCCTTGACTAATGATGCTGAAATTCTACACACTTATAGAACCTATAAAAAAATTAATTTGGTTTATTGGTTTTTGAGTTATGATTGATCAAAGAAATGAGAATTCTAGCATAGGACGTTTTTGAAGTCTATTAAGGGATAGAGCGCTCGCGCGCCTCCCTTGATTCTACGAAGTCGAATAAATGTAACTAGCTTAGAAAAGGGGGGGGGGGTTAACCGCGAGAAACTACCGTCATGTTACAGACGATCCGTTCAGTCATTACGAAAACCTGGGTAAAGTATCGCTACTATAAGAACTTGATCTTCAACTTTTCCAGGCACACGCCGGGATTTAGACAAAGCGGAGGTCAGCCATTCTAATGTTTCTGGTATGGTTTAATCGTACATGGAAATAATTTATAAAACATTGTTTACTTAAAAGAGCCATTCGTTTATTTAAGACACGTTTCGACACGTAATACGAAGCGGCATATTTATTTGCTATGATAATAATAACAGCAATGACAAGTGTCGATTTGAAATAAGATTACCGTGGAGAGAAAGAGCGAAAGAGAGAGATAGATAGATAGATAGAATGAGAGAGAGAGAGAGAGAGAGAGAAAGAGAGAGAGAGAGAGAGAGAATAACAACGTTGGCTTAGTCTCAATGCAAACACTTCATTGTATGTAAAGAGTGTGTTTAAGGCGTTGTATATTTCATACGAATTCGTTCTGCGCAAACCCGGAAGTGGGAGGGGGCGGATGGTAAAACAACAATGAACCCCTGACCAGCGTCAGAAGCGGTCGGGTACCGGAAGTCAAAATGGCTTATCTAAATACTTGACGTTTATTGGCTCGACATTTTGTTGGTTTTTGAAACGATTTTTGTCTGCAATTGATTTTCAAAATGACGGTCGAGGGTCGGGTAAGGAAGAGGGGAGAGGGAGCGGTTGTTGTTTTTGTTTCATGCCTGATGGAAGTCATTTTGTTTTGTCTAACTGTGATAAAATCTCTGATTACGTAGAGTAGATTTTAGAATCGAGTTTATTTTTACAGCAAGATTTTATTTTAGACGAGAAGAAATTCGGTGTAAAATAAATAAATCGATAAATAAAAATACAAATAAATCGATAAATAAAAATACAAATGAATCGATAATAGAAAGGGAAATAAATTGTGACTAAATACTCGCTTGGAGTGCCAAACAATCGTTGGCATTCAATGGGGCCTGTAAACGAAGGGGGTGTCAGATTTCATCGGGGACAGGTGAGAAGGTAACAGTAAAAAGCGAAAAAGGGGAAAGGTGTGGATTTGATTCATTTGCGTATTCTACTAATGAGTAAAAACATATCAAGACGAAAATCAACTCGAGGATAAGGGTTAATGAGATGGATCGATTGTCAGTTGAGAGATGAAGAATAATATAAGAGGATTGAAAATAATTAAGTTTGGTTACTTATGGGAACGGTTCATGACAATTGTTGACATTGGATTTGAAGACAACCATGTTGTAATCAGCAGGGAAGCAGTCCAGTGGAAATGTGTTCCACAGACAGGAAATTATTTAGAAGAAGCTCGCTCTGTTCATGAAAATTCCATCTGACGGTAGGTATAGAACTATTTTTTTCGTTGTGGTAAAAAAACGAGTTCTTGCTGTGAATGACTTACAGGGAGGAACAAGAGATTAGAACGCAGTCGAGCACTTTCACTGGAAATAACGATAGAGTAGAGAAAGACTAGCAACGCCTCTCCAGATATGGCAACAGTGCTTCATCTTAGCAAGTATCTCTTATATAGGTAGAGGATTGCAGTAAGAGTCAGGTTGTTTCTAGAGCAGTAGAATGATCCAACAATTTTTCTAGCAACATTAGTGAGTAAACAATGTCTGATTGGTGAAAGATATGTCAGGAAATTGCACATATTTAAAAAAAATGGAAATCGACCCCGACAAGGCATGAAGCCACTTGATGTAAGGAGCTAACAGGAACGAAAGATTATTATCGCAAAGACAGGAGATGCCTATTGGCCTTAGTCTTGAAAGGACCAAGGCTATAGGTAGGAGAAAAAAGTCAGCAGGGAGAGAGTTCCACAGGTTTGCAGTTCTTGGAAATAAACTACTGGAATAGGAAGCTGTATTACAATGAGGTATCAAAACAACGAATTAATGGAGACCCTAGACCAACGAGTCAAACGAGCTGGAACAAAAGAAGCAGGGGATAGATATCATAATTCGGAAGAACACATGTCATAATAGTATTTATAGAAAAGACTGAGACTAGCAACATCACGTCAGAGAGAGAGAGAGAGAGAGAGAGAGGGGTGCAGAGAAGAAGAAAGGGTGTGGCCAATCAAATTATAGATACGTTTCTGCACCATTATCAAGAACCCTCAAATGGGACAGAGATTTACTAGCCCATATATGACAAAAGTACTCCATGCCAGGTCTGATGGTAGATTTGTAGAGATAGAAAATATTTAAAGCAGAAAGTCATAGGTTGATGTTTCAAGATCCATGTGTGATGCATTGTAGAGTGTTAGAGAGAAAGCATAGGAGAGTAGAAAGAGAGAGAGAAGGGGAGAGAGAGAGGGAGAGAGGGAGGGAGAGAGAGAGGGAGCGAGAGAGAGAGAGAAAGAGAAAGAAAGAGAGAGAGAGAGAGGGAGCGAGAGAGAGAGAGAGAGAGGGAGAGAGAGAGAAAGAGAGAGAGAGAGGGAGAGAGAGAGGGGAAGAGAGAGAGAGGGAGCGAGAGAGAGAGGGAGCGAGAGAGAGAGAGAGGGAGCGAGAGAAAGAGAGAGAGATAGAAAGAGAGAGAGAGAAAGAGAGAGAGAGAGGGGGAGAGAGAGAGGGAGAGAGGGAAAGAGAAAGAGAGAGAGAGAGGGAGAGAGAGAAAGAGAGAGAGAGGGGGGGGGGGGAGAAAGGGGGGCAAAAAGGTGACGTTCATTTATAACGACGTGGTTGATACAGGGTGGGCAAAAATAAGGGTCCTATTTTTAAAAATTCATAACTTTTTTATTTATTGATTTTTTTTTTTTTTTTAGAATAAGTAAAGGACCCCTTCCGAAGCAAGCATGAGCCGTATTAGCCCTAAGGAACGTACCCTCATTTATAAAACATTATTTTTGCTTAAAAAACTCAAAACAGTGTAAAAAACAATACTTTAGTTTTTGTAAGTTTTAAGAAGTGTTTTTCGGCTAAAATTTGTTTTGTTTATTTCAAAAAATCTCGGAAGGGTCAGTCTACACACACATAAAGTTTGGTGAGTTTAACTTTTATTTTGTGGATGTTATTCAAATTCAAGTTATTCAAATTTAAAGATAGGACCCTTATTTTGGCCCAGCCTGTATAAGGTTTACTTTATTGCATTGTAATGGAAGATCAACAAAAGTGCAAACAGTTTTACAACAAAAAAAAAATGATTCTAATTTTTAACGGACATTTATTTAGAATTCTGTGATTTAAAAAAAAAATAGTAAAAAGAAAAAAACAATAAAAACAAATATTTTAAACATACGTCCATTCAATCTGCGCGTTTAGCGACGAAAATCTTATTTCAAACTTAAGCGTGACTGACGGACCGACAGATGAAACCTGTTATACAGATGTGTGGGATCATCTAAAAAATGCTGTTTCTATATTATGCGTGACAGACCGACGAAAATATTATTTCATACAAAAGCGTGACCGACCAACGAACATTATATTACAATTTCAAGCGACAGAAATCCTTTTTAAAACTAAAGTGTGACAGGTCGACCGACAGACAGACCGACTTATCTAAAAATACTATTTTAAACTTAAGCGTGACATACCGACGAAATTTTATTTCAAAACGTGACAGACAGACGGGAATTCTATTTCAAACTTAAGTATGACAAGCCGACAAAAATGCTATTTCAAAGTTAAGTGTGACAGACCGACAAACATGCTTTCTCAAAGTTAAGCGTGACAGATCGACAGAAATGCTATCTCAAAGTTAAGCGTGACGGATTGACAAAAATGCTATTTCAAACTTAAGCGTGACATACGGACGAAAATGCTATTTCAAACTTAAGCGTGACAGAACGACGAAAATGCTATTTCAAACTTAAGCGTGACAGAACGACTAAAATGCTATTTCAAACATAAGCGTGACAGACCGACGAAAATGCTATTTAAAAGTTAAGCGTGATGAATTGACGAAAATATTATTTCAAACTTAAGCGTGACATACGGACGAAAATGCTATTTCAAACTGAAGCGTGACGGACTGACACAAATCTTATTTCTAACTTGAACCTGATAGATAGACGAGCCGACAGACAGATCCTCTTATAGAAATGCTTTGACGCACAAATAAACAAAGAAAAGTTTCGAATAATCATCATCTGAGTTTAAAAGACTCTGAAGATTGCAAAATCAAACGACAGAAGTCGATTTCTAATTCAGTCCAATTTCTTGGCGTTTAGTTTTCATGGATTCGAAGCAGAAGAAGAAGAAAAAGAAGAAGACGAAGAAAAAGAAGAAGAAAAAGAAGACGAAGAAGAAGAAGAAGAAGAAGAAGAAGAAGAAGAAAAAGAAGAAGAAGAAGAAGTACCCGACCTACTTTCTTTTGGCGAACGTTTCCGTTACGTCATTAAGAAAGAAATCCTCCTGGGCAGCAGATGGCTGTAATCAGGCAAACTAAAGTGACTCGTTGCATTGCGGACTATTTTCCTTCCAGTCAATACTGACGTCTGCTTATCACTCCGCGCTCGTCTTCTTTTAATTTTTGTCTGCGAACGACGCATTACACGCTTTGATGCGTGTAAATACTTATCATTTCCTGCACATTGGCTTTTTTAGGGGACGGGGGGGGGGGGGTCGGTGAGGGGAGGGGGCTTGTTTTTGTTTTGGTTGCCTGCGTGTTATTTCGTACAAAATCGTAACGGCAGACATTCTTTACTTTTTTTTTTTTTTCAAAATCATCATACACATCGCTTAGCAGCGAATGTTTTCTGTTAGCAGCGTAATTACGTCACTCGCAGTGGATCGAATAATCTGTTTGATGATTGGCTCAGATATCGGAAAATATTACATTCAGCAAAAGGTTGGTGCGAAAACGATGACGTCATTGTAACAAGAATTCGTCGCATCATCCGAACAACTTTGGCGTTTCTTTCCCGGGCGTGAAAACAAACAAATCCTTTCCGGTACGAATGCGGGTTCGAGTAACTTTTGTTAATCCACGAGTGGCTTTTGGCCTTGATAAATCCTGACTCATTAGTAAAAACAATTGCTGCGACGTTAGATCTACATTATACGTCACCAGCAAATAAAAACGCGTCCTTTCTGGTGGGGATCAAAATCCCCAGAATTGCAAAAAGTAAATATATTCTGTTTCAGATTTTTTTAAGATGAGGATAATTTGTATTTTTTTGATTATTCAGACAACTATTCTCATCTTGGACGTTATTCTTGCAACGTTTCGGCCGATGTCAAGATGATTAGCTACGTGAACATGAAACCTCCAATTGAAGAGGCAGCATTGAATAAACCCAGATGAGGTAAGACTGAAGGTGAGACAAGCATTCAAAGAAATGAAAGCCTTCAAAGTCTAACCTCCAAAAGGAAGAAGTAATGGCTATCCTGACGATGCTATCACTATACTCTCAGAACAATATATATATATATATATATATATATATATATATATATATATATATATATATATATATATATATATTGTGAAAGCATTGCGTAAGCATGAAACATCGATGTCTGTAGGTAATAAATAATTAATATTTATTTATAAGATATTATTTAAGCCCCCTTTAATAAGGCCGGGCACTCTGAGAGAGTTTAATAACAAGCAGTACCACTAGCTTAATTTTGATAGCCAACACGGTCTGTTATTGTTGATCACTCTTCGCTGCTTGTTGTAAATACCCGCCAACTTGGCATTTATAAAGTTAAATTCCGCCTAACTTCCAAGCTAATTTGCGGTAGCCAACGGTAAGACTCTTGACTGCGAATCAGAGGCAATTTGTGATCGGAGTTCACGCCCGCCGACCGTCGGGAATTAGCTTCCTGCACTGAAGATTGTGTAAGCATGAAACATCGATGTCTGTAGGTAATAAATAATTAATATTTATTTATATATATATATATATATATATATATATATATATATATATATATATATATATATGTATGTGTAATTAGTCAACGGAAAATTATAAGCGCACAAAATATTAAGACACTGTAAGGGGGTCTTCGCGGGGAGTCTATTAAAGCAAAAGTGGCACAATGCCCTCTGATCCGACATTACTTCAGTACAGTAGAAAATCGAGGTCCAAGATAACTGGATAATCAGAGAAAGGCTCGAGAGTTTAGTCGTCCCAACTATTTAAGCCATAGCTAGAGGGTGCGTGGATTCATACCTTTCTCAGAGTTTTAGTGAAAGCGACGCAGTAGTCACGATAGAACTCGAACCGGGCCCGTCGAGCCCATAGCCCGCACCTGTAACCACTACACCACAAAAAACATATAAATATATAAATATATACGCACAGCTTCGACACTTATGCAACGTGCCATCCTTTATACATATCTCGTGATCCAACTAATCTCCTCTCCTCCATGGGGGGGGAGATGTAAAATTACCTAAATCCCCAACCCTATGTCTTCACTCTTCGACCATCCCTCGCCTATCTGATATAACACTATCAAACTAATCCTCTGATTCCAACTCGTTGGGTGGATTATCATCCAACACAGCCGAAGGGTCAGAACGAAAGAAGGTCACGCACTCTCTAAGTCCCAACGACCGGACGAGAGAGAGATTCGGAAGGTACGTGATTGACCAAATGCACACCGTCGTCGATTATGGAATCGAACATGCATGCATAAAAAATGACACAGTACTGGTCAACTCTGATGAGAGAATATTATTCCGAAATTAATAAGATTAAAGTAAAAAAAAAAAAAAGTCTTGCATTGATAAAGACTTCTATTTTCAATTTTATAATATATATAAATATATATATAGATTTAGATTTTTCACTTATAAAATAGATCATTCAGTGAAGACCGGGGTTGTTCCAATAAAAAACAAGCTCGATGATACTCGATTACAGAGTACAGAGCATTTATATGTGATTTTATGAAGGCTTACCAAAGCATTCCTTTCAAGACACCAATGATCACCATTAAAGATATTTTTTCTTACAAATACTATTTATTCAAATTAAATGTTTTTTCCTACACGTGTTTCACTACCAAGCAGTTACTTGCTTGGCAGATCATCAGGGAAATTAAATGTCTGGAATACTGGTTTCAACTGCCGACAAAACACAATGTGGCGTTGTAATAGTTGAGGTCACTTAAGAAAAGAAGAGGAAAAAATAAAAATAAAAATAAAAGTCAAACTTAAAAAGAAAGGAAGAACAACGATAAGAAAATAAAGTCCTAGAAAAGTCTTAGAAAAGTAGCTTGTGCATTATTTCTTCCACCAAGCCAACAAGCAAGTAGTCGGTCCCAAATACATTCAATAAAACCACAAAACCGGAACAATGTGCTATAATACACTTTCACGTTAGCCGGTACAATGATGAATACATCCCCCCCCCACAATAAAACTTTTTGTTTTATTGTGGGGGGGGGGATTTATTCATCATTGTACCGGCTAACGTGAAAGTGTATTATAGCACATTGTTCCGGTTTTGTGGTTTTATTGAATGTATTTGGGACCGACTACTTGCTTGTTGGCTTGGTGGAAGAAATAATGCACAAGCTACTTTTCTAAGACTTTTCTAGGACTTTATTTTCTTATCGTTGTTCTTCCTTGCTTTTTAAGTTTGACTTTTATTTTTATTTTTATTTTTTCCTCTTCTTTTCTTAAGTGACCTCAACTATTACAACGCCACATTGTGTTTTGTCGGCAGTTGAAACCAGTATTCCAGACATTTAATTTCCCTGATGATCTGCCAAGCAAGTAACTGCTTGGTAGTGAAACACGTGTAGGAAAAAACATTTAATTTGAATAAATAGTATTTGTAAGAAAAAATATCTTTAATGGTGATCATTGGTGTCTTGAAAGGAATGCTTTGGTAAGCCTTC
>OY744533.1:105180737-105183237 GCA_963556195.1 Sepiola atlantica | reverse complement strand
TTTAAAGGAGACAGGCCACTGCTGATAACGCTATAACCAAAATCATGTTTTTTATTAACTGCTTGTTCACGTCAACAACCATGCCGAAATCTGGACATTTTCTGATTAATCAAAATT
Source organism: Sepiola atlantica (assembly GCA_963556195.1). NCBI lineage: Eukaryota > Metazoa > Mollusca > Cephalopoda > Sepiida > Sepiolidae > Sepiola > Sepiola atlantica. The sequence continues at coordinate 105,183,120 of OY744533.1, read as the reverse complement.
AATATTCTGTATGATTTTTCTACATTGTTTTCTTCATCTTGAGGAAGTCGTTCAATAAAGACGAAACGTTCATGAATACATAAATGACATTGTTTTTGGCTTTACTTTTTTCATTTTACATTACGTCCGGTTATTTTATCCCCACTTTTCTTCATATATATATATATATATATATATATATATATATATATATATATATATATATATATATATATATATATGATAATTTTATTTACACAGACATGATATACACAGATATTTTTGTACATGTCTGTGTAAATAAAATTATCATATATAAAGCTCTATTTTGATATTGAGCACTTTTTATAAACCCGGTTAAAATTCTCTGGATTACCACCCTGTGGATATTTTTCACCTATATTATTACCATTATATATATATATATATATATATATATATATATATATATATATATATATATATATATATTACAGAAGATCAGAACAACATCGGTACCGTCAGTTTCAAATCAAAACAAAGGTGACCTATAATTACTTTCCTTTACCGGACTTTCTTCAACCTCTGTTTATGTCTACCTCCCCGGGGAGATGTCTGCCTCAAGGGGAGAGGCAGACATACACAGAGGCTGATTAGAGTCCGGTAAAGGAAAGCAGACGACCGAAAGAAAAGGACGATCAATTACAGAAATTGTGGGAGGAGGGAGGAAAGGGAGAGGGAATAGAGAGGGAGAATATATATATATATAGAGAGAGAGAGAAAGAAAGAGAGAGAGAGTGAGAGAAAGAGAGAGAAAGAAAGAAAGAAAGAGAGAGAGAGAAAGAAAGAGAGAGAGAGAGAGAGAAAGAAAGAGAGAGAGAGAAAGAAAGAAAGAGAGAGAGAGAGAGAGAGAGAGGGGGATAGAGAAACCAATAATTAGTAACAATTGTTTTTTGTAGGTGAATACTATGCTAGTGATTAATTTTTGAACCACAAATTAAAACTGAAAGAATTTGTTAAGGATCGATCTCTGGACTCATTCGTAATCGGCTGGATAGATTCAGTTCATTTATGGTAGCTGCCACTAAATACAATTTTGTAATAGTGTAAAAAAACTTACAGTCGATGCAGAAAATTAAAAAAAACAAAACATTTTTTTTGAAGAGTTAAGAACTTTGCTTAAATGCAAAAACACGATTTCAATGAAAAATAATGCATAATCGATTTTTCGACCAAAAAGACAGGTATTATTTAGAGCATGAGAAACGACTGAAAAAACAAACTGTACCGCTTACAAAAAATGGAATTTTAAGTGAAACAGATTATAGAGTCACAAAATTTTCATAAAGAAATAATTAGAGAACTCTGGTTTGTGTCGATTAACGATTGTTAAAACCCATTACCGACTAACCCTAATTCTAACTCTAATCCTAACCCTAAACCTAACCTAAACCTAACCCTAAACCTAACCCTAAACCCTAAACCCTAAACACTAACCCTAACCCTAACCCTAACCCTAACCCTAACCCTAACCCTAACTCTAACCCTAACCCTAAACCCTAACCCATCACCCACTAACCCTAATCCTAAGCCTAATCCTAACCCTAAACCCTAAACCCTAACCCTAACCCTTACCCTTACTCTAACCCTAACCCTAAACCATAACCTTAACCCTTACCCTTACCCTAACCCTAACCGAGTAACCCTAACCCTAACCCTAACCCTAACCCTAATCAGTAACCAACTAACCCTAACCCTAACCCTAACCAACTAACCCTAACCCTAATCAGTAACCAACTAACCCTAACCCTAACCTTAAATCCATTACCGATTCCTGAAGAAATATTTTTACAATTTAATGAAGAGAAATATTTTCAAAATTACCGGTGAAATTGCAAGAGAAATGTACAGACGTATAAACAATGAACACATACAAAAGTTTGTCCACGTTCAATATACTAATCAATCGTATAAAAAGAATATCCAGAAATGTCACATATTTATCTGGCCTTCCTTATAGCTGGGATCAAAGTGTAATATCTATCAGGTCCCAAGAAGCCTTCCTGCCAATAGTGGTAATGGTGGTTAGGGTTTATTGTATGAGGCGACCTAATTCTTGAAGACCGTTTTTTTCTTGTTCTCATCCAGAGTGTCATCTTTGGGGAGCTGGACTTTCACCACATTAACAAACCCTTGAGCCAAACGTTGCTCTCGTGGGGAGCCAACAAAATTGGGACATATTACATAGTGACGGATAACTTAAATACAATCTAGACACATTCAAAACCATATTGTTAGAGCGGAAAGGAATGAGATGAAGTTGTAAGTAGCATAGTGGTAACCAAGGGAACTAATATACAATGATGATGATGATGATGATGATGATGATGATGACCACCACCACCACCATCATCATCATCATCAT
>OY744533.1:105175737-105178237 GCA_963556195.1 Sepiola atlantica | reverse complement strand
TCGTAGTTCTACTTACAGCGAAATGTGGGTAAGTTTATATATATATATATATATATATATATATATATATATACGTGTGTGCCTCTTCATAAAAGTTAGCAAGAGGATACTTATTTATTAAAACCGTCTTGCCGACAGATAAAATTGTTTCTTCCGGCGTAAATATCTGGTGGCGATATCGCAAGCAAGAAGCACATGCGCATGCGCCAGGCGTTCGCAGCTTGCCACGCCCCTTTCGACAGATTGAGAAGTTGCCAGGCTTAAGTAGATTTCAATTTCTGGCACGGCTGTCTCCTTCCCCCACCCCACAATTCATTACATGTTAATTATGCAATTCCACAGCTTCGTTTATATTTACTTACGCAAGGGAATTATTAAGCACATATCGGCCATCTTTATTTTCACTTCTCTTTCTTAGACCCCCTCTACTCCTCCCCATCACATATGTTTTGGTTGTAAATTGTTTTTTTTCTCTCTTTTCAAATCAGTACACGTTCCCAAAAGAGAAAGAGAAAGAGAAAGAAAAAGGTCACTAATACAACAAACGAACAGAATATATATATATATATATATATATATATATATATATATATATATATATATATATATATATATATATATATATATATATGTATATATATATGTATATATATATATATATATATATTGATGAATATATATATATACATAAATATATAGATGTATATATATATATACATATATATATATATATATATATATATATATATATATATATATATATATATATATATATATATATATATATATATATATATATATATATATGGGAAATTAAAAAGGGAAAACCAAAAGATGTTTTTTTTATGCATTCATCAACGTTTCGCTTTTATTTGTAAGACTTCATCAGGATGATAATTTTAAGAAAAATATCATGCAAGTACATAGAAATATTGGGTTGACATGATGGGTTGATGAGAAGTAGTAGCCACTACTGGGGGCGCAGGGCAAAGGTCCGGGCTTAGAGAAGTCGGTGGCAGAGAGTGAAAAAAATTACATCCTGAAGAAGTCTTACAAATAAAGACGAAACGTTGATGAATACATAAAAAAACAAAACATTTCCCATTACGTCGGATTACTCTCTTCTTTCCTTTCTCATATATATATATATATATATATATATATATATATATATATATATATATATATATATATATACATTCATGAAGAATGACGAAGAAGATTATGAGAGGATTGAAATGTTAATGGAATGTACAACCTTTGATTATTATGAGGATGTTTATGAGAAGTGGTTGTTGGCATTGTATTTAAAGACACTCATGTTGTAGCTCGCAGAAAAGAAATCCTGTGATAACGCGATGCACAAATGGAACAGATTAAAAATTATGGTAAAAAAACTCTGTCATGGAAATTCTGGTTGATATTTGGCACACGAAGTCAGAAAGAGAAGTTACTTGCAGTTGTGGTAAACAGACGAGTTCGTTGCCGTGAATGTCTTAAAGGAGGAACCATAGGTGAAGCTCAGTCGATCACCTTCCATGGAAATAACGATAGAGTAGAGAAAGATTAATAGCGTTTCCTCAGAGGCTGTAGAAAAGAAAAGAGATTGCGAAGTCGATTTTGCACTGTTGAGGCAAGAATTAGTGCTTGAGTGGCACCTCGCCAAATGTAGAGGTACTCTTATATAGATCAGGTACTTTCTGTGTCAGTAGTATGATGTAACCGTTTTCCAGCAACCTTAGCAACAATTGGATGCAAGTCTTTCGCTTTAGAAGATTCGGAGTGCAAGTCAGTCCTAGGAGCTTATAAAAACACGATGCTTCGACCAGAGGAAAACAAGGATCCGAGCGTTGGTGGTGAAAAGAGAGAAGCTTGGTTTTAGATGTATTAAAAGTGACCACCAGCCATCATGTATTATGTATGGATAGACAAAGTGAGAATCCGAGCGTTGGTGGTGAAAAGAGAGAAGCTTGATTTTATATGTATTAAAAGGGACCACCAGCCACCATGTATTATGTATGGATAGACAAAGTGAGAATCCGAGCGTTGGTGGTGAAAAGAGAGAAGCTTGGTTTTATATGTTTTAAAAGGGACCACCAGCCACCATGTATTATGTATGGATAGACAAAGTGAGAATCCGAGCGTTGGTGGTGAAAAGAGAGAAGCTTGGTTTTAGATGTATTAAAATGGACCACCAGCCACCATGTATTATGTATGGATAGACAAAGTGAGAATCCGAGCGTTGGTGGTGAAAAGAGAGAAGCTTGGTTTTAGATGTATTAAAAGTGACCACCAGCCACCATGTATTATGTATGGATAGACAAAGTGAGGATCCGAGCGTTGGTGGTGAAAAGAGAGAAGCTTGGTTTTAGATGTATTAAAAGGGACCACCAGCCACCATGTATTATGTATGGATAGACAAAGTGAGAATCCGAGCGTTGGTGGTGAAAAGAGAGAAGCTTGATTTTATATGTATTAAAAGGGACCACCAGCCACCATG
>OY744533.1:105153237-105170737 GCA_963556195.1 Sepiola atlantica | reverse complement strand
CAACTTAACCATAACCCTAACCCAACGCTGACCCTTAACTACCCAAATAAATACCTGAGCCAACTTAACCATACCCCTAACCCAACCCTGACCCTTAACTACTCAAATAAATACCTAACCCAACTTAACCCTAACCCTAACCCAACCCTGGCCCTTAACTACCCAAATAAATACCTGACCCAACTTAACCATAACCCTAACCCAACCCTGGCCCTTAACTACCCAAATAAATACCTGATCCAACTTAACCATAACCCTAACCCAACCCTGACCCTTAACTACTCAAATAAATACCTAACCCAACTTAACCCTAACCCTAACCCAACCCTGGCCCTTAACTACCCAAATAAATACCTGACCCAACTTAACCATAACCCTAACCCAACCCTGGCCCTTAACTACCCAAATAAATACCTGACCCAACTCAACCCTAACCCTAACCTGCCTTAACTTAGCAGAGAAAACCCATTTACAACTAAACAAAGTAATATTTTATTAAATATAATTCTTAAATCCGGAATTTGTATATACTTTCTTTTCGTTTCAATTTTCTTTGTATTTTTTTGTTTGTTTGGGATGGAGCATCTTATTGAACGCCAGGCATTTGCCCGCTATTTCGGAAACTCTAATTGAGAGATCTCTTTAGGATTTTAACCGCCCCTTTAAGTGCAATTATTTTGATCTCTTTTGCACTTGGTTCACTGGGTATATTCGCTAGGTAGTTATCTGAAGGTCTTTTGCCTGAGTTCAGTGGCTTTTATAATTACTGAAATTATTGAAGTATTTATACGGTTCCAGTTTCTTTTCATGTCGTACACAAGACCATGCTATTTAGTTCTTTTCTCACCCTGAGCTCTTCTTAGGCCAGCATCGTTGGATACACTGACTTCAACTACCCTCTTCCTATATATATATATATATATATATATATATATATATATATATAAAATAAATGAAATCGTAAACGAGTTATCCTGCACAGCCCATCACCAGAGGAATGAATGCTGCTAATATTATTTGCACTAAACTTTCTAATGTTAACAATTAGATGATTTCTTTTATTCGTCACGGTATTGTTTGTTCATAATACTCGGACAACGTCAGGTTTCCTTGCTAGTTCTAAATAACATATTTTCCCTCTTCTGATTTTGTTGATATGTAAGTGTATTTGTATATAACATGTAGAAATCTAAAATCTACTCTCATCACCCGGGGTGGATTCTGATTAAGATAGTAAAAAAATATTCATATTAACAAATTTTATCGCATAATTTTTGCTAATTGGATCCAGAGGGTTTGCGAAAAAATGGGAATCTCGCGATGGAAAATGCCGGAGAGAAGATGGAGAAATAAAAGGAAAGGATAGGAAGAAAAGAAGGTAGATGCGCGCGCGCGCGAGAGAGAGAGAGAGAGAGAGAGAGAGAGACTAGGAGAGAGAAAAGAGTGGAGCGAGAGCGATTAGGAGAGAAGGAGAGAGATTGATAGAGAGAGATTGGGAGAGAGAGAAGTAGAGAGAGGGAGCGATTAAGAGAGAAGGAGAGAGATTGATAGAAAGAGATTGGGAGATAAAGATTAGGAGTGAGAGATTGGGAAAGAGAGGGAAGGAGAAGTAGAGAGAGAAAAAGAGATTACGAGAGAGAGAAGGGGAGAGAGAGAGATTAGGAGAGAGAGAGAAGGAGAGATTGGCAGAGAGAGAGAGAGTGAGAGAGATTAGCAGAGAGAATGGGAGAAACATTGTGAGAAAGAGAGAGAGGAGAGGGATATGAAAGGCCAATGGCGCCAAGCATAAAGATGATATTAAAATATGCAGTTTCAAAAAAACGAATGTGACATTCTGTAAAAAGACTTGATTGCATGGTTACCAAACTTTCATGGTTTCCAAACTTGATTGCATGGTTACCAAACTTTCATGGTTTCCAAACTTGATTGCATGGTTACCAAACTTTCATGGTTACCAAACTTGATTGCATGGTTACCAAACTTTCATGGTTACCAAACTTGATTGCATGGTTACCAAACTTTCATGGTTTCCAAACTTGATTGCATGGTTACCAAACTTTCATGGTTACCAAACTTGATTGCATGGTTACCAAACTTTCATGGTTACCAAACTTGATTGCATGGTTACCAAACTTTCATGGTTACCAAACTTGATTGCATGGTTACCAAACTTTCATGGTTTCCAAACTTGATTGCATGGTTACCAAACTTTCATGGTTTCCAAACTTGATTGCATGGTTACCAAACTTTCATGGTTTCCAAACTTGATTGCATGGTTACCAAACTTTCATGGTTACCAAACTTGATTGCATGGTTACCAAACTTTCATGGTTTCCAAACTTGATTGCATGGTTACCAAACTTTCATGGTTACCAAACTTGATTGCATGGTTACCAAACTTTCATGGTTACCAAACTTGATTGCATGGTTACCAAACTTTCATGGTTACCAAACTTGATTGCATGGTTACCAAACTTTCATGGTTTCCAAACTTGATTGCATGGTTACCAAACTTTCATGGTTTCCAAACTTGATTGCATGGTTACCAAACTTTCATGGTTACCAAACTTGATTGCATGGTTACCAAACTTTCATGGTTACCAAACTTGATTGCATGGTTACCAAACTTTCATGGTTACCAAACTTGATTGCATGGTTACCAAAATTTCATGGTTACGAAACTTTCACCAATGACAAAGAACGATTAATAACGATTTATTGACAAAATATAATTTTATTTGTAAACCTAAAAAATAAAGTTTTTTTGTTTGAATGCTATGAACATTTCTTAATTTAACCCTACATTATGGAAAAAAAAGTTAGTGAAACTTGTAGTTGAATGATGGAACAGTATTATAAAAGGATTGAGAACTATGATTAATTCACAGGACGACTCCTCGAAAGATATTTGGAGAGTCCCTTGGAAAGAAACTCTGTTCATGTAAGTTACTTTTTATTTTAAATATACAGAAAGAAAAAAGGAGAAACATTCCCGCGGTAACATTCCCGCGGTAACATTCCCGCGGTAACATGTTCCACAGGTGGAGAGTTCTTGGAAAGAAACTCTGTTCATGGAAGTTACTTTTTTTTTTAAATATACAGAAAGAAAGAAGAAGAAACATTCCCGCGGTAACATTCCCGCGGTAACATGTTCCACAGGTGGAGAGTTCTTGGAAAGAAACCCTGTTCATGGAAGTTATTTTTTATTTTAGATATACAGAAAGAAAGAAGGAGAATTCTTAGACGAGTTCTTGCTGAGAAGGTCTTACGGGGGTTAGGGTTATAGTTTGAAGCTCATTCGAGCACCTACCATGGAAATACCGATAGAGTAGAGAAAGACTAGCAACGTCTCTTCTGTGAGAAAAGAGGCCGCAGGGAAAAGAGGAGAGATCATATCCCACTAGATTGCGAAGTCGATTTTGATACTCTCTCAAGGCAAAAAAAGAGGGCTCTGAGCAGCCCCTCCCAAGATGTGGCAGCGGTGCTCCACCTTGGGTCGACTTTGAATATTACACAAACATCAAGAGTCGGATACTTTCTAAGTGGTAAAATAATTAAACCCCTTTTTGCAGCGACTTTATACAACGGATTTCTGTCCCTTAATGACAAACTCTTCAAGGCTAAAACTAGCCTAACCCCTTTTTTGCCTGCGCTGCGCGGATCTTGAGGAAGAAACGGCCGAGTACGCCTTCTTCAATTGCAGCAAGATGCATGAGTTTTGGAAGTGCGACAATGAGGTAACGGTTCACATCGTCCCCGAGCAGTTGGTACCCCTAGAGGTAACATCTGTAGTGTTCAGTGTGACGCCTTCGTGGCCCAAAGCTAGACTTGTAGTGTGGCCTTCACACTTAGATATATAAAGTGGGGGCGTCGCTTTCTGATTACGATCTGATTTCGCACATTAAACATCAGCTTAAAGTCAAAATCAGATGTGATAGGATAAGATTGCACTAGTTAAAATAGGGTGGATACACACCGCTAGCTTTTGTGTGTTTGAACAAGCCAAGTTTGAGTACATGTTCCCTGCCTAGACATGTTAGCAAAGTCCCTTAGCTAGTAGTACAAATGAGTCATGCCCTTCTTTTTCTTTATTTTCAGTATTAGAGATCTTCCGAGATGCTCACTCCTTATTTTCTCTTCCTCATCTCCCATCCCAAGAATGGTACCTATCTTGAAGGACACCACATACTCCATGCCCTGAATCCCATCCAGCTTCTTTCTTTTTTATTTCCTAATAATCCCCCTTTTTCTTCCCACTTAGAAACTGTCTTGCTTGTCCTCGGACCTTTAAACAACCTGAAAAACAGTGAGCAGCTTATACCAAAATAGATTTGGGAGGGGTCCTACTAACCACCACCCTTATCATTTTATTTTTTTGCAATCTGTTTTTTTCCATTAATTTTAGCATATCCAACCTCCAACGGATGAATTTGTACATATATTTATATTTAAATAAAAAAAACGTCAAACCATTCGGGATAATGTTACATAGAGTGAATGTGATATTTTGGTAATTGAAACTAGTTTAGAGAATATACCAAGAGGTCGACAGCCAACACAATCTGACCCACTTCATTTTGGATGGTGCCACATCGTATTTTATAAAGAAAATTTACAATACTGTGAAGTCTTTTGTAAAATTTTTAAAGGTTGATGAAACTCAACGAATTTGATGTAAGTCTTTTCCGGCGCATGTTTGGGTTTAGAACTAGCCCCCTCGGACGCACGTGTTTGTGATTAAAAGGAAGATAGGAAAAAAGGAAAAGGACAAGCAAGTCAGCTCGCTCGGAACTTGCTTTCTTAGCACACCCCCTACACACCTCGATAGTTGACTCCGATATTACCTTATTTAGAACAACCAGGACAGACTGCCGTGGTTGCGGAACTCATCCTCCCACCCCTGGAACAACTTTTAGACTCAGACCTCAAGACGAATGGCGGATTTCCATACAAGTCGGAGACTGATAAAGGAATGGAAAGGAAAAAGAAAATAAAATGGCTGAGGGAAACGTCAGTTTTTCTAATTAACGAAACGTATGCTGTAAGTCGGTTATTAAACCTGTCGGAGGCAGCGGCCACCCGACTCAGCAGACAGACAGACCCAGGGGCCACGTAAATCCTAGACAACCATAATCTGATATTCAACACCTGGCCTCGGTACTTATCCCCTTCCCCGTATCCCAGCATGGACTCAGAGAAAACACCAAAACTTACAAATTAAAACCGACCAATTTTTCTTGATGAGTTTAAGCCCTGCGTTTACCCGACTGAAAGCAAAACAGAAAAAAAACAAACGAAAATATTCTTGTATTAATATGTTAGTACATTCGTTTCTTCCTGCGTTCCTTTTGTGTCACGCTTTCATTGGTAGCGAGAGTAGGTAACTTGGTATGAAAAAGAGAAACCCAGAGGAGCACACTTCCGGTTCAGAGGGTTAGTAGAGGTAGAAGGGGACGTGATATGAAGAAAAGGGAAGTTGGAGTGGAAAGATGAGGAAGGTGGATAAGGAAGTGGGAGGAGAACACGATCTCATATTATTATCATTTTAAAAGGAAACAAAAATATCCCATCGCTGAAATCTTTAAAACATGCTACGTCATCTCATCAACAGTTTTCTAAATTAAAAACATTTTCATTCCCTTCAAATAATTTATTACAGGAGAGATTAACATTAACATTAACTTATGAAATTCCTGTAACTTTGGTAAATCCTGGCGATTTCGATTGTCGATTTGATTCGTTTTTTCTTCTTTTGTTAAAATTAAGAACAAAACGGACGTTCGTGCACTAACTTCAAATAATTAAAAATAATTAAATAGTAGGGTAGACTGGACTCTGAAGCCTTTACGTTCTAATACATGTGAGGATAGTCTCATCAAAACAGAAGAAATATTACGCTATCCCTCCCCCAAAATGGAGAAGGTTATGTCTGGTAAGATGGTATCATGACAACAGAACAGATACTACACTACCTGCTTAAATTGAGCATTGAAAGATAGTTCATTACTCTAAATTAAATTAAATCTCTATCAGTAATAAATATCATTATACACCTCTAATTTTGTTAAATATTTCATCCAATAGTTCCCACAGATGACCTCTTAATTCCTTTTTCTGCAATTATTTTTAATTTATCGAATTTCATCGTAAAATGTTCCGTGTTATTGCTGTTATTAATCCAAAAATATATTACTCTATTAACAAAATAATCGATTGATTGATATATCGATTTTATATATCTTTCTTGTCAATAACTTTCCAGATCGAGACGTCCAACGTTTCAATTAAATATCCACCCCGTTCTTCTGTCTAGTCAAGAAGTTAATCCTAATTTTTCCAAATATCTTTTACGATTTTTATTTGTTCTCTGACTTTTCTTTGCCCACATTTTCGATCTCAATGGTACAATCCAATTTCGATACTGATACACTGTAGCGAAGTCCGGAGTTCAATACTCGAGATAAGATCTTAAAGCTTTAGAAATCTTCGTTTGGCTGTCCATATTTGGCAATGGGCGTTGAAAGGAACTGGTTTGAATTACCGACTATTTTTTGAAAATCTGATTCTCTTCCAAGTTGGAAGGCGAATAACGTTTCTTGTTTATCTCAAGTTTAGATTCTAAACAAACTTTAGAAAAAAAGGAAAAAGGTTTACTCGTCGCTGTTTAATACTTTGTTTGTTTGTTTATATTCTGTCGATTCTACTCCGGTCCAAGGTTCAATCATCATCATCATCATCATCATCGTCGTCGTCGTCATCATCATCATCATCATAATTAGCAGCAGCAGCACCATCATCATCATCATCATCATCATCATCACTATCGTCGTCGTCATCATCATCATCATCATCATCATCATCATCATCATCATCATCATCATCATCATCATCATCATCGTCGTCGTCGTCATCAGCATCATCATAATTAGCATCATCATCATTATCATCAGCGTCTCGTCATCATCATCATCATCATCATCATCATCATCATCATCATCATCATCATCATCATCATCGTCATCATCATCATCGTCATCATCATCATCGTCATCATCATCATCATCATCATCATCATCATCATCGAATCGAGTATGACTGTTTCACTGAGGCCACCATGCCATGGTCATACCTGTCCACTTCTGTCTTTAGCATGGTCTTGCCAATTACTGGTGTTGATATTCATAATTGTCCCCGTTTATTTCCATTCATTCCCCGATTTCTACTTCCGTACTTCGATTGTTTTGTTTTTCAAGACTTAGACATTGCGGAATGACGTCATAATGTACATGACCGACAGTTCAGCAACAATTATAGCGATTGTAAAACTTTAAGCAAAGTTCGTTTATTGTAAAGACAAAACTTAACGTGACTTTATCCACATAAAATAAATATCTTTCAATTCCCATAACTTCAGGGGTGTACTCTCTATTTCACACACTAGTTAACATATACATATCTTTTTTGAATGCTTTCGAGTATTTTAGATTATGGTACCTTGTATTCATTAAATGTTAAAAGTGTGTCCCATTATTAGAAAACCGTCATAGGCTGTGTATCTTAACTAGTATATAGATATTTCCATCGTTGGTATGGAAGCTCATACGTCTCTTCTTTCTCGTTACTGTTTTTCTTTATTGCTGCTTTGACCTTCCATACATTCATTTGTTTCTTGTTTTTCTACCGTTTTATTCTCGCTTGTCCCGCCATCTTTCTGCCCATTTAACAATCAATCCAACTTTTATCTTATCTTTTCGTTGAAAAACCAAACGTCAATAGATTCACCGGCGGCTCACTTACACCGCCCTTCCCCACATCCCCGAACGGTTTCCCCACGACCTCTTACCGCACGACCTTCACCCAACACCAAAAACGCTATGGTTTATTTGTCCATTCGGCAGGCTTATGGTGTTGGTCAGCATTTCTTTGGCTTTCCCAAACCATCAATTCTTCTTCTTCTTCTTCTTCTTCTTCTTCTTCTTCTTCTTCTTCTTCTTCTTTTTTCTCTCACCCCTCCTTCACCCTTGACACCAAGTCACCCCTACCTCCCCTCGTTACGTCCTCCCCCCATAGTCTCCGTTCCATTGAGTACAGCTGTTCGACTTATGGGAGAAAAAAGGGGGAGGGAAGAAAGAAAAACAAATGGCTGTGTTGAGTTGGAGATGAAGATTCAAACGGATTCTTCCACCCCAGAAGACAAGCCGCACCCAAATTAACTTCCTTCTGTTACCCCTCCGCCATCCCTTCCTCGCCTGATACCCGAATACTTCCGGGAAACAGACGCGAAGCCATAACACGGCATGAGGATCGTTGATATTACAAAACAAGATTTTAAAATATTTCACCAAAAAAGTAACAAATCTTCTCTCTATTTTGTTCCAACCGGAAACATTAATTTTAACGAATTTTACATTTTTTCGTTCACATGTTTTTTGTTGCTTTTTGTTGTTTTTGTTGTATTTATGTTGTATTTTTGTTGCTTTTTTGTTACTTTTTTGTGTTTTTGTTGCGTTTTTGTTGTTTTTGTTGTATTTTTGTTGTTTTCTTGCTGCTTTCTTGTTGCTTTTTTGTTTCTTTTTGTTGCTTTTTTGTTGCTTTTTTGTTGTATTTTTCTTGCTTTATTGTTGCTTTTTTGTTGGTTTTTGTTTCTTTTTTGTTTCTTTTTTTGTTGTTTTCTGCTTCTTTTTTGTTGTTTTTTTGTTGTTTTTTTGTTGTATTTTTGTTGCTTTCTTGCTGCTTTTTTGTTGTTTTTTGTTTCTTTTTTGTTTCTTTTTTGTTGTTTTTTTGTTGTCTTTTGTTTCTTTTTTGTTGCTTTTTTGTTGGTTTTTTGTTTCTTTTTTTTCTTTTTTGTTGTTTTCTGTTGTAATTTTGTTGCTTTTTCGTTGTTTTTTTGTTGCCTTTTTGTTGCTTATTTGTTGCTTTTTTGTTTCTTTTTTGTTGCTTTTTGTTGCTTTTTGCTTCTTTTTTATTGCATTTTTGTAGTTTATTGTTGCTTTTCTGTTTCTTTCTTGTTGCATTTTTGTTGTTTTTAGTTTCTTTTTTGTTGCCTTTTTGTTGTATTTCTGTTGTTTTTGTTGTATTTTTGTTGATTTCATGTTGCATTTTTGTTGCTTTTTTTCCTTTTTGCTTCTTTTTTTGTTGCAATCATCCATATCGCCATTCCACGAACGTCGGCAAAGAAGTAATACTCTTTTTTATACTAATGAGTCACCACTTACCAAGGCCATTCGAGGATAAGGGTTAATGAGCTGGTCAATTGTATGATGACCAATACTATGAGAGGATTGGAAACAATTGTTAGAATCGGCAGGTGTGCATTTAGAGATTTGGGAAAACTTCCATTGTCTTCCCCAATAAATTTTACATAAGAATACACTTTTAGATTTTATGTCTCAATCAATCAATTGCTTATGCTCTTAAATATACATTTATTGCTGTAGTATTTACATAAATGATCCCCCCCCCCTCATACAAATCATTTCGCCCATAAGTGAACAACAGATCTGACACGATGAAATTTCATTTAAGTTAAGGATCAATCTATCTCTAGCTATAGTGTTTTTTAATTTTTTTTAACATAGTTCACGCCACTGTAGACGTAAGGAGCTACTAAGAAAAAGGGTGAGAGTTGGGGGGGGGGGAACCTATATTGGGAGCTGTGCAGCGAGATGTCTGTTTACATTAGTTTTACATTTCTGCATGTCAGTACCGTCAGGAAAACAGGGAGCAGGGAACAAGTTCCAGGGTCCAGCAGCACGAGGAAAGAAGCTTCTGGAGTAGAAAGCTCTTCGGCATCTGGGGACCTCCACAGTGAATGGATGCGATTTGGCAGATTGTCGGGTTGGTCTAGTGAATTTACGTCGTGGGGACACCAGAGAAGCAAGTTTTTGGTACAGTCGGGGAAACAGGGAGCAGGGAGGGAGTTCCAAAGACCACCAGCTAGAGTAAAGGGCTCTCCGACATCTGGAAAGCGCGACAGTGAATTTATGGGATTTCATCATTCGTTCTTTAACTACCGTTTTTTTTAATAAAAAAGAAAGAAATGAAACGAACGGTAGTTAAAGAATGAATGATAGAGGTAATAAAAATAATAAAAAAGATAGAAAATAATTGAAATAGTTAACAAGTAACGAATGTAATCCTATGCTGAGCTTGGCCAGTGAAAATTATATCATAGCCCATCACCCCCCCCCCAAATATTTACTTAATAGGAAAGTTTTCCAAATTCATCTCACTTCCTTGTCTTATTTGGTCTGAAGAGGTGGACTCTATGTGAAGGGTACAACCGCAACATCTATGAACATATGTAACCAATAATGTTTGTATAAATAAAAAAATATACTAAATATATATATATATATATATATATATATATATGAAAATAACAGTGCTCAATACATTAATCGAGTTTAGTAGTAGAATGAAAATATACTTTTGGCAAGTAAACTACACATAAAAATTTGTGTTTCATTCCCGAGGGAAATCATAAATCACCAGGCAATTAGTTTTGTCATAAGTAAATTGTATACTTTATAGCAGACCCGCTTCACCGGCCACCCAAGCATTTCTCATGAAAAAAATGTTTCTTTGAAATGTTAAGCCTAACCGACACACCGACAGACAAGTCCCCTTTACTGTAGATGGTTAGGCGTATGTACGGTAAGATGCGTCCATTCAATCTGCGTCTTTAGACTGACCGACTGACCCACCTGTTACCCCTTTAAAAACATGTTCCGACGTTCTTGTTTTTCCTTCGCCCCCTTTATTCCTTTTGCGCTGAAAACGACCACGTGATCCGTTCCGGTGTTCTTGGCCGTCGAGTGTTCGCTCACCTTTAAAACTCTCGGCCAACATCTTGTCAAACAAACGGCGGCAGAAGTACATAACCGGCCGGCGGTGGCGGCGGTGGCGGCGGTGGCGGTGGCGGCTGTCCGGACGGGCCAGTGGAATTAAAGCTCGCCCTTGACCGCTCTCCGTCGATTGTAACAACAATGGCGGCTTGGCTTGCTTTTGATCCGATCGATTTTCTGATCCATCGAACTGTTCGCTCGGTCAATATCGGAACGATTTCAATCCGGCTTCCCAATCCCAAATCATGCTTCATGCCGCTGGTCATTACGTGATATCGATTCGCCCTCAAAATCGATACCAATCTTACTTGGAACACTTTTATTTCTTTTTCGTGTTCTTATGTTGGTTACCTATGATCAATGTAGTCTGGAACAAGGCCATGTGGATAGGAAAAGGGTAAGTTACATATAACTTTGCCGCAATCTGATTTTGCAGTTGCGTTTGAATATTATTTGCCAAATACATAAGGTTTATATGTTTGATTAAGAGGAAGTCACCTTAGGGTCACCTGGCGCACCAGATATATGAACTGAATTCGTATTGGTTGGCAGCGAACGGATTTGAAATTAGATTTCAGTTGCAGATTAAAAGTTAGATAATAGACATTTAATGTAACACCATGAGTATAAGGTCGCTTACACTTTTTGTTTTATAACTTAATCTGTTATTAAGACGATACTAATATCCGTTTTCCTTAACTTCGAATTGTTTCCGGTTAGTAAAACCGGAAACAATTCTAAAAATTTAAATAACATTTTTTTTTATTATTATGAATTATGAAACATATTTATTTTTCAAATGAAATTTCTAAAAAAAAATTCAGTGTTTGTTTGTATGAATTTTCGGATTTCTTTCGGGGATCAATTTCCTGGGATTTTTCTTGCGGGGAATATTTTCCTGGGATGTTTTTTCTGTTTCCTACGACTCCTTTCATAATTCATAAGGACTTTATCATCATTTGTGTTGTTGGAGTTTTCCGGTGCTACCGTTTTCAATATATTCATTGCTTTTTTGTTGCCTTTTTGTTGCCTTTTTGTTGCTTTTTTGTTGTTTTTTGTTGCTTTTTGTTTCTATTTTGTTGCTTTTTGTTGTTTTTTGTTGCTTTTTGTTTCTATTTTGTTGCCTTTCTGTTTCTTTCTTGTTGTTCCTAGGATTTCATCTTTAAAGAATAAATGTAACACTTATGAAATATGTAGTAACACTACACATTTAACACAAAAATAGGTTTAAGGGTCCCAAAATGCTAGAATTGTCAATATGATTCCGTGGCGCAACGGATAAAATGCTTAGTAATAATCAATACGAAGTAACAATCTTCTTGATCAGTACGAGCGTTACTAAGAATATAATTAAGAATAATTCAGATTCTTAACCGGTCATGGCTGACGGAACAAGAATAATCTAACCCCGTGGATTAAATAAAGGGTTCAGTTCAGATTCCAGAGTACAATACAAAGATTCCCGAGTTCGACAAGTCGCATCTGAGGAAGGTCGGAAGTTTGATCGGCCGAAGCGTTGAGAGAATAACATTAAAAACAGTAGTCCACGCAATCCAAATAATACAATTTTTCAATTCTCATCTAAACAAAATCCGACACATTTTGAAAAACACTAACAAAAATATTCATAGAAGCAAACATTGGATATATGGTTGCTCTTTTCTACCGCGATTTTGTTTTCGCATCCGACGTAGAGCAGGTACTACAACTCATTCTTTTTGATTCGCGATCCAAGACTTATAAACGCTACTCTTTCTATCTACCATGCGATCGTTTTCGCCGTTGATCGACGGCAATCAGTCACATATCTTTTATCTTATTTTTTTAAATAGCAAATCTTACTTGATTAGGCAAAACTTCAGCACAGTGATGTAATGTGTGTGACCGTATCCCATAATATATTTCGAGGAAAACCTCTTCATCAAATGGTAGGTGTTTCAAATCTCTAAAACACGTGCGGAATGGTAATATTGCTATATGCTTATGACGCAGTAAATATTAATATCCGCAGCAAACGGAATAAAACTATAACTAAATTCTTTTGTTTTCAAAATTTCATATTTGACTTAACTGATGAATAATAAACACCAAAGAAAAATCCGTCTGTGTAGAAAATTCGTTTTGGTGAATTCTCTACACAGACGAATTTTTCCTTTGGTGTTTTTTATTTTTGACAAAGGGAAAATTTTCGCGAAATATTAAATAAATGATTTTTAATAATCATCCGGAAAACACACAAACAACCAACACCACACTTGCTGTTATGTAAGATTTTAATAAAAAATAAATAGTAAGTCCCATTTTGATTTATTATTTTTGTTCCTTCCAGCTTACAACTTACTCGGCACTCTGCATTGCCCTCAGCCTTCTTAAACATACTACTACTATTCCAAGCAATGATTCAAGCAAACTACAATTATCTATTATATATATATATATATATATATATATATATATATATATATATATATATATATATATATATTAGATTTTAGATTTTAACTTTTTGATTTTTAACGGTCCTAAACCACGTGACTCCCTAAATTCTGAAATCTTAAATTTCTTTTCTTCTTTCTTTCTCTACATTTCATTCTCTCCAAGTATGATCTGAGATCGGATTCTAACTCTGCCTGATGAGATCTCAGTTTATAATAACTGTTGATCGATAACATCGACATGCCAGTGTCGCAGATTTTGTACATGTCTGTGTAAACAAAAATAATCATATATATATATATATATATATATATATATATATATATATATATATATATATATATATATATATATATTGTGGAAGGGAATGATAGCTAAGAGCGGTATTCAATTAATTTTTTTTAGTCACAGATCAAAAATAATCTTTAACGAATTTCGCATTCGGTTTCCTCGTCTCTCATTGGCTCATTTAGTTGCGACCAAAGCAGGAATTTATCATCGGTCACATTCGACTTTTCTTATACTCTTTTTTCTCCTCACCGAAGACAAACCCCACCGCTCACTCGACGAGGAGAAGGCAAGGCTGAGATAGAGGCGTTGTGGACCGGATTCGTCCGCACTGCTCGGCTATGTTGGCCTAAAGCCAAATTACGCCCGTTAAAAACGCCGTTTCGCGACAAGAAGCACCAAGTAAGCTTCGACTGCGGTCAGAATTTTAACACAAAAATGTAGAATCGACCGAGAGTCTGTCACGCCTCGGTGTTAAAATAAATATAACACTTATGAAACATGTTTTCATAAGAAGTAACACTACACATATGAAACAAAAATAGTTTTAAACGTCCCAAAATGCATGCTAGAATTGTCCATATGATTCCGTGGCGCAACGGATAAAATGCTAAGTGATAATCACTACTGAGCGACAATCTTCTGGAGGTCGAAACCGCAATCATCAGTGCGAGCGTTACTAGGCATATAATTAAGAATAATTCAGATTCTTGACCGGTCATGGCTGACGGAACAAGAACAATCTAACCCCGTGAATTAAATAAAGGGTTCAGTTCATCCGATCGGATGGAAGATCTCACCATGGGAGTTTCTAAAAGGAGGTGGCCTCCATGCATGTTCGTAGCACATACTGGAACAATCTCAGATCGTCTCTCTTGGGTGAAGAGCTTTTTGTTTAAAAATATCAACTGAGTGTTTAGCAATGAAAATGCTCTTTTAAAA
The DNA here is from genome assembly GCA_963556195.1 of Sepiola atlantica. Classification (NCBI taxonomy): domain Eukaryota; kingdom Metazoa; phylum Mollusca; class Cephalopoda; order Sepiida; family Sepiolidae; genus Sepiola; species Sepiola atlantica. Next base: position 105,156,224 of record OY744533.1, on the reverse strand, counting down.
CTTAAGTGCGACGATGAACTGGCTACTCTGGTGCCCCCTCGACAATCAGCTAAATCCCATCCATTCACTGTGGACGTCCTCAGATGCCGGAGAGCCTTCTACTCCAATAGCTTATTTCCTCGTGCTGCTGGGCCCCTGGAACTCCCACCCTGCCCCCTGTTTCCCCGACAGAACCGACATGCAGAGGTTTAAAACTAATGTAAACAGACATCTCGCTGCACAGCTCCCAACTTAGAATGTCCCCCTAAACCTATTCCCTAATTCTCAGTAGCTCCTTACGTCTACAGTGGCGGCCTGCCTTGTTTGGGGTGAAATATCATAAAAAAGACCAAATTACAGACCGAGGTACTAATAGCGTGAAAGAAGCTAAAATAAGGTGTGTCCATTTAATCTGCGCGAATGCTATTTAAACCTGAAGCATGACAGACCAACAGACAGATGGACAGCATGCTATTCTAATCTTAAGCGTGACGGCCGGACCGACAGAACGTCTTATAGCGATATGTTGGTCACATCTAATAAACAACTTACCGATATAAGCTTCCAACTCAGGGGCTGGCAACCTCCGGCCCGCGAAAACTTAGCGTCCGGCCCGCTACCCTGCTATGCTTTATTATTGCAATCCGGCCCGCGGACCTCTCAGTAAAACTCATATCATTTTGTGACATAGACGTAAAAGTAGGTTTCAATTAAGATTTACAGTGGGATAAAAATGTATAAATATCAGCGAGTGATGATGCATGTATATTTCAGTTTTCTTTAACTATTAATTTCAAATCCTTGGCCTGAGATAAAAATAGAACACGAGAAAGAGAGAGGCAAAGAGAAAACGAGAGACAAGGAAAGGGCATAAAACAGAACTTATGTGAGGTGTGTCAAAACGAATGCTGGATCAATTTGTTACTTCCTCCGTCATTATTTTTTATGATTCCAAAATGGCTCTTCGTCGGCGCCTTTTATAACATCACATACAGAAGTCTCTTGAGAAAAAATATCAGATTTGTAGAGCGTGCAATGCAATTTTTCTACGATTTATTCATGCAAACAAAATATAGTAATTCTGAGATTTCGTTTTTCACTCCGGCCCGCGATCTCCTTCCAAAAGTCTCATCTGGCCCTCACTCTGAAAAGGTTGCCCGCCCCTGTTCTAACTGATGTCATTCAATGTTCGCGATCAGCGAAAAAATTACGATCTAAATCTTAAGCGTGACAGACTGACCAATCGCCGGACGGGGCTTCTTTTGTTTGGCCAAATCAAATAAAAAAGCCAGCAAGAAAATGGCTTCATCTATGCCCAGAAGGAGGTTGACATATTTTACACAAGAGTCTATTAAAGAAAACGAATTCAAACTTTGAAGTTATCCTATATCTCTACAAAGTCACATTTTTGCCACATCTTGGATGGTGCGCTAACCACGAGTCTCTTCTGTTTGGACAGAGGGCAAAAAAGAATTTCGAACTGTCTGCCAAGCTCCAGCCCCTGTCGCATCGTCGCAGTGTTGTATCCCTGCTCTTGTTTTAGAAAAATAAATATCCAAGGTGATTATACTCAGTTCATAGACACCCCCTCACGCCATTTATTGATACAGAAGTTTAGAAGCACCTGCCTCTCTTGAACGATGCTGGATACCGATATGATATTATTTCGGATTTTTTCTTTCCCACAAACTTGTTGCTCTACCAGCGATTGAGAGTCTAGTCTGGCCTACTATTACCCACATAGCTCAAAGGGAGACAGATTTATTGATATATTTTCCAAGGGTATTAGTGAAAGTGACACAACTTCAATACCACATGTCGTGTCAACCGTCCTTATTTACTTGCCTCCCCACGAGGGAGGAGTTAGACACAAGTTCGGTTTTTACTGTGGGGAGAATTAAGCTTCTAAAAATTGGGCATTCTAGATTGGGACAAAAATTAAAAAAATTGTCTCAGTCTAGAAGGATTTCTCCTTCACTGACCGAGGGAAGAAAAGACGAAGCGTATCAGAACAGATGCCGGGTTCAGAGTCCACGCATCGAGTTCGTTTCCTAGTTGTGATCTAAACTTGTTCATCGATCTAATAAAAATAGGAGGTACAATTTACGAGATGCCACGAAGTAAGATTCATGTGTTGGCGGACCCCGAAAAGCCATTTTGTTGCGTATCCAGCTGTTACGTATACATCCCAGAGAACATTATTAACCAAACAATTTTTTTTTTCTGACGCGAGAGAGAAACTGCGAGCTTCCAAAAATAATTCCTGCTGATAGATTCATGCTCTTTTAGCTTCTCGGAATTTCTCAGAGAAACCTGCGCAGCTGACGACCGAGGTGCAATTCACCGGAAGTCCGTCTGGTTGGAAAATGCGCAAACTGACGCGACTCACGTGGAGAAAACGTCGTCGAGCGCATGCGCGGACGAAACTGCCTTCTTTATTTTTGCGTTAAAAATAAAATGATCTTGAATCAGACCAACCATTTCAGCAGATTTTTTACAGACCAAATATAAAACGTAGGTTTTCACCTCTGGTAAGCACACACACACACACACACACACACACACACACACACATATATATATATATATATATATATATATATATATATATATATATATATAATCCGAGTATGGTATAGATCCACAGGGTATAAATCCAGGGGAGTTGAACCGGGTTAATGAGAGTGCTCAATAAAAATATAGAGCAGAAATATAAATATAAATGATAATTTGTTTAATTTTGACTACTGTGAAACAAAATCAATTTTGTAGTCAAAATGAAATAAATTATCATATATATATATATATATATATATATATATATAATATATATATATATAATATAATATATCTCTATATATAATATATATAATATATATATTATATTATATATAAGATATATATATGTATATATATATATTATATTATATACATATATATATATAATATATATAATATATATATAATATATCTATATATAATATATATATATATTATATAATATATAT
>OY744533.1:105138237-105148237 GCA_963556195.1 Sepiola atlantica | reverse complement strand
ATCTTCCTTGAGACCAATCATCTTCCAGATCGAGGAGAAATATTAAAAACAACTTATCGACTTTTTCATAATTGTTCATTTTGATGGTTTTCAGGTGTGAATCAATCACTTCTCACCAGCGCATTTCGATCGGAATCTGTTCATAATGTATCGATTAATTCTTTTCACTCACCATTTATCTATATTTTTAGATGAGGCTACCCACCGATGTATACTATTATAAGGAATTCAATCTTTTACACTCATGACCATCACCCACGCTTCTGACGCCGAAACCCCAGTGTTAAGTGGGGGGGGGGCGCTTAAAACTAAACCGTCGAAGTATTGAACTACAATGGTTCGACCGCGACCGAGAAAGCCGATAAACGACGAACAGCGAACACGTACCCCCTCCTCCTATTAGAAATTGTTGCATCCACATGTTTCAACCATCGATCTTTCGATGAAGGAAATCACGTACAGGATGTTTTTAGCGGAAGTTCCCGCCATTCGAAAAAAAAAATCGATGTCTCTATGGGTTAAATCGGGATCGAACCGCGTGTGTAGATAAGTGAGAGATGGTATTGAAGATCAGAGAAAATAAACGCGAACTTGTCATCCAAGTGAGTTGGCGCCAGAAGAGAAAAAGGAAAGCTTCTTCATCAGTCGAAAATGCAACGCAAACGTCGCTTTATTCCCGCGGTTTTTGAAAGCAAAAAAAAAAAACGCGCGAAACGTGACATCATTTTGTTTTTCTTTTGATCGCTGATCCGTTCTCTTCTTTTTCCACCCACCACGAGCCCCCGATTTGATTTTCCTTTCTTTTGTTGGTGTCATTGTTGATTCAATCAGGCCCCTTCCTCTCAAACCTGTCCGATATCCCTACCCCCACGGCAATCCTGGCTGGATGGGATGATTCCTCTTTCAGCTCGCTGTCCTTTACTCGCGTTCCTTTCGCATCCCAAACGATTACCGCTCTTTTTACTTACATTTGTGTTAAAGAGACGCGGAATAAATGCACCGAAAAAAAAAACACGGAATAAATAAATACATAAAAAGTAATTTTGATTCGATTAGGTTTGATTGAATCAAAGATGAACGATCGGTTATCGAGACGCACAGATACACATTAAGCAGACCACGAACAGACACAAGTCGAGACGCACGAATAATAGTTGCTCCATCAGTTGTTGAAGAGGAGGGGGGGGAAGAAAAAAAGAAAGATAATAATAATAATAATAATAATAATAATAATAATAATAATAATAATAATAATAAAAATAATAATAATAATAATAATAATAATAATAATAATAATAAGAAGAAGAAGAAGAAGAAGAAGAAGAAGGAGAAAAAGAAGAAGAAGAAGAAATGCGCTCTATTACGTGCTGTGAATGTGGGCGTAATGCCCGGATGAACATGACATGCACGGATGAGCATAACCCAAAACACAGCAAAAAGAAAAAAAACAAAAAACATTGGGGGTCGAGGGGGGCGGCGGCATTTTATAGTTCTATAAATTCACAACAATAATCTGGAATGACATTTGAACTCTAGTCGACAATTCTATTTTCAAAGAATTGAACAATTACACAAATAGACATGTCCGAACATTCTCAATAGATATACAGGCATTTAAATATATTTACACACTATCTATTTATATTTATGGCAAGTAAGCTATACAGAAACGTTTATGTTTCATTCCCGGAAGAAATCATCAGAATAATTTGGTGTATGTATGTATAGTTCGAGATTGCTTTTATATCTAATTAAGGTTTACTCTCGTTAACTCAACAATTGGATTCGTTGGTTTTATTACTTTCTCCCAGGTTATTTATTTCTATCAGCCAATGAGTGTTAATCTCTTTGTTTGAGAGAATTTTTGGTAGCTCCTGCCTTTAAGTGGGTCAGATTAACTCGGACACGTAGGAACTAAAATAATTTATCTGTTGTAGTGATTGTACCTATCGCCCAAACCTCATATCTATCTATCTATCTATCTATCTATCTATCTATCTATCTATCTATCTATCTATCTATCTATCTATCTATCTATCTATCATGCTTAGTCTGTTTGTATCTAACCATCTATTTAAATCTGTCCACATAAACAGTCTGTCTGCGGATGATATATATATATATATATATATATATATATATATATATATATAAATGTATATCCTTCTACATAAAAATGATTCGCTGTATCGCAGCTGTTCAGTGTGGCTATTTAAAGTTTAGATTGAAACCCAACCGTTTTGTTAACAGTCGGACTTCTCATTCATACATTATCTTCATGAGCTCCGAAATAAGTGAAACATTGATACTTATTTCAGTATTACCAGTTGCCAAGAGCGCTCTATTCTTTTACAAAAAGTTTCGATCCCAGCTTGAAGTACTTGTTTGCGTAGCCACATTCCTGTAGTTTATCTAAATAAAGTACGACATCGGTATGTTTCTTTTTTCAATTTTCTTATTTTTGTGTTTTTGTTGGGGATGGGGTATCCTACTGGATGCCAGACATTTCCACACTATTTCATACACTCCAGCCGAGAGATCTTTTTAAGATTCTAACCGTCCTTTTAAGTGCAATCGTTTGTATCGCCCTTGCACTTGGTTCACCGGGTATATTTGCCAGGTAGTTTTTGAAATTCTTTTTCATGAGTCCGGTTGCTCCTATAATTACTGGAATGATTGAGATCTTCCTGAGATCCCAGTTTCTTTTTCATGTCGTACATAAGACCTTGGTTTCGTAATCTTTGATCTTTCAGCTCTGTTTAAGCCAGCATCATTAAAAACACTGACTTCAACTAGGGTTGCTACTTTCTTTGTTTTGTCCCATATCACTATGTCAGGTTTAACAGCTCCTGACAATGTATATATGTCTGTATGTTTCTATGTACACTCATTATTTTCTCAGCTGAGATGAAATTCGATTTACACATGCATCTGAATACGACGCGCACACAACTGATGTAGGTCGGACGTTGGCTGAAGGGCACGTGGTGTGCGTTGCTCAGTTCTGTCTAAGTCATGCGACCAACTTCACAGCATCCATACACGACACAAACTATTTGCGCCTTGTGTTTGTCATGTTGCCTTTTTCATTTTGCATGAGGTTTTTAAAAACATTCTTCAAGGTTCCACTACGAACCGGATCGATTTCATACATCAGTCGAGTCACCGGAAGTTGCTTATTATTATAATTATTTACTCACTAGGAGTTATCACACTGGTCATCGTCAGTGATCGCCCACTGCCAACAACCTGTGGTATTCCCTGGAGTCTGAGTGACAACAAGTCTCCTCAGACTTCCAGTATGCTCCACCTCTTTTCGTTCATCACCGCTGATGACCTTGCGGTATCGCAACTGCCACCTACCAACGATTTCCCGCTGTTAAGGGCTATTGGTCCCCTCCGGGGCCCCGAGTGGCAACAAGCCTCCCCAAGGTCCCAGAGCTGTCCGCGCTCTACCAGTGGAGGTCTGGTTTGCGCTTTCCCTCCTTTATTATTATTATTATTATTATTATTATTATTATTATTATTATTATTATTATTATTATTATTATTATTATTATTATTATTATCATTATTATTATCATTATTATTATTATTATTATTATTATTATTATTATTATTATTGTTGTTGTTGTTGTTGTTGTTTTTGTTGTTGGTCGTGAAGGAAATGATTACCGACATTCGAATCCATTTCTATATGCATTTACAGTTAAAACAAACTGTTACACCGGCCGTTCTTACACAGGAGAAACTGCACCGGTTGTCACTATAAATAGTGCGAGTCACCAGAGACACAGAGAAGACAAAGCACAGTCTTGTAACTGTCTAGCCAAGTGCTAGTCACTTTCTTACTTTGTTAATACACTTGTTAAATCAACCCTCGACTTGACTTCCTTTATTTATTATTTACTGTTGAGCAACTTCACAACACAAACATATTAACATTTCTAGCGTGACAAAAACTTATGTGTTTATCTATTACATTTACTTAATGTGTCGTAACCACATTCGTCTAAAGTAGTGAAATTAGAACTAAACGTTCGGCCCGAGCAGCGCCGGATAGCTTGGCTAGTTACAGAATACTATACAATAGGAGAGTAGAAAGTGACTAACTTTGGGTTGCTTTCGGCAGCCTCGTAACTCGCTTCCATTATTTTGTCTTTCAGTCCTCACATTCCATGAGTGATGTTTCTGACAAAAGAGGAAGAATTGCTACTTTCTGGGTCGGAATCTATCCATCTAACACTTATCGTTGGCTAGTTTTTGCCATTCAAGTAGTTTTTTTTGCAGCTCCTTACATCAAGTGGCTTCACGCCTTGTCTGGAGCGATTTCCATAAAAACAAATACAAACAACTTTTATTTAAGAAAGTTGCTGATCGAAATAATGATAATAGTTACGTTAGTAAAATATATTTTTAAAGATTAAATAATTGTCGTCTCTTTGAAAGAAACGAAGCAAGGGCATATCATCAGCCTTGGTGATAATATGGGAGCACAGGGTGGAGCAGGTGCTGATGTGATTGCAAGAGTTAGGAGTGGATAGAGTAAGTTCAGAGAACTTCTATCATTACTAACCAGCAGAGCGTTACCACTGTCGACGAAGGGGAGAATCTATCAGCCATGTGTATGCAGTGCGATGCATTGAAGTGAAACCTTACCGGTGAAGGTTGAAGACATGCGTTGCATGGACAGAAATGATGTGAGAATGATATGTGGGTGTTAAAGGCAGGTTTAGATCTGATGACCTCAGGGGAATATTAAATCTGGATAATATAGGGAGATGTGTACAGAACAGGAGACTTTGATGGTATGGTTATGTTGAAAGAATGGATAAAAGTTATTGGGTTAGTAGAGTAGAACAGTTGAGGTAGCAGGTTAAGCATCATTCATAGTCGGCATTAAAAGTCGATGCAGCACTGGGCCGAGTGCACATGTGTTTCTGAACTGCTAATTATTACGTCACTTATACTTTCGCATCACTAGTGACTTAAGATTTTCATATGAGTTCACGTGACATCAAGTGTGTTTTTTAACAGTTCATCACTCTCCTCACTATACCCCCAAACGATTTAAGTGTTATTGTTAACTAGATAGCCCCACTTTTCTATCCTAGTCATTCACATTTTCCAGTCTGTGACTATTTCAAAATCCCATTCTCTTACATCAAATTGTCTAATCCAAACCTGAGTCGTTGACAGCGTAGGCTAGAAACGCGGACGAAGTCGTCTCAACTCGAAGCCACGTAATGAAATCATATGAATAAAATATTAATAAAAAGAACAAAAGGACTATTTTAAACGCAAGAGAAATTGGAAATCACACCGTTCTTTTTATCTAACGTCAAAAAGGCGTACAATGAACAATGATAAGTAGTACTCATCAAATATTTGAAACGGAATTTGATTATGAATTTTTACTAAAATTAGATGACAACTTCTAGAATTGACGGATAACATGACGAACAATGGGACAATTGGAATCTGTGGAAAAGTTGAGCAAAAATTAGCAAGTTAATAAATAAAGTGAAATATGTAAGCTTAAAATTAGGTAAAACCATAAACTGAAAATATCGTTTTGGAAATTGAAGACAAGTGTTAGAAAAACTCTAGGAAAACAACCAAAGTAGAGTTAGTGTATTCTTCAGTTATCCTGAGGGTGAAATAAACTTAAGAAGATCAGAATTTTTGTACAATCTTTTGCTATTGTTTTATTTCTTCAAATGAAACAACGTTGCAACTAAGAAACAAAAAAACGAACCAGGTTGTCTCCCTTACATCCTAATTGATTTTATAATTCTGGCAATTAAACACACATCCAATAGTGCTACCGTCATATATTATGGTTAAATCAAATTTGTCTCTGCAATAAAATGAAATGTTTTAGACCCGCCTTAGGCAAAGTGTTCACCCACATCCTATATAATCGCACCACAACATCTGAAATTGCTCAGCCTTTTCTACATGGCCTTTTGGCCAAGATCAAAGTGTAGTATCTGTTCCGATGGATACTACAGCCCATAAACTGGTATTGTCTTAACCTTCGGGGCTTGATTTACGCCGGTCTATGGGTCGGTCTTGTGCAGTTCTAGGAGGTCCACCCTCCCAGGCTTTGCCTCCCCTTATTGGGGAGGCGTAAGTTTATTTCTTACTGCCCGATGCGCCCCTACCGGGGAATGCCGACGGGGCTGCCCAGGCAATTTTTAATGGCCAGAGTGCTCACTTTCTCGGGCGCTGGCTTTTCAAACCCCACTTTCCCGACCCGACCTTAGGTTACATCTTACTTGTGGGAGTAAGATAAAACTGGCCTTGTGCCTAACCTCCTGGAGAGGAGTAAATAAATACTCTATTTTCCAAGCTCTCCCGCCAACCGCCCTGAATAGGACACTACAACCAGTGGTCATGCCCCAATTTGAGCGCTTTGAACAGTGCGGAGTCGCCCTTTAGTTCTTGATACTTCCAGATCGACTCTAACCCGAATTGGCAGTACCAGTCATGGCTCTCATCTACGGATTAAATAGAAACTCGTATTTACAAGCTATTTCGTGACAAAATATAGGCACGCAAAATAAATTAATCTACAAACGAATTGTATACAAAACATATGGACCCAACAACGGTCGACATGCCGTAAAACCTAACAACCAACCAATAACGGCTCAGGATTTCTCCTCACCGACTTTCTCGTATTGGTATTAGAAAAAAATAGTAGAGAAGTCTTCGTAATTAGCGATCAGCATGGTAATTCCTGGAACTTTAGTCACCATTTTTTTTTGTTGTAACATACAAATGATGTTAGCACTTTGCGTAATTCTTAAGTGGATTGTGTACATCAAGAAACGCAAACTTGCTGGGCTGTGAAGAATTCGTTTTTTGGTGTGACATCATAATTTGGTTAATTCGTTTCTTTCGAAGTGAGATTTTCGTCAACATTGCAAATGATAAAAAATGACTGGAGTGGCATATGTAAACGTCACAGACTGAAAGACTGGAGCTAATTTTAATATATGCACGTCAAAACCACAATATTCTTATATATATATATATATGTATATATATATATATATATATATATATATATATATATATATATATATATATATATTGAGGAAATGGTCGTTTGATCAGTACCATTGGAGAGCCATGAATATTATAACTGTCCTGTGTTTAAATCTCCGAAACAGTTAAATGGTAAACAGCTGATGATACACGTTTTAATATTTCACTCTCAAGTTAAGGTCCCATGTTTTTATTTCACTGTTAGATACTTGAATCCCCCTTTTTTATTTATGAATTTTCCAACGAATGCTAAGTCTGCGATACCTTTTTTTTTTTTTTAACATAGTTCACACCAAACAAGGCAGGCCGCCACTATAGATGTAAGGGACTACTGAGAAAAAAGAAAAGGGGAGAAGATAGGGGCGGTCAACCTAAACTGGGATTTGCGCAGCGAGATGTCTGTTTACATTAGTTTTAAACTTCTGCATGTCTGTACTGTCGGGGAAACAGGGGGCAGGAAGGGAGTTCCAGAGGCCAGCAGTACGAGGAAAGAAGCTATTTGAGTAGAAGGCTCTCCGACATCTGGGGACTTCCACAGTGAATGAATTAGATTTAGTTGATTGTCGAGTTAGTCTAGTGAATTTTCGTCGAGGGGGCACCAGAGTAGCCAACTCATCGGAGCATAATCCATTGAAGTATTTGTAAAACAAGCACAAGGATGCCACATTGCGGCGATGGGACAGAGGCTGGAGCTTGGTTGACAGTGAGGGACCTATTAGGTTGGCGACTCTTTTTTGGATCTTGTCAAGGAGAGAGAGTCTAGTAGATGATGCGCCAGCCCAGATGTGACAACAATACTCCATGCATGGGCGGATGGTGGCTTTGTAGAGATACAGGATAATGTCAGGTGTAAGGAGTTTACTGATTTAGTTAGTTTCTCTGGGAATTTAAACTGCATTTTCCTTTTTTCTTTTCTTTTGTTTAAAATGATTCTAAGCTTCTTTAGACTATATATATATATATATATATATATATATATATATATATATATATATATATATATATATATAGAGAGAGAGAGAGAGAGAGAGAGAGGGGCTATTGCGTCGTTAGCATGTGAGTAAGTATCGGAGGCACACAAAAACACGTTTCAGCCTCACTTTGTTTCTCCCTTTCCTCCGTATCTATCTATCTATCTATCTATCTATCTATCTATCTATCTATCCATATATATATATATATATATATATATATATATATATATATATATATATATATATATATATATATGTATATATATATATATATATATATATGTTGTGAAGTTGTTCCACAGTAAATAATAAATAAAGGAAGTCAAGTCGAGGGTTGGTTTAACAAGTGTATTAACAAAGTAAGAAAGTGACTAGCTCTTGGCTAAACAGTTACAAGACTGTGCTTTGTCTTCAGTGTCTCTAGTGACTCGCACTATTTATAGTGACAACCGGTGTAGTTTATCCTGTGTAAGAACGGCCGGTGTAACAATATATATATATATATATATATATATATATATATATGTGTGTGTGTGTGTGTGTGTGTAGAGCGCAGCTCAATATTATTTAGATAGAGCTTAATGTAGCTTAACTTAACCTCATTTTAAGAAAGAAAACGTGATGGCATGTAATGACGTCATTGCTCTTACATTTGTAAAGAAAAAAAACTTTTAGAATAAGTTTGCAGTTATATGCACACATCTATAAAGACCATGTGGCTTTTATTAATACATTTCTGTCAATCGCATGGTCAGTAAAACTACGGTAAAGTCTTAAGTCAAATTTATTATTTATTAAAGTTCCATCTCAAAGAGTATCGAGCTCTTTTTGTGTATGAAGTCTATTGTCTTGAATCGGTTCTGTTCCGATATTGAAAAGTTGATTTTCATATTAATATATATCAATTTACTTTACTCTTTATAAAAGCATACAAAAAGACACACAAACATACTTTTCACACACGCGGGATTATACTGGGAGTAAATCTATGTTGGTGAGAGTCAACGTATTCTAAAGAGAAGAGAATCTATAAATGGTGTGGGGTAAAAATCACCCCTAGAACTGATGGTATCAACCAGGTATAATAAATACCACTGGTTGCAGAGACTCAGGAGAGACTTTCATACAGTGTGTAGTATCTGTTCCGATGAATACTGCACCCTACAGACCGGTATTGTCTTGGCCTCCGCCGGTCTGTATGTCTGTCCTGTGCAGTTCTAGGAGGTCCACCCTCCCAGGCTTTGCCTCCCCTCTTTGGGGAGGAGTAAGTTTATAGCTTACTGCCTGGGGCACCCCTACCGGGGAATGCCGACGGGGCTGTCCAGGCAATTTTTAATGGCTAGAGCGCTCACCTTCTCGGGCGCTGGCTTTTCAAATCCCACTTTCCGACCCTGTGTCACATACTCCTATTGTGGGTAGGCGTTAAATTACGACTTTCATACCATGTTTTACCGCATGTTATGAACCCGTTCATCTCCTACCACATTAGTGGCGTTCTGTATTGCTTTATGATAAATACATTGTTATATTTTAACCCTGTCACTATTTGTGGTTTATTTCTTTGTGACCCCTAGCACGGCTCTACAACAACGAACATAACAGAGCTATCAAGTTGGGAGACCCTCTAAACTTGCTGGTTACACATATGACTTCCAATAATCATCATGTTGAGACGCTAAAAGCGAAAACCATAAAATACACACACAATATAAAATTACGACGCCTCATCGAATCTTGTCTAATTTCACTATCCAAGAACAAAGGACAGGAGTTTTCAACATCTCTGGCACAAACCTTTTTTTAAAAATAGTTTTTAAGAAATACGATAACAGATGATCTCAACTGTCGACTCGTTTCGCTTGACGTTGGCCAACTGACATCATTATGTCAATATCCGCTCTGCTCACAACAAGCTGATCAGAAAAATTCACAAAGAATGAAAGTTCTCAAAATAAAATAAAAAAGTCTTG
>OY744533.1:105125737-105135737 GCA_963556195.1 Sepiola atlantica | reverse complement strand
CACATTTAAAAATTAACAGTGATCGAGCAAAGACAATTCTATTTATGACGTAAGCATGACATCATACCGTTGAAAATGCTATTTCAAATGTATATGTGACGGACAGGACGACAGACAGGATCACATGATTGGATGCATCTGACATACGTCCATTGAATCCGAACGTCTAGCGATGGAAATACTATTTACATCTTTAGCGGGACAGACCAAAGGAAATGATATTTACAAACTTAAGCATGACAGACCAAAGGAAATGATATTACAAACAAGACATTGCCAAGGCTGCCGCAAAGAAGGTTGGCTCCCTCTACCGTGCTAGTAAACTCCTTTCACCTGACATTATCCTCTATCTCTACAAAGCCACCGTCCGCCCATACATGGACTATTGTTGCCACATCGTCTCTCCCTCTTTGACAAGGTCAAAAAAAGAGTCGCCAACCTAATAGGTCCCTCACTCTCAACCAAGCTCCAGTCCCTGCCCCATCGCCGCAATGTAGCATCCTTGTGCTTGTTTTACAAATACTTCAATGGATTGTGCTCCGATGAATTGGCTGCTCTGGTGCTCCCAGATGCCGGAGAGCTTTCTACTCAAATAGCTTCTTTCCTCGTGCTGGTGGCCTCTGGAACCCCCTCCTTGCCCCCTGTTTCCCCAACGTTACTGACATACAGAAATTTAAAACTAATGTAAACAGACATCTCACTGCGCAGATCCCAATTTAGGTTGACCCCCCCAACCTTCTCCCTTTTCTTTCTTCTCAGTAGCCCCTTACGTCTACAGTGGCAGCCTGCCTCGTCTGGGGTGAACTATGTTAAAAAAGAAAGAAAAAAAAGTGTAATAGACCGACCCACAAACAGCTAAGGACATAAACTAGTTTAGTTCTCACGTGTCAGAGTAAAGTCACCTTTTGTTAATTTGACATATTTTAAAGTGGACGACGGCAAAAGCCCTCTCAGACAAAAGGATTGACACCCATTGGCTAATGGGAAGTAATGAAAGAAACGAATCTGATTGGTTAGTAGCGAGAGTAAGCACTTATTTGATTCGATATGAAAGCAACCGTAAACACAATTAGCCTGATGATTTCACCCGGGAATCAAATATAAAGTTTCCGTGTAGCTTACTTACGATAAACATATTTTTATACTACTACTAAGCTCCGCTCACGTACTGGATGCTGTTTTAGTAGATACTAAATATATACATGTATTATATTATATTATTTTATAATATATGTGTATATCATGTATATATATATTGTTTCGAATGTGTTTATTGGAAGACAATAACGAAAATAGTAGCTTTTGTAAGTTTGTGTGTTGGTATACTACGAAAATACATCTGTAAAACTTGGCAGTTATGTGACATAGCCATTAGATATACGAATATTTTATACAGTTTTCTACAGTTATATAATATTGTATTCGACTTTAATTACCGTAATCATGTATTTGTTTATTGTAGTTATATAGCAACGATGTTGTCTGTTTTATATCATTATCGAAGACTGTTTATCTAAGAAAGCCATTGTTAACTGTTTTTATTCAAACACGTGATGAATGAACAACAATTGTATATCACGTTGAAATAGTCTAACATTTAGGTCTGACACTAAGCGCAGATATTATTTAAATGTGGTTACACAGCAAAAAAAAAATCAAGAAAATAAAGTAATGCTGTTTCTGTTCTTAGTATGGTAGATCGATCGTGCTATGAAAATAATTATGGAAAAATGCGTCGTGAAAGTATAGAGCGATTTAAGAATCAGATTCGTGCCACTCATACGTAGTGTATTTTTATATTATTTGTATCGACTCTAATTGTTGTAATAATGGTTTTGTTGTAGCTATAGCTGAATTATTTTGTCATTTATGCTGTTCCGTAAGTAGAAGACACATAATAGTGAAACAAAGACGAACGGTTGCAGACTGAATTAGGTGCATTATAAAAATGTGCCATCCGGTGTATCTGAGTGAAGTGGGAGTACTCAAAAAATAGCGAGTCAGTTTCCCTTCGAACTACCTCTGAATCTTACCAAATTAAAACCAAGCAAATGATCGGGACTAAATATTAAAATCGAAGAAAGCGATCAAAAGAAACATTTTGTTTTCTAACAACATAGACCAATGTGTGGCAGAAATCACTAACAGCACAGATTTATGTATGTGCCTTTTTGTTACCCATGCCGTGGGGGGTTACTTCACTTTTTTTTAATTAGAAAATACAGCTAGAAGGGAGAATGGTTGAACAAGACGATCATCATTCCGCTTCTTGTTTCTCTTCTCTTCCGACGCCGCCAACGTTTCTTCTTACAAGACGAGATTCTTATCATCTGTTTTATTCGTTTCAAAATAGGCGCGCGTGCTGAGTGCCCCCGCGCACGCGAGATAGATAGATAGATAAAGAGAGAGAGAGAGAGATAGAGAGAGAGAGAGAGACAGAGAGAGAGAGAGGGAAAAGAGAGGGGAAACGCCGGTACTTTGATGACTTTACCAGATCATCGCATAACTTATCCGCTTTATTATTTGATGCGTCCTCGCAGATCCGTGAGAGGCCATTTTTGATCGTTAGTCGGTCAGTCGGTCTGTCACGCTTAAGTCAGTCTGTCACGCTTAAGGCTTTCTGTTTCTAATAAATATTAATATTTTATAAACTACACTTTACAACTTTATAACAATTAGTGTATCAATTAAGCTAATAGCCGTGTAGGGGTGACTAACATTTGGGTTGGATTGACTCAAGATTTTTTGTTATTTAAAAAATTCGGCTGAGTTTTTATAGTATTTTCGCCGAATTTTCAACGCTTAAATTTTCAAGTTTTAAATAGAATTTTCAACGCTTAAGTTTTAAATAGAATTTTCAACGCTTAAGTTTGAAATAGAATTTTCAACGCTTAAGTTTGAAATAGGATTTTCAACGCTTAAGTTTGAAATAGAATTTTCAACGCTTAAGTTTGAAATAGAATTTTCAACGCTTAAGTTTGAAATAGAATTTTCATCGCTTAAGTTTGAAATAGAATTTTCAACGCTTAAGTTCGAAATAGAATTTTCAACGCTTAAATTTGAAATAGAATTTTCAACGCTTAAGTTTGAAATAGGATTTTCAACGCTTAAGTTTGAAATAGAATTTTCAACGCTTAAGTTTGAAATAGAATTTTCAACGCTTAAGTTTGAAATCGAATTTTCAACGCTTAAGTTTGAAATCGAATTTTCAACGCTTAAGTTTGAAATCGAATTTTCAACGCTTAATTTTGAAATAGGATTTTCCACGCTTAAGTTTGAAATAGGATTTTCAACGCTTAAGTTTGAAATAGAATTTTCAACGCTGAGGTTAGAAATAGGATTTTCAACGCTTCAGTTTGAAATAGGATTTTCAACGCTTAAATTTGAAATAGAATTTTCAACGCTTAAGTTTGAAATAGGATTTTCAACGCTTAAGTTTAAAATAGGATTTTCATCGCTTAAGTTTGAAATAGGATTTTCAACGCTTAAGTTTGAAATAGGATTTACATCGCTAAACGCGCAGATTGAATGGACGCATCTTAACGAAGCCAGTTCTGGGATATTTTTACTACTTTATGTTTTTGCTTATTTTTTTGAGTTTTTTTTCGAGCTCAGTTCCCGCCTTTTTTATTGGTTGGTTTATTTTGCTGCGTCATTTCTGTCACTCAACGCCATTGTTCAGACGAGATCTTATCGAAAATAATAAACGATATTTATCTAATTTGCGTTTTGATTCCGCTCGAGTTACTTTTGCACGGGTGCTGGGTGGGGTGCTGGGTGGGGTGCTGGGTGAGGTGCTGGGTGAGGTGCTGGGTGGGGTGCTGGGCGGGGTACGGAGTCAGGTGCTGGGTGCGATGCAGAGTTAAGATTGTAGAGATTTTTAACCAAGTTATTTTGGGAACAAATTCTTTGGAATCAAAAAGGTCTTCGAATATTTTTGGTTGAGGATTGTCTAAAGCACTGATTCGCAAAGTTTCTGGCTGTCAACTTCCGAGGAGGGAACGGTAGGTTTAAATGTTTAAAAGAACTCGTCAGCGATAATGTACGTGGGTGCGCCGCGTACATAGACATTTTGCATGCGTATCGGTGTGCATATGTTATTCTGAAGTAACTGGCCATACAGCGACCCCGCAGTAAAAGAAAAAAAAATACGCATTGGTTTATTGTTCGAACTTTTTATATTTTCGGACCTTGCATCTACTTACTTTCAAGAGAAACACACGCACACACACACACACACACACACACACACACACACACACACATATATATATATATATATATATATATATATATATATATTATATATATTTTAATTTGAAACCCGATCGTTTCAAAATTATATTTGCTTACACTACCAACAAATAAGCGAGCTTAATTCTAAGTATGACAAACAATGCTTTGCTCTAAGTGCCAATTGTTAAATTATATCTATCTATCTATCTATCTATCTATCTATCTATCTATCTATCTATCTATCTATCTATCTATCTATCTGTGTTTCCGTGTTTGCGTGTGTTTTGAAAGTATATATACAATAGTAATCCATATTCAATTATTGCGCCGTATCATGGCTCTCTATTGTGGCTTGATATGACGAGTGTTTCAAATCTCATTTGTAAACACTCGCCATATCTAGCCACACGAGAGAGCCGTGATACGACGCAATGATTGCCCGTGGATTACTATTGTATATAGTATATAGTCTACTATAATATGACCGTTTCATGTTTCGTCGGTAATTTCAAGTGAGATCGCCACTGGTAGTTGTTTTTACGGCTTGTAGGGCCCCGCCGATTCAGTGCGTTCGACGGCCGGCTTATGGCGGCTCACTTTGCCATTAATGCATTAATTTACCACCCCATTTCTAGACAATGCGTGGTGAGCACATCGATACGCGCTCCGACTACTGAGTTAAATATGACTTTCGTATTGGGCTTCGAATCGTGTGACCGGCAGGGATGGTTTCCTCCCATACTGATGATTGCAGGTTTGACATGAAACGCATGTGTATATGGCTTAATTTGAATTATATTATTTATATATATTATTTATTATATATATATATATATTATTTATAATATATATATATATATATATATATATATATATATATATATATATATATATATATATATATATAGCAAGCAATGAACATATATATATGGCAATCAAGCTACACAGAGGCTCCCGTGTTTCATCCCCGGGGGGAATCGTCAGGCTAAATGCATGGAGTTATTTTTGTCAGGTGTTTTTATATACATGGCTTGCTAGTTAACCAATCAGATTCTTTGTTGTTCCCTAAGCCAATCGTTGGGCTTCCTGCGAACAAAATCTTTTTTGGTGACGCTCCTATGCCTATCCTATTTTTCGTTAACAATGGATTTTCCTATATCCTGTTTCCTTTGTTTTGTCAATACAGTGGGCGAATTTATTTTAACACGTGGTTTCTTGTATTTCTATTTTAGGTTTTAAATTTTAACTTGTTCAATTTTTTATTTATTTATTTATTTTATTTTTAATTTTTATTTATTATATATCATCCTAAGGTAAATTTATTTCTGTGTAAACAGCTGTTTGCTATTTCACTTCTAGAGTTTAATAGGTTTCGGGATACATGAAGTACTAATATATATATATATGAAGAAGAATGGAAAGGAATTAGAAAAGCAAAAGCCAAATCAAATTTCAATTGAATTGCTCAGAGCAAGGTATATTCCGCAAAAAGGAAATTTATTCAAAGATCATAATCTTATCATCAGAGGAAGTCGCTGGGATAGATAAGTTAGCAAAGGCCAAGATTTAAAATTTGAAAAAGTAAAATAAAAGTTGTAGGGAAAGAAACACAGGGCAAAACTCTGCCCGAATGCAAGCAAATGTCCGATTGCTAAAGAGTCCGGTGTCGAAAAGTCCAGCGGAGAAAATGAAATGTAGATAGGTAGGTCGTTAAAAGGCACGAGAGGTTGTGAGAGGGGATTCAAAGTTAAATTCCAAAAACCACAACTTCAGGTGCGGTGAAGATAGAATGAATCCAAAGGGTAAAAAGTCCAATAAGAGGTACGTTGGTGGATGCAGGCAAGGCTCAGTAAAACGTGAGGTGGAAAATATTCGCCATTAAAAAGACTTCCTGGGCTAAAATATCATGGAATGTGTTTTAAAATGGGAAAAAAGACAGCGGAATATACCTTGCTCTGAGCAATTCAATTGAAATTTGATTTGGCTTTTGCTTTTCTAATTCCTTTCCATTCTTCTTCATATCTACCTGCTCTATCCTGGATATTGAGCTGTATACTTTTCACAATAGGTTTTACCTTTCCTAAAAGTTCGCTTTTAGTTCACCACTTTATATATATATATATATATATATATATATATATATATATATATATATATATATATATATATATATGTTTCTTTTTATACAGACATTTACACAATTTTGTACATGTCTGGATAAATAAAAATAATCATATATATAAAAATAATCATATAACTAAAAATATAAAAGCTCTATTTGATATTGAGCACTTCCAATTCCAATGACCAAAAAATTCGGTCTTTAATCAAATTATTATTTTTTTTATTATTCTTATTTTCCATGGCAGAATTTCTTGTGGGCTTAGAATTGTTTCTTCAACGTGTAAAATGCAGCCATTAACCTCATTTACTCGCTGTTCCTAAATGAAAGGCATATATAAAATGTCACATCAAGCACAGAGTTCGTGAGACCCCCCCCCCCCAAAAGCAAACAAACAAACAACAGACAGCAAATAACACTCACAACGGGTCCCTTCCCCCCACACTAGTATAATGATATAATTCTTGTGCATTAATGTGGAAAACCAGTGCCCATTTTAAAGGACCTGAAATAATTATTAGATGACCAAGTAATTTGTAAAAAGAGGAACAAGTTTCTGAGATCATGGAATCTAAAAACAAAGGAATAATTTTGAAGAAACGGACAAAATGGCAGACATCTAAACAATAGTACAATATGAGAGTCTTGCTTCTTTGCATGGTTGTTTGCACATTGACTGTTTTAGATTGTGTGGGAAATACGAGAAAAGATGAGAGGAACGAGGCAGAGTGGTAGTAATAGTAACAATATAAGATGAAGAAAGTAAGAGGATGACGTAAACAAATAAATTTAGCGCAATCCGGATACGCTACTTTGTAACACAAAGAAAATTGCCATTTTCTTTTAGGCTAACTGCCCCAATAAAAATAAATGACATAAAAATACAGACTGAAATAAAATTAAAGAAATGGCGGATAAACATTATTTTGAAACGATTTTTATGCCGGCAAAAAAAAAAACTTGAGAGAAGATTTAATGGGTAATAAAATAGCGGAGAAAGATTAAGGTTAGGGTTAGGGTTAGGGTTAGTGTAAAGATTAGACATCGCCTTCTCGTCGTCGGTAAGAAATCTGCGCTGCGGAATTTGTCAGGTGATATACATGTCAGCAGGAATTCTTTATTGCCCTGCATCGTCGGGGTAGGGCGAATATGCTAATAGAAGACGGGGAGAGCAAGGGGTAAGGAAATAAAAAAGAGGGACGCCTCATAGGTCTAAAATAGGGTAGAGCGTACTCGCGTACTTTGACCCCAGCAAGCAACACTCGTAGCAGGGTTTTTAGATTGGATTACAAGTAACGAATTAGTCAACTGTTAAACGTACAATCACGTTGACACATCTTTTCGTTCGATCACCGAAGTTGAATGACGTTCACTACAAGATGGCTCCCAATTTGGAAATATCAAGCGGAGTATTGATTTACTCCTCTCCAGGAGTTAGGCACAAGGCCAGTTTTTATTTTACTCCCACAAGTAAGATGTGACCCAAGGTCGGGTCGGGAAAGTGGGGTTTAAAAATTGCCTTGGTAGCCCCGTCGGCATTCCCCGGTAGGGGCGCCTCAGGCAGTAAGCAATAAACTTACTCCTCCCCAAAGAGGGGAGGCGAAGCCTGGGAGGATGGACCTCCTAGAACTGCACAGGACAGACCCATAGACTGGCGTAAATCAAGACCCGAAGGCCAAGACAATACCAGTCTATGGGGTGCAGTATCCATCGGAACAGATACTACACTTTGATCTTAGCCAATATCAAGCGGAGTATGTGGGAAAACTGCACCCCCCCTGTAAAAACTGCTACAGATTAACGTCCTCATGTACATTGACCGTGATATACATGGGTCTGGGGACCGCTTGTGAATTTAATATTCCCTAAAAAATTCCTGCTTGGGAGGGAGCCGGCTCTACCCGCTCACGGTGAATGCGAGGCAAACAGGTGTGTGTTGGTTTGCACGAATTCACCTGTACCCAAAAGAGACTTAAAAAAATAATTAAATGACACGATTTATGTGAAGTCAGGTTTGGGTAGAGATGAATTGCTCAAAGTGAACCCACGCCCTTTGAAAAGTAGCACAATTCGATCTGGCAAAAAGAGTAGATATAATCTGTTCTTTCTCAGAGACGCACACGGGAATAGAGCAGGCAAGTTGAATATACAACTCGAGGGCCGTATGCGACCCTTTATAAGCACGCTTGTGGCCCGCATAAAAATACTGTAACATCGTCATTTAAAGGACAAAGTTTCAAGTTTTAGAATTTAAACTCAATAAACCTGCGTCGTTTACTAAAAAAAAAAAACGAAAACTGCGGCAATTTTGTTTTAACTTCAGAACGTTTGTTTTCATTTAAAAACGATATTGATCACATTATATCGATTTCAAAAGCAGAAAACACACTCGGGCTTTTGGCTGGGATCAAAGTGTAGTAGCTGTTCCGATGGACACTACATCCTATAGACCGGTATCGTCTTGGCTTTCGGGCATTGATTCCACCGGTCTTATGGTTTGTTCTGTGCAGTCTTAGGAGATCTGCCCTCCCAGGCTTTGCCTTCTCAACCTTTGAGAAGGGGTTATTTATTGCTAATCGCCTAAGGCGACCCTACCGAGGAATGCCGACGGGGTTGCCCAGGGATGTTTTTGTAGGCCAGAGTGCTCAACCTTTATGGTGCTAGCTTTTCAATCCCACTTTCCGACCATTGTGTCACATCTTACCGCTGTAGGGGGGGGGGATTTAAAAAAAACACACGAATACATCCGTGAGTCAAGTGTAGCCAAAAGTGCCCGTTTTTCGCGGATGAATTAAAATGGCAGAAAACCCCATTTGAATCTAGATGAGTCTTAGTGTCATTTTTAGAGCAAAACTATCAATAAATGATTGCAAAAAGTCATTTGTACGCATATTGTATGTTTCTACGTAACGCAAATATTCTGCAAGAATTGATTAAACGACTTCAATTAGTTGCATGCGGTTCCCATGACAACCCAAATCGACCCACGTGACCCTCCTAAAACAGATCCTGAGTTACACATACCTAAAATAGAGAGACACACACTCTTAAGATATGAAAATACCCGTGTGTTTTTGTGTTTCGAATAACACGTAGGTGGGTGTGTCTCAGGGTGGATGACTAGATACACCAACCCGACGCACACCCCGGCAGTAAATGTTTGTGATGACGCGGGAAATTACACACGAGAAAAGTTGTCTTCTAGGTGGCCGTTTTAAAAGGGTATCGTGACATGAATCAAGTTGCGAATAGGCTGGAAGTTTTTTGGATCTGGTTTCTATGTTTCTGTCGTATCCGAATCTTCTCCCTAAAACAACTCTTTCCAAAAACACCACTTCTCTCTAGGAGTGCTCAATATAGGTGATAGAGCGTATGTATATAATCAGATGTGTTGACTCGCGGTAAACAGCGCATACTTACGAGTAGTTTTTGGCTTCACGTTTTTCAGACCATTTTATTATTTCCCATTGGTGTTCTCTATGTAAGTATAAAGTCTCTCTCTCTCTCTCTCTCTCTCTCTCTATATATATATATATATATATATATATATATATATATATATATATATGATGTATAGATTATATTTGCATTAGATAATTATAACAATTTCTAGTGTCCATTATATATATATATATATATATA
>OY744533.1:105103237-105123237 GCA_963556195.1 Sepiola atlantica | reverse complement strand
AGAAAGTGAAAGTGAAAGTTAAATTCGATAAAATCGGCCGAAAGGAAAAAAATATGCGAGGTCAGTTTGACATAGTGTGAAGTCGGACGTTGTTAGCCCGCCTACTCGAGCGGCGATCAAACCTATCTGAATAAATAATAACAACTAGCTGTGACCCATGGAAATACCACGGATAGCTTATCTTTTTATCTTCCAACTCGTTCCACCCCCCTTTCTCCTGTTGATATCAAGTTTCCTACCCCTATTTGTTTTCGGCGTTTTATATTACTGTAATTTCATAATTTGATGCTTCGGTTAATCCATCTCCGTTAAATGAAGTTGAGCGATATTAAATTGATATTAAATTGATATTAAATTGATATTAAATTATTCACAAAAGTGAAAAGATCTGTAATATAAAACATAGTTATTCTTTTTTTATATACTTTTTATATACTTTCTTTTTTTCTTTCATTAAGACGTTCATTGTTCTTTCTTTTTTATTTTTATTTTTCCATGTTTTTGTTTCTTTTTTTTCTGTTATTTGATATTCAAAATCTTTTTTCTTTGTCTCTTTTTTATTCATGTGGGTTTACCGCAAACATCTTTCTTCCTTTTTCTTTTTCTTTATTTCTTCTTTTTCTGTCTTTCTTTCTATTAGTTTTTTTTGCAAGCAATGTCTTTTTCTTTCTCCGTTTTCTCTTCCTTTCATTTTTTAATCTTTTTTTACTTTTTTTCTTCTTTTCTTTCTTTTTTCTCTCATTTTACAGCAAACGTTTTTGTTTATGTATTTCTTTTTCTCTTTCTTTTTTTCTTTCTTTCTGTTACACCGGTCGTTCTTACACATGAGAGACAGTCACCAGAGACACAGAGAAGACAAAGCACAGTCTTGTAACTGTTTAGCCAAGTGCTAGTCAATTTCTTACTTTGTTAATACACTTGTTAAACCAACCCTCTACTTGACTTCCTTTATTTATTATTTACTGTTGGACAACTTCACAACACTTTTATTCTTTCTTTCTTTACCTATTTTGTTTATTTTCTGTTATTTTACCTTAAACGTCCTCCTTTCTTTTCTCTTTTCTTTCTTTTTTATTTTCTTCCTTCCTTTCTTACTTCCGTCAAATTCACATATCTTTTATTCATTTTCCATCTTTATTTCGTCCTTTCGTTTTTCCTTCCTTTTATTTTCTGTTTGCATATCTTTCTTTCTTCTTCTTTTCCTTCACGGGTCTGCCATTGTTTCTTACTTTCGTTTTTTCCTTTCCGTTATCTTCTTTCATACGTCTATCTTTCTTTTTACACTTCAGCCTCAAAACTACCACTTCCCCATCGTCTCCATGAAGTCCCACGGGATCTATTGTGAAATCAACTTTTCTACGATGTTCCATGTTGCCATGACGAACAGGGACAATTCTGTACAATATCCCTCGAACAAATATGGTCGACGCAATTGTTCAGAGAAACAGCCACAGCATCACGACTCTCCAATTTCCCAACACTCTCCATTTACTATTGAGGCCTTCATCTCCTTCTTTCTTTCGCCTTACTCTCCACGGGACAAAACCGAAGAATTCGTCATTTATTCGTCAAGTTTTATTGTTATTTTTTTGCTTCATTTCATCATTAAGGAATTGAGTTTTACAATGTGCATGCGTCTGTACAGACGGGACCACTTAGGTACAGAAATGCCCGTGAATGGGGGTCTCCGTGGATTCTTCTTGAATACAAATGTACGCAGGCGTGTCTTTATTGTGAGTCAAGTAGGGACACAAGTTGAAGTTTCAGTGGACGGGTGTGCAGAAAAGCATTTAAGTATCTCTCTCTCTTTCTTACTCACCCTCTCTCTCTTTCTCTCTCCCTTTCTATCTCTCTCTTTATCTTTCTTACTCTCTCTCTCTCTATCCCTCTCTTTATCTCTCTATCTCTCTCTTAAATCTCTTTCTAATTAATTATATATATGGTTATAAAAACTGTTATTTATATAAAAGTTTTTGGCTACATATTTGCAGACATGTTTCAGTTTTTTATGCAAATCAGCTGCACTTCGTCAAGCAACTTTAATACTGAGAAAGTGACTTGACGAAGTTCAGCTGGTTTGCGGCAAAAACTGAAACATGTATGAAAATGCGTAGCCAAATAATGGTGGTATAAATATTTTTACAAAAATCAAACATTTTGATTTATTATTGAGCTTAAAGATTCTCTAGATTTTTAACCCGGATTATATATATATATATATATATATATATATATATATATATATATATATATATATATATATATATATATATATATATATATATATATATATATATATATATATATATATATATATATATATATATATATATATATATATATATATATATATATATATATATATATATATATGTGTGTGTGTGTGTGTGTGTGTGTGTGTGTGTGTGTGTGTGTGTGTAAAAATTATATAACGAAGTAAGAGTCCAACTTGTTTATTTCTGGTCTTTAATACTGATGGTAGCATCCCGTTTTGCTCCGATTTCTTGGAATTCGGTAACTGGATTGTTCTATGTAACGCGAAGTTCGTTTTATACCATTTTAATGTAAGTATATTATTCACGCATTTCAATAGCGATTGAAAACGAGATGTAGAATTATAGATGAAAATAGATGTAGAATTATAAGATGAAAATAGATGTAGAATTATAAGATCAAAATAGATGTAGAATTATCAGATGAAAATAGATGTAGAATTATAAGATGAAAATAGATGTAGAATTATAGATGAAAATAGATGTAGAATTATAGATGAAAATAGATGTAGAATTATGAGATGAAAATAGATGTAGAATTATGAGATGAAAATAGATGTAGAATTATGAGATGAAAATAGATGTAGAATTATGAGATGAAAATAAATGTAGAATTATAGATGAAAATAGATGTAGAATTATAAGATGAAAATTGATGTAGAATTATAAGATGAAAATAGATGTAGAATCATGAGCTGAAAATAGATGTAGAATTATAGACGAAAATAGATGTAGAATCATGAGCTGAAAATAGATGTAGAATTATCAGATGAAAATAGATGTAGAATTATGAGATGAAAATAAATGTAGAATTATGAGATGAAAATAGATGTAGAATTATGAGATGAAAATAGATGTAGAATTATGAGATGAAAATAAATGTAGAATTATGAGATGAAAATAGATGTAGAATTATAGATGAAAATAAATGTAGAATTATGAGATGAAAATAGATGTAGAATTATGAGATGAAAATAGATGTAGAATTATGAGATGAAAATAGATGTAGAATTATAAGATGAAAATAGATGTAGAATTATGAGATGAAAATAGATGTAGAATTATAGATGAAAATAGATGTAGAATTATAAGATGAAAATAGATGTAGAATTATGAGATGAAAATCGATGTAGAATTATAGATGAAAATAGATGTAGAATTTTAGATGAAAATAAATGTAGAATCATGAGATGAAAATAGATGTAGAATTATGAGATGAAAATAGATGTAGAATTATAAGATGGAAATAGATGTAGAATTATAGATGAAAATAGATGTAGAATTATAGATGAAAATAGATGTAGAATTATGAGATGAAAATAGATGTAGAATTATAAGATGAAAATAAATGTAGAATTATAAGATGAAAATTGATGTAGAATTATAAGATGTAATTAGATGTAGAATTATATGATGAAAATAGATGTAGAATTATTAGATGAAAATAAATGTACGTAGATATTCAGAGAAAAAACGCAATTCTAAAAACAAAAAAGTAAAAACCGAAAATCCTGTATTAACCGAAAATGCGATGCTTTAATCAAAACAGAAAAAGCCAAAAAGTTAAAAGGAATAACCTTCAAACGATGCGAAGAGAAAGAAATCGTGGCATAAGGACATGGTTTTCGGGGATCCTATCCTTTATGACAGGATCGTAAAATATAACGTACACGGGTAGAACAAGTAATATGCCGCTGGGAGTCGAGCTCTAAACGCGCGCGCACACACGCTATCCAACCCCCGCCATTCGCTCGATATTGTTCGGTTTTTCGATCCTAGATATCATGTTTGTATCGCCATTGTTCGTTTTTTTCCCCCGTTCGACGAAGGGATCGGAGATGAATGCGAGTGAGATGTGAAAGCTTCGATTACAACGACCTGGAAAGACGAGGAGACAAATGAGAAATGTTTTTAGGCGAAAACAGAAACGGAAGTTGGAATGGTAAACGAGCAGAGAATGACTGCCAATTGTTCGACAGATCCGCGTCAGCGGTGGCGGCGGCGGCGGCGGCGGCGGCGGCGGCGGCGGCGGCGGTTCCGTATCATCTGTGTCGACATAATCTTTCTTGAATCATTTGTGCACATTGACATTATGTATGTAAATATATATATATATATATATATATATATATATATATATATATATATATATATATATATATATAATGTATGTATGTATGTATGTATGTATGTATGTATGAAAAAAGATTCAGAATAAACACAATTAAACACAGGAAGAGATAAAAATCAAACGAGAGATTGACCAGTTTCGCTTGGATCAAGGAACGTTTTTGAAAGATGTTCGTTGATCCGAACGAAACCGGTCATTTCACATTTTTCTTTAATTGTTCATATATATATATACATATATATATATATATATATATATATATATATATATATATATATATATATATATATATAACAGTAATGTATAAAAATATATTTATGGCAATTAAGCTACACACACACATATATATATATATTTATATATGTATATGTATGTATATGTATATATATGTATATGTAAATATATATTTATATGTATATTTATATGTATATATATACACACATATATATAAATATATATATACATATATATTTATATATGTATATATATGTATATATATATATATTTATATATATATATATATATATATATATATATATATATATATATATATATATATATATATATAGATAGATAGATAGACAGATAGACATATATTCAGTGAATATTATTTGAAATAATTACTTAGAGCAGGAAAGTTTCCATAAACCTTTTACTGTAAACAGCTCTATTACTATCAAGGGAAATTGCTATAATAATTATATTTGGTGTTTCCGAAAAAAATAATGTCAATCCGCAAAACAGTTTGAAAACATATTATTTTAGGAATATTAATGTTCCAGTTATGTTTAGAGACCGGATCACAATGCCCAAAAAGGTTAATAATACTCAAGTCAGTTTCCAGATCGGTTTCAATACTGAGCAAATACAAAGTATTTGAGGTAATTTACAATAGTCGAACCTTTCTGCTAATATAATGCTGCATACCTAATTGGCGCATCAATATCTCTGAAACGTTTGTAGCCAGCATAATTGAAATAATAAATCCATATCTTTTTTGTCACCATGTTTTTGTTTAAGACAAAATACATACAGACAGAAATTAAGTAAATAGACACCATTACTTTTATGAATAATGAAGACTGCTCCTAGGTGTATGACCTAATTCCCGTAACTCTCTCCCCTGTACCACCATCTTATTCCAGCTATTTGAAGTATTTTTCATGTTGTTTATCTAAAAAATCTTTGATGGAAATCACTTCAGACAAGGCATGAAGCCACTTGATGTAAGGAGCTGAATAAAATGAAAGCTGATTACTGCAAAGACAGGAGACGCCTATTGACCGTAGCCTTGAAAAAACCAAGGCTATAGGTAGGAGGAAAACAGTCAGCAGGAAGATAGTTCCACAAGCATCGGTTCTTGGAAAGAAACTACTGGAATAGAAAGCTGTATTACAATGAGCTATACAAACACCGAATTGATGAAGACCACTAGACCGACAAGTCAAATAAGCTGGAAAAAAGATGCGAGGAATATATCACATAATTCTGAAAAAAACATGCCATAATAGTATTTATAGAAAAGACTGAGACTAGCAACATCACGTCTGTGTGAGAGAGATGAAGGGTGCAGAGAAGAAGAAAGGGTGCGAACAATCAAATTACAGATACGTTTCTACATCTTATCACGAACCGGCAAATGGGACAGAGATTCACCAGCCCAAATATGACAACAGTACTCCATACATGGTCTGATAGTAGATTTGTAGAGATAGAGAATAGCCTCAGGTGTAAAAAAGTGTTTGGAGCAATAGAGAGAACCGACTTTACGAGAAGCAGAAAGAGCAATTGATCTAATGTATGACCCTCAAGAAAGATTTGATGAAAGAGAAAGACCAAGAAGTTTCAGAGTCGATTTTTCCTAAAGAGCAGAGCAATACGTGAGAATCACAGGAATTTATTCTTGCATTTACCTGATCACTTATATATATATTATTTTAAGAATTAATGAACTATCTACATTTCAAACTATCTATGTTAAATCGTGCAATGTGTTATTTAATATAAAAATACTAATTCAACGTCCTGGCTTATTGGCTAGGAACGAAGTGTAGTATCTGTTCGGATACTAAACTTCATCTTTTCTATACTCGGTCAGTGAAAAAGAAATAGTTCTATACTGAGACAATTGTTACTGTTGTCCCAATCTCGCATTCTCTCTCTATTTACTCCACATTGTGTATAACCCATCCCTCGTGGGAGGCAAGTAAATAATGACAACTAAGAACATATAGCCTAAGAATATAAGCGAACTCTCGAAAATAACAAAAATGACGGACCGTAGAGATTTTTCTCCACGTTTATCGAGAAGAAAAATTGATTTTTTTCCGTGATATTGTTCAACAGTAAGTCGTTTTTTTCTGTAAATCTGAAGATTTATTTGACTATAACTTTAAGAATTTGTAATTACCAATACTCTGATTGTATGGCTATGAAGAAACAGGTGTTATATTTGTAGAATAAAAAAACTATTTTGCTTCATACAAGACCTTGTTTTCGTTAAAAAAATTATTACACATATATATATATATATTATATATGTTATATCTATCTATCTATCTATCTATCTATCTCTCTCTCTTTCTCTCTCTCTCTCTCTCCCTCTCTCTCTCTCTCTCTCTATATATATATATATATATATATATATATATATATATATGAAGTTAGTTGAGATCAGTAAAATTTGAACATTATGATTTTGGCAATGTCGGCTCAGTATAAGTGCAGTTAAGAATGTCACATCTTATTTCATTATAGCATTCGCAAATAAGCTGAGAGATCAGAGTTTAAATCGTGGGCGAATTATACCATTTTTAAAGACATTTTCTTTGCCCTTTTTAGCTTTTTAGCATTTATGATTGAATGTTTACAATTAATTTTGCTCCAGTGTTAAACAACATAAAAGGGTTGATATGGCGTAAATAAACAAACGAAATGAAAACTAACTGAAAAAGACAAACAGAATTTTCTAAGAGCTGATGATCAAATATAATCTAATTGTGTTAAGTCAATCGTATAAAATTAATCGTTTAAAAATGTGAAAATGTTTATGGGTAATCGATGGGTTGTGTTTACTCACTAAATAATTCGAAAATGATTGATATGTCGTAAAAAGGAAAAACGATGAATCGTTTGCCATTGGTTTTGTGTTTCGTCATCAAATAAACTGCAAAACGTTGACATGCCGTAAAGCAGACAAAGAGAGAATCATTTGCAGTCAATGTGCTGCGCGCCGCTATCAAATAAGCCCCAAAATGTATTGATATGTCGTAAAATATACGCATAAAAC
This sequence comes from Sepiola atlantica, assembly GCA_963556195.1. Lineage (NCBI taxonomy): Eukaryota > Metazoa > Mollusca > Cephalopoda > Sepiida > Sepiolidae > Sepiola > Sepiola atlantica. The sequence continues at coordinate 105,115,544 of OY744533.1, read as the reverse complement.
CAAACAAACAAGTCAAGCGCGTGGAATGTTAAAAAAATTTAGGTTGTATGGAATTATAGAAATGAGTTTCGTATGATAATCCACCTTTACATTCTTTTACATCTTTTCTACATCTTTTCTACATCTTTTCTACATCTTTTCTGCTTTTTTTCTAAATCTTTTCTACATCTTTTCTACTTCTTTGCTACATCTTTTCTACATATTTTCTACTTCTTTGCTACATCTTTTCGACATCTTTTCTACATCTTTTCTACTTCTTTGCTAAATCTTTTGTACATCTTTTCTACATCTTTTCTACATCTTTTCTACTTCTTTCCTACATCTTTTCTACATCTTTTCTACATCTTTTCCACATCTTTTCTACTTCTTTGCTACATCTTTTCCACATCTTTTCTACTTCTTTTCTACTTCTTTTCTACATCTTTTCTACAGCTTTTCTACTTCTTTGCTAAATCTTTTCTACATCTTTTCTACATTTTTTCTACTTCTTTGCTACATCTTTTCTACATCTTTTCTACATCTTTTCTACATCTTTTCTACTTCTTTTCTACTTCTTTTCTACATCTTTTCTACAGCTTTTCTACATCTTTTCTACATCTTTCCTACATCTTTTCTACTTCTTTTCTACAGCTTTTCCACTTCTTTTCTACAGCTTTTCTACATCTTTTCTACAGCTTTTCTACGTCTTTTCTGCGTCGTTTCTACATCTTTTCTATAGCTTTTCTAAAGCTCCTGCCGTAAAATCAAATAAAATGCAAAAATGAAAATAATAATCAGAGCAAAATATGATAAAAATAAAAAAAAACAAAAAAACGGGGAAAATGAAAGCAAATACTTTATATATATATATATATATATATATATATATATATATATATATATATATATATATATATAGGCTGAGTGATCGACGGAGATGAACAATGCTTTTACGGAATGCATTGAGTGCGCATGTGTGCCTTTCTGGAATTGTATGTCGAATGCACTTTTCCCCGGTTCAAACAAACGGACGTGCGTACGCGCGGCTGGGGGGGGACGCATAATCTAAATACAATGCCGTTCATCTCATAGATAATGCGCTACATATTCAACCCCAACCGCGCCTTTATGCATGTCTTACACACATATATATATATATATATATATATATATATATATATAATCAATGTGAAACGTATATATTTTAATATATCTTTTATTTATTTTCTATATTTTCACGTGTAGGAATATAAATTGTCCCTTATAAAAAGAAAAAAAAATTTCTTTATATATATATATATGTAAATATATATATGTAAATATATATATATATATATATATATATATATGTATGTGTATATATATATATATATGTATATATATATATATATATATATATATATATATATATATATATATATATATATATATATATATATATATAAGGAGAGAGAGACAGCCAGCCAGATACATGCAGACAGGTGAAGAGAGAGAAAGAGAGACATACATGCACATGTACAGACAGAAAGAGAATCGCACATATAGATAGATAGATAAATAGGAAAGTTAGATAGATAGATAGATAGATAGATAAGGAGAGAGGGAGAGAGAGAGAGAGAGAGAGAGAGAGAGAGAGAGAGAGAGAGAAAGAAAGTAAACGCAAAGTAAATGTGTATGGATCAGAATGGTACAAATGTGTGGAACGGTTTGATTCTGTTTTCAGTATTCTTACAGGAGACACCACGTAATGGTTGCCAACCCCCCCAAGTGAATGTGGTACAATGGATTCGAACTTGGTACACCCAGGTCTTCAGTCCGTTTCGTTATCCACTTTACCTACCGTCACCTTCTGAAAGATAGTGAGAGAGATAGAAAGAGTTAACTCGTTGCATGAAATCTTTCTCCTGGCAAAGAACGCCACACAAAAATGTCTGCTTTTCGCTCGCAAAACCTTATCAAGCTAAATGAGGTGATTAACACTTTACTTTTCATAGTTTATCAGCAAATAAAGTTTGCATTTACTACTACTACTACTACTACTACTACTACTACTACTACTACTACTACTACTGCTGCTGCTGCTTCTACTACTACTACTGCTGCTTCTGCTTCTACTGCTTCTGCTGCTTCTACTACTACTACTACTACTACTACTACTACTGCTTCTACTGCTTCTGCTGCTTCTACTACTACTACTACTACTACTACTACTACTACTACTACTACTACTGCTTCTACTGCTTCTGCTGCTTCTACTACTACTACTACTACTACTACTACTACTACTACTGCTACTACTACTACTACTACTACTACTACTACTACCCTTATCTAATAAATTGCTGTATTGCCTATCCATATACTTACATCTCCATTTCACTAGTATCCCCGATCAGCCGATCAACTACTGACACGATGACGTATTTTACTGGTGCAATATTAATTGATTAATTAAATTAAATGAATCATGGAATAATTAATTAAAATAAAAGCTCATCAAGCTTAATGAGGTCATTAACATTTTACCTTTTATATTTTATTAGCAAATAAAGTTTACATTTAATACTACTACTACTACTACTACTACTACTACTTATACAACTACCGTTATCTAATAAATTGCTGTATTGCCTATCCATAGACTTACACTCCCTTTTCCTATTCTCCCCGATCCGCCGATCAACTATTCCCCGTTTTCACTAAATATTTAGACACACCTTATTTTTAAGTTGGTTTCATTTTTCATCACTTTGCAAATGGATATCTTTAAACTTTAAAATGTCTAGTTTCTCATTGAGACATAATCTACAAACGTTCATCTTAAAATATACACACTCTAACCCATTTTAAGTTTTGTTTTATTTAACTAAAAGAGAACTTCGACTTTCTTTGAATTCGCAAAAGTGTTTATACAATAATGCACTATATGTATATTTATTTGTAATGTAATTAATTATTTTCATTATAGATTCTTTTCTTTAGATCTAAGCTTGTTTCAACTATGCGATATATTTTTACTTGTAGTCTTAAAACAGTCCTTGTCATAATGACGAGAACGTTTATTCATTGATCTATGTAATATGTTCTTCTAGCATAGGCGAACACCATTATTTTTCTCAGTGTTGTATTTTCTGTTTTACAAACATGTCCTCTTACATAGTTGGAGTATTGTTTGTTGATGACGTTTCTCAATCGTAGTGTACCGACAAATTTATGATAACAGTTACTGTTATACGCACCGCCATAGTCCACATCATATTCTTCGCAATTGTGTCATATGTTCACATTATTTCCCTTTTCATTCACCTTTTGTCATGTATCAATAATTTAAACCAGCGGACTTTTAATTGATTTTCACGTCGATTATGACACGATGAGGTATTTTACTGGTGCAATATTAATTGATTAATTCAATTAAATTGATCATAGAAAAATTAATTAAAATGAATTAGTTGTAAAAAATGTCGACAAGATCTTATTTTTACCCGCAACGAACGATTACATTTACAAGGTCATAAACTTATTTGTTTTGATCAAAAAACTTTCCAATAAATCATTTCACGGTCAAATTGTTGCTTGTTACGGTCAAAATCATAGAAGAGTATGAAAATCTAACGCAATTCATGATTGATTAGAAGATCACACAACCCATCTTCATTTGCGCTTGGAGAAAACATCAGAAAACAGTCGATCGATCCGAGAGAAAGCCAGACTAAGCGACATATTGAAAACAGAGATGTTTTCTTAGTTTCTTTTTATTTGATATCGTCCGATTCCAAAGTTCCTAGATATTTATAATTATTATTTTAATATAATACCCTCATAGCCTCTTGATTAAACAGTTGTAGCCCTGCTAACGTTTCGAGTTTTTCCCATTTCATCAACACACACACACACAAACACACACACACACACACACACATAACACACACACACACACACACATATATATATATATGTGTGTGTGTGTGTTGATGAAATGGGAAAAACTCGAAGTTCCGAATACGTTCGTCGAACACTCTCGACTAGTCTTCTATCTGTGCCCGCTTCTAGGTACATATAGATCTTAATTTCCCTAAATTACGTGACAGTTTCCGTGGGCCGAGTGGATATGGCTGACTCTGTGTACCAGGTTCGCGCCTCCCGACCGTCTGAAATTGTTACTTCCCTGCACTGATGAGAGCAATAAACTTGAAACGCTAGCGTCTGTAGGTATAAATAATTTAATATTTATTTATAAATATTATATATATATATATATAGTTTCTGTCTACTCGTTTTCGTGTATGACCACAGTTTGCGTATCAATGTAAGACCAATGTAAAACCCTTCCGGTGAGAGGCGCGGATATGGCATCTTAAGCCTGCTAGACGTTTACAAACCGCAGATGTGGCAGGTGCTGTTCACATTTGATGAGAGGCCATAAATGAAGCCACCGCTTGCCTGCACTTGATTCTGCTGCACACGCACTCGTTGGTAATTCATCAAGCCGGCACATGACATAGTTACCGAATTGCATGTTTTGCCCGTTAACTACTACCGCCACCACCACCCTCACCGCCACCGCCGTATGCATCAGGAATTGTTTTGATGCAGCAAGCTGCACACATAGTTGGTATTTACATAAAGATCACATCCTGAAAATACCAGCACATACACACACACATACACACACATACATATATATATATATATATATATATATATATATATATATATATATATATATATATATATCACTAAAATCCTAGAACACAATACTAATACCCAAAAACTCCATATAATAGAAGCTTTACACATTAAAACAAAAAAACGGTTATTAACAGGATTCATTTTAACACTAGTACTAATATACTTAAATGTTTATGATACTAAATAAATATAGTTTCGTATTTAAATTTTCCCGCCAAAATTAACTATAAACTCACTCCAGGTCTTTACCTGATTGACATTATTCCACTGAAGATGGACCGAGATGGGTCAGAAAGTACTTTGGACCTAAAAGAAAATTACGGCAGATTCATCAGCCAATTCTCATCCGAGATTAGGACTTTAATCCGGAAAATGGAAGGGATTCATACAAAAACATCCAGACATGAGTTGTCGGTTATTTTTAATAATACGTGTCTTTGAGAAAAAATGCTGCCTCGATACACACACACACACACACACACACACACACACACACACACACACACATATATATATATATATATATATATATATATATATATATATATATACAACCCCATCTATCTATCTACATATAATACATGTCTCTCACCCCTCCGTGGGTTAAGCCGTGCGTTGTTCAATTGGCAGTTGCAATTAGAGATGATGCCATGTTCTTCAGAAAACCAATAGAGCACTCTCTGGCATGCTGATCCTGTTTATGTAAACATTAAGATTTGCCTTCATCATAGTTTGTATTGATGGCGCACTGGATAGAAGCTTTAAATATTAAAAAAAATGGTTGAATTTAAATCTCAGCTTCAGTTGCACGACTGTCTTACCATGATGTGAGACAGAAATATATATATATATATATATATATATATATATATATATATATATATATTACATGCATTTAAACATATATCATGATATTATAAAAATATATATTTTTTTTCATACTATATATATATATATATATATATATATATATATATATATACATATGTCTGTGTGTGTCTGTTTACTTAATATATAGGTATATGCATCAGATTTTACTTGTTAATCAAGATTAACATTTCAAAATTAGAAACATTAACGAAGAAATGAAAAGGAAAAAAATGGAATTAAAAATAACTTTTCTTGCAAAAAAAGTAAAGAAAACTGCATGAAAATAATCAAAAAGTTGGTCCCCAAAATGGAGTGGCATTTCAAGTAACTTGTTGCGTAGATTGTTCGGCGAGTCGAAGACGAAACGTGGGCGTCTAGGAGAGAAATCACATGCTCGCCATCTACCTGTACACACGGACGGCACATTTAAATGAACCAACACACACACACACACACACACATACACACACATGATGATATTTATTTGTTTATATATATTTTTCACGATACTGATTATTGCATGTATACAAGTATTCTTACGAGAGGTTAGTTTCTTCAATTCTTAGTGGAAATCACTGTATCCTTCATCAGAATGTTCAACCTATATGTATATAAAGTATAGCTATGCACAGACACGTGTTTCGACGGCTCTACGACTAACATGTGCAGCTTGACCTAACGAGATTCGCTATATATATATATATATATATATATATATATATTGATACAGAAAAGTTAGTACAACATTCGTACCGTCGGTTTCAAGCATAGAAGGACTTAGTCATCTGGATCTCTTCAGCTTCTGTTCCCCTGTCTGGACAACAGAAGCTGAAGATAGCCGGATAGCTAAGTCCTTTTGTGCTTGAAACCGACGGTACGAATGTTGTACTAATTTTTCTGTACCAAAAAATAAATATTACGCTCTTAATTTTTAATTTTTAACTTTAATTCTCAATTAATCGAGCAATCTGCTGGGATTTTTCCTGCTATATTACAAAGATATTCTTATATATATATATATATATATATATATATATATATATATATATATATATATATATATATATAGTGAATAGTCATATCTCTATCCTAATGAGTCCCGATTATAAAGGACAAAACGTACACGTACGTATGTAGATAATAAACAAAACAAAAATGTATTATTATATATATATATATATATATATATATATATATACAGAGAGTGAAAGAGAGAGAGAGAGAGAGAGAGAGAAAGAGGTGGAGAGAGAGGGGTGAGAGAGTGGGAGAAAGAGAAATAGAAAGGAGAGAGAGAGAGAGATAGAGAGAGAGAGAAAGAGAAAGATAGAGACATCGACATACAGATTAATAGATGTGGATTAACACGAATGTATATATATGTAAATATATAAATATTTTCAATTAAATATTAAAATGTTATATACTTACAGACGACGTAGTTTCGGGCTTACACCTTCCTCTGTGCAGGAGGTGGTGGTTTCAGGGGGTCAGCCTCGAATCACAAAGCCGACGCTTATATGTATATATGTATATATATAATTAAAAAAATATATATATATCTATACATATAATTACAAAATTAATTGATAAAAAATTAATTAATTAAAAAAATATATATACATATATATATAAATAAGTATATAATATTTTTTATGAATATTAATTATTTGTACCTACAGACACTGCTGTTTCATGCTTTATGCAATCATCAGTGTAGGAATTTTTAATTACTACCGGTCTCAGAATTCGAACCCAGTCATCTTCGACTTCGCAGTCTGAGCCCTTAACCCTAGACTACCATTAATCAACACGGAAAGAAAGGAATATAAAGCCTATACATGTCAAATGGCGGGCATGTACAGCAAGAAGTCAGAAAGTGTTCAACTTGCCGGGGAGATGGATGTCGCTTAGCGTCTTAGTTTGACTGCTTTTTTATTAATTCACCTAGAAGAACAATCTTTGTATTTATAGGAGCGATAACATTTAATTATTTTCACCTACATACACTAGTGTTGCATGTTTTATGCAATAATCAGTGTAGGAGATGTTAATTACTGCCGGTCTAAGACTTCGAACTCAGTCACAAAACCACATTCGACTTTATATATATATATATATATATATATATATATATATATATATATATATATATATATATCATCCCATATTTGGGGAGAAATATGATCTGAGGTTGAGATCGGATTCTAACTCCGCCTGATGAGATCTCAGTTTATAGTAACTGTTGATCGATAACATCGACATGCCAGTGTCGCAGATTTTGTACATGTCTGTGTAAATAAAAATTATCATATATAAAGCTCTATTTTGATATTGAGCACTTTTTATAAACCCGGTTAAAATTCTCTGGATTACCACCCTGTGGATATTTTTTACCTGAATTATTACCATTATATATATATATATATATATATATATATATATATATAAAGATAAAAAAGGAAGAGAGATAAAGATGTGCGGATGACAAATTTGTTTCATCTTCGATTGTTCAATACAAGGTGTACTTGATAAAATCATGCTAATTTTTCTTTCTTTAAGCCAGGCTTTTCAAAGATTAAAATCTTATCATCAGAGGAATTACATAGATGGATAAGTTGGCAGTGGAATAGCCAAAATTAAAAATATTTTGATAAACTTTTTCACTGCACACTTTTACTCTTCATCACTATATATCATTTTCAAATTTTGAATTTTAGCTATTCAACTTGCATTGATCAATCGAAGATGAAATAGATCTGTCATCCGCACATCTTTATCTCTCTTCGTCTATTTATATTTATAATTGTTCTATCTCGTATATTGAGCTTAAATCATTTCACTATAGGTTCAATTCTCTAAAAGTATACTTTTACTTTCATATCTTATATATATGTACATATACTATAAATATTTATTTAAATATTAACATTTTTTTCACCTACAGACGATATCGTTTCGGTTTATTTTATCCTCAGCAGTGCAGGAGTGGCAGTGGCAGTGGCAGTGGCAAGCTGGCGCATGGGCTCGAACGCCGTTCGTAGATTCAGTTTAGAATCACAAGACAAACGCCCAGAACCACGCGCCACAAGAAATCGACACATCCAGTAGTTGAAATTTTATATATATATATATATATATATATATATATATATATATATATATATATATATATATATATATATATATATATATATATATATTGATGGATCGAGCTCTGAACCGTTCCCGATCAAAAACGGTGTCAAACAGGGATGCGTTCTTGCCCCTACGCTCTTCGGAATTTTCTTTTCCTTGCTCCTCTCGTACGCATTTGATGAGTCTGTTGACGGCGTGTTCATTCACACCAGGAGCAACGGTGGATTATTCAACATCGCACGTCTGCGAGCCAAAACGAGGGTTCAGAAGGTTCTCATCAGAGATCTCCTTTTTGCAGATGATGCTGGCCTTGCTGCACACTCAGAGGAGGCCATGCAGCGTCTTGTTGACTGCTTTGCAGCTGCATGCAGCGAGTTTGGACTGCCCATCAGCCTTTCCCTTGACTCTGAGCTTAACACAAGGATCGGCAAGGCAGCAACAGCAATGGCCCGCCTGACCAAACGAGTTTGGGAAAATGGTATGCTGACTACCAACACAAAGATGCAAGTATACCGGGCAGTTGTGCTGAGCACTCTCCTCTATGGTAGTGAGGCATGGACACTCTACTCTCATCAGGAGCGCAGACTGAACGCCTTCCACTTTCGTTGCCTCCGCAGACTCCTCGACATCACCTGGCAGGATCGAGTCACCAACATCGACGTTCTGGCCAAGGCAGGATTTCCCAGCATGTATGCTATGCTGCGAGCTAGACGCCTCCGCTGGTTGGGCTCCGCATGAACGACGGCCGCATCCCCAAATACATGCTATTTGGAGAGCTTGCCACTGACACAAGGCGTACTGGACGCCCCACACTCCGCTACAAGGACGTCTGCAAGCGGGATCTTAAAGCTGGCGGACTCAACCCCTCTCAGCTCGAGACCACTGCCTTAAACCGCCAAGGTTGGCGAACCGTCATCCGGAACATCATCAGTGCAGCTGAGGAGAGGAGAAACACTCGATGGAGGGGAAAGCGATCACGCAGGGCGCAAAAGAGTCGCCCTATCACATGCTCACTGTTAAAAAAACAGAAAGATGAGAAAAAAAAGACTACACAGCCTGTTGCAGCCCTGGGTACAATTCTGACCAAGACCATAACGCGCATCCCCCATGATCTCTTGACATCGATGGAGCCAACAACACACACACATATATATATATATATATATATATATATATATATATATATATATATATATATATATATATATATATATAGAGAGAGAGAGAGAGAGAGAGAGAGAGAGAGAGAGAAAGACCAAGCAAGATACTATTACATACGTAAGCGTGACAGGTCGACAAACCGACGGACAGAGGCTAATAAAGAGATACTTGGACACAATTAAAAATGAATTTCTCGTTCTCCTTAGCGATGAAAATACTCTTTCATACTGAAATGTGTCAGACTTATCAACCGAAATAAATAAATAAATGAATGAATAAATAACCCCACTCCATCTAACTACTTCCGTACTTTGTAGATAAACTGATAGATATACCGTAATGAAAGTTAATGCAATGTATAAACAGGCGTGTTGATATATAAAGAAAGAACAGGTGCGTGAAGAAGATGAGGTAGGAGGAGGAGGAGGAGGAGGAGGAGGAGGGAGCTTGGCTAAAAGATGTTCATTGCGTCGAGAGAAAAAAATATTAATTCAAATCAATTTGCATCGCATTCTGGAAATTACCTACTCGAGAGTTTGAATTACCTACTCGAGAGTTTGAATCACCTACTAGACCCCATCCTCGAGTGTCTTCGTAAAAGGGTTTCTCACGATAACCTGATATGAGGATACTTCCCGCTACAAGTAAACTCTGACCAAATATTCAAAATAACGTAGTATTCGAAGCCTAAATAAGATCTACTCGATTTGACTATACACCTAGTGATGTTACACTTAGCTGGATACTCCACCAGACTAGATGAATTCTTGCCTTGGAATCTGGTAAGACCAAGAGACCACAAGAAATATATACTATAACATAATCAACTGGTCAATTGGGGAGAGGAAAATTAATGTTCCTAATTTCTTTACTAACTCAATGTTTGAGAAATAAATTGAATATTCGAATATTTATGTATCTCATATAGAGATCAAGTTTTAGCCCCAGGAAGGGGCCTCTTGATTTCTGAGAACTTAGACTGAAGTAAAATGAAACAAAAACAGAATGGTGTAAGTGTTCGTTGATGAGCCGGTAGACCTGGGTTCAATCCCCGGTCGAGTCATACCAAAGACTAAAAAATGGTACTTGATGCCCCTTGCTTAGCACTCAGCATTATAATGTGAGAATCAAGGGTAAGTGGGGTAATCCAGATAACGTAGTAGATAACGAAAATGGAGCCTTCGGGTCGACCTCGACTATGGTTGACTACTTTACTTTTTCAGATTTCATTCTTATAATATTGATTAACTTCTGTTCTCAGTGAAATGTTATTTCTAGCGATAGTGCAGCAATGACGCATGTCCGCTATTTTAAACGTAGTTGCAAAAATAGAATGGTGGGCTGATTAAGTGACGAATAGACAGAGGAGAAACTATCATGTGTGCTAAAGCCCTGGCTGAGAGAAGGGGAGCCCCACATGTAAACTAGCTGTCGAATATTATCAAATAATATTCTCTAATTACATAAATTTATACACTGTTTCGTATAACTGATTTCGCTTATAACAATTTATTAGAAACGATTAATCAATGTTCATGTGCTCACAACCTCAGAGGGACGTAGAAGTTGTCACACAATAGAGGATTTAACTTACAATTCCTATTTCAAGCAAAATTAAAATATGAATCAATAACGGTGCTAAAAAAATATGTATGTTACAAAATAAAACTGTCCGGTTGTCAGTAATGAGTCGTAGTAAGAGTACTCTATATCTGAGGGAGTAAAACCCCCTCTAAATATTACTAATCAAAAATAAAATATGAATTAATAACGGTGATAAAAAAATACGCATGTTACAAAAAAACTGTCCGGTTGTCAATAATGAGTCGTAGTAAGAGTACTCTATATCTGAGGGAGTAAAACCCCTCCTCTAAATATTACTAATCAAAAATAAAATATGAATTAATAACGGTGCTAAAAAAATACGTATGTTACAAAAAAAACCTGTCCGGTTGTCAATAATGAGTCGTAGTAAGAGTACTCTATATCTGAGGGAGTAAAACCCCTCCTCTAAATATTACTAATAAAAAATAAAATATCGAACAGAATTAAATATTAAAATATTATAATTAATTGATAATGTAATTTTTTTAAGAACACAAACCATTATTTGCTATAATTAATTTTGAAAAAAATTTTTAGAGCCTGAACAACGCAGAAATTTGTTTTTTTTTCAATAAATTATTTATTCATCTTAAAAACTTTTGTTTTGTTTGTTTAAACTTGAGTACTTTCGGTACTAGATACCTTCATCGGAAGTATAGTCATTTTCTTTTTTCTCTTTTGACAGGGAGAAAAAAAGAAGAGAAAATAGAGAATGACTATACCTCCGAAGAAGGTATCTAGTACCGAAAGTACTCAAGTTTAAACAAACAAACAAAAAAAGTTTTTAAGATAAATAATTAATTTATTTAAAAAAAACAAATTTCTGCGTTGTTCAGGTTTCAAATTAGTTTTTTAAAAATTCTCT
>OY744533.1:105090737-105095737 GCA_963556195.1 Sepiola atlantica | reverse complement strand
CTGCGACCTAACACTTCGTCGGAGCCGAAAAATAATAATCATTATTTATTCTCGGCTCCGACGAAGCTTTGTGTAGCTGAAACGTTACTGCATTTGCGTAAGCTATATATATATATATATATATATATATATATATATATATATATATATATATATATATATATATATATAAGAAAACATATGATCCGCTGGGTCACCAATACAGCTCGGGCTTTGATTGTTTGCATCAGGAAAAGTGAGTTTGTAAAGTAAGTTTAATATAAAAACATGAACAGACCAAAACCTAAATTAGTCGCTCTCTGCTCGCTAATTCTCTTTCTCCTTCGTTTCTTATTTCTTCTATTTATTTTTACTACTTGTGGTGATATTCCCTTTTGTTTTTAATGGACTTATTCACTCTTGCTTACTTTTTACTTTCTGTATTTACGATCGACTGTTAATAGAGAGAACTACACAATGTAGAGTGGTGCAAACGGTATAAAATAACCGCGAGAGAGGATGAGGATGATAGACACCGACTTAGCACAAGTTGGTGAGTTAATTGCAAATTAATTCGAATTAGAAGAATTGAAATGCATAAAAAAAAATATAACTCAATCTCCAAAACAATAAATATTTTAGTTTTTTTTGTAAACTAATAGTTCACAACTACAAAGCCCAAAAGTCATTCGAGGATTAAGGTTAGGGTTAGGGTTAGGGTTAGGGTTAGTAAGATTATCAATTGGATGCTGAACAATATTATGTGAAGATTTGAAACGATGGGTGTGAAGGGTAGGGTTTGATTACTTAAGAGGACGGATCGAACAGTATTTTGTGACATTGGACTTGAAGACGACTATGCTGTAGTCTGCAGGGAAGCAGTATTGGGTTCCACAGATCGGAAGTTCTTAGAAAGAAACTGTTCGTTAAGGGTTAGGGTTAGGGTTAGGCTTAAGTTTAGGGTTATGGTTAGCGTAAGGGTTAGGGGTTAGGGTTAGGGGTTAGTGTTAGGGGTTAAGGTTAAGGTTAGGGTTAGAGTTAGGGTTAGGGTTAGGGTTAGAGTTAGGGTTAGGGTTAGGGTTAGAGTTAGGGTTAGGGTTAGGGTTAGAGTTAGGGTTAGGGTTAGGGTTAGGGTTAAGGTTCGGGTTAGGGTTAGGGTTAGGGTTAGGGTTAAGGTTAGGGTTAGTGAGATTTTCACTTCGGTGATGGAACAGTTCTATGAAAGGGTTGAGAACTATGACTCATTCACAGGACGACTCGACAGACATTTGTTGACATTGGACTTTAAAACAACTATGTTATAGTTTGTAGGGAAACATTTCCGCGATAACGTTTTCCATAAGTGGAAAGTTCTTGGAAATAAACTTTGTTCATGTAAGTTTCGTTTTAGGTACACAGAGGAAGAAAGGCGAGTTCTTTGCAGAAGTTGGTAGTGGCCGAGTTATTGCTGAAACAGTTTAGATAGGGATTGCAAAGCGGGGAAGTGGTAACCAAATCTTGAAGCTCAGTCGAGCACATTCTATAGAAATAACGAAAGATGTGTACACATAAAAAAAGCAGGGATAAGGATTCGTAAGATATTCAGTTGGATGATGGAACAGTTGTTGCATAGCTACTCCTGCTTGGACCGCGGCAGTACGCGTTTCGTATACTCGTCGTGTAGAGGGTCGCCATCTTCTTTCCTTCCTGCCGAACCACGCCGTCCGTTGTCTGCAACAAAAGCCATGACGCCTCCGAAGACAAACTCCTCTTTTAGATTTAATTCATTTTATTATAAGAGTTGTTATTTCAACTGAGAGTCATTCAACACGTCGAGAGAGAGGGAGAGAGCAAATCCTACTTTATCGTAGTTAGTTAACAATGTTTCTTAGCCATTCATAGAAAGGGGGGGGGATTCTCGCTCTTGTCTTCCCTTAAAGGAAATATTCCTTATTTTTACATTGTGAATCGCACGTCCTACTCGGTTTGCCCTCCGAATCAGACTGACTAAAAACTCGCTTCTCACGAGAACGAGTCACGTCACAGATCCCTTTGTTTCCCACGCAAGGCCCGCGAAGTCACAGAGCCTCTCGCAGGTGTAGACTGACCCCTGATCTGGGGTCTCGTCACACGGTAACCTTGTCACGTCTGTCAGTTCTGACCGTGAGAACAAGCCCCAATCTGCACTCGACTGCACTCGCGTTAATTCGCGCAAGTCAAACCCGATTTCCAACAGATACGTCCATTCCCATAGGGCCATTATCTAACATAGTATTATGAAAGGGTTGCGAACTATGATTAATTTATATTACACACTCGACAGATATTTGTTTACATTGGATTTGAAAACGAACATGTTGTAGTTTGCGGCAACGGGATGGAAAGTTCTTGAAAAGAAACTCTGGTCATGGAAGTTCTTTATGTGCCTTTTGACCCTGCTTTGGTTTCTCAACAGTATTTTGATAGCAATTATTTCATATAGGCCAGCTTCACAGGGCCTCATCTTCACAGGGTCTCATCTTTACAGTGCCTCATCTTCACAGGGTCTCATCTTTACAGGGCCTCATCTTAACAGGGCCTCATCTTCACAGGACCTCATCTTAACAGGGCCTCATCTTCACAGGGATTAATCTTTACAGGGCCTCATCTTCACAGGGCCTCATCTTTACAGAGTCTCATCTTCACAGCGCCTCATCTTCAGCTTCTGTTGTTACCAGGAAACAGATGACAACAGAAGCTGAAGAGAGCTGGATGGCTAAGTCCTTCTGTGCTTGAAACCGACGGTACGAATGTCGTAGTAATTTTTCTGAACCAAAATAAATAAATATTACGCTCTTAATTCTTAATTTTTAACTTTAATTCTCAATTAATCGAGCACTCTGCTGGGATTTTTCCTGCTATATTACAAAGAAGTTTCAAAACATTTCTCAAAATATTTCAAAATACCTTTATTTTTCTTCATATTGATTCTAATATTTCGCTTGATAAAACAAGCTTCGACAGAGCTTAGACAAATAAAAGGTATAAACCTTTTTTTTTTAGTAATATCCTTCTTGGTCTTGTAGAAGTGTCTCGTCCGATGATTTTGAATCATCTTTTAAATTATAATACAAAGATAGTCCATCGAGAATTTTTGTAAAAATTTGTGTATGTATGATTCGTAGGTTTTGTGTTCGATTCTTTAACGAGTACTTTCGATTGATGCATTGAATCATCTTAAAGCGGGGTATAAATCTGTTGTGTTCATATCTGCAAAGTTCGAACAGTGCGGTAATATATAGCTTTTTAAATGGACGCATGGATAATGAGATACCGAATGCGTGAGGTGATCACGTGCGAAGTGCGTGAAGAATTTGTATATATATATATATATATATATATATATATATATATATATATATATATATATATATATATGCGAAGTGCGTGAAAAATTAGAAATTAAAAATATGTTAAAATAAGAATTTCTTATTTTTGACAACTAAGTATTGTATATATATATATATATATATAAATACATACATATGTATATATATAAATACATGCATATATACATGTATATATATGCATATATACATGTATATATATATATATAAACTCAATTTAGATCATATGAGAATACACAATAAGATAAATCAACAATTTGCAAATATCATCAGCTCAATATTTAGTGGAATAGAGCCTTTCTCTCTCTCCTTCTCTCTCTCTCTCTCTCTCTCTCTCTCTCTCTCTATATATATATATATATATATATATATTTATAAAGATAGATAAATAGAGAGAGAGAGGAAGGGGGATATATGACGAAGAAAGAGAAATATTTCAGCTTTTTTCGGAACTTGATTTGAAACAGCCAATATATATATATATATATATATATAGAGAGAGAGAGAGAGAGAGAGAGAGAGAGAAAAGGATAGTGAGTTTTTGAGAGAAGGGCAGGGGGGGGGGAGAATCTGGTTGTAATTTAAAGAATTGTGTAAAAGGAAATGTTTCGGCGAGACATGGGGAAAGAAATCTAATTTTACAGATAAACAGATTTACCAGTCGATTCAAACGCCTCAAACATCTGTTTCAGTAGAAATGGAATCCAAATTGGAAATGAAAGAATTACATACACACGCACACACTGAAGCACACACATATATACATGTATATATATATATATATATATATATATATATATATATATATATATATGATTCATTATTTGATGAGCACAAGGTTAAACGGGGGCTGAGTGTGATTCGAAAGTAGGCTGCTCTCCTTCTCGTCGTTGTCTGTGTGTCGTCGCCATCATTGAATAATGTTTAACTGAATCAAAACCGGTTAATGGAGCGATCAATGGAGCGCGTGTTTCCTCCCAGCCAGCTAATCCCGGGCGCGCACTCTCGACTTCGAAAGAGAAAGTGAAAGTACAGACACGTGGGTTCGCCTGCGCACTTTCTTTCGCTTTTCTCTTTCTGCTTTCTATCAGGTTCGTTTTCATTCGGCTGTTTAATTAGACCAGACGACGCATTCTGATCAGCATCATCGCTCATTTAATTATATTCTCGGCTTGAAATCAGTTTGAAATATTTTTACGTATTTATTTCTTCTTCGCACCAGAAACTGTTAAGATTGCGTTCGATTAATTGAAACGTAACTTATCCTGCTTTCGCATAAGTTACGCCATATTAACACACACACACACACACACACACACACACACACACACACACACACACACACACACACATATATATATATATATGTATATTTATATATTAATATATATGTAGGTAAAATATTAAAATAATAATTTAATATTATATATATATATATATATATATATATATATATATATATATAGATAGATATATATATATACTTCTATCTGAATCGCAGACGATTTACTTTTATTTCTATCTATCTATCTTTTTATACTACCCTTTTTATTATATCTCTCTCTTTTCACTTTATTTTATTTTATATTTTGTATTAATATTTATTTATTTTTTATTTTGATTTTGATTTTAACATTTTGATTCTTAACGGTCCCA
>OY744533.1:105078237-105085737 GCA_963556195.1 Sepiola atlantica | reverse complement strand
ATATCACTACACAATCGCCTGCCTCGCCCCTTCGCATCCTAGTCGTAAATTTCTATTAATGTACACATTTTTTGGACACCCAGGATCCATGAGCTTCACATATTTTATGTGAGTTGGAGTTTATAAATATAAATATATATTCGTACGTACGAATGCCAGCGTTGTGAGCGTACACAGGATAATCTTTATCAATATATATATATATATATATATATATATATGATTACTTTTATTTACACAGACATGTACAAAATCTGCGACACTGGCATGCCGATGTTATCGATCAACAGCTGATATAAACTGAGATCTCATCAAGCAGAGTTAAAATGCGATCTTAACCATAGATCATAAACTTTCCAAATATGATCTAAGATTAAGATCGGATTTTAACTCTGCCTGATGAGATCTCAGTTTATAACAGATATTGATTGATAACATCGACATGCCAATCTCGCAGATTTTTACATGTCTGTGTCAATAAAAATAACAATATATAAAAGCTCTAATTGATATTGAGCACTTTTTATGAACTCGGTTGAAATACTTTGGATTACTATCCTGTTGATGTTTACCATGACTGTATTATATATATATATATATATATATATATATATATATATATATATATACAGGTAATGATGTGATGAAATAGATGAAATTTGCATAGTTTACAAGTTTATTAATTCACTAAGTGTTCAAACAAAGAATACAAATTCAAAATGATCTTTAAGCCATGGGTTTTCAAAAATTAATTCCACCACTTCATTATCCGTATATAAATGCACTATCTACTGTATTCGACTCGATAGGATATAATATAATTTTTGATTTTAATATTGTCTATTTACACACACACACATATATACATACATATATATATATATATATATATATATATATATATATATATATATATATATATATATGTATTTTTTATTTATATTTATAATTTTTTATATGTATTCGAATATAAATTTTATAACATGAAATAATTCAATATTTTTTTATTTCATTTGATACCATATTAATGTTAGGAAATACAGGTTCAAATAATTTCATAAAACTTGTTTTTTAATCAGCATATAATTGTTTCGGCTTGCACCAATATATTTGTAAGTGTGCCCCTGTGCATTTATTTCTTGGTGTGCTTATCTTTAGTGCTTATTATATATAACAAAACTTCGTTAGAGAGAGAGAGAGAGTAAGAGAGAGAGAGAGAGAGAGAAAGGGAGAGAGAGAAAGATAAATTTTTTATTAATTAATTTATAAACTAATAAATTAAAAAGATTTATATATGCAAAAATTGATGACACGTCCGATTAATATCTGCATATCTTATAAATCGCTCAGGGAAGCGACAAATAATAAACGCACCGATAAACACCGGTGTACTATAGGCAGAAAAACCAAGAAACAAAACAGAAAATCAGCATATATATATATATATATATATATATATATATATATATATATATATATATATATATATATATATATATATATATAAGGTTAATACAACAAAAGATATAAGAGGCAACTAATATATTCAATTAGTGGACATCCGGATAAGAATAAAGCTCAATATACTGGATAGAGCATAAATAGCAATAGATGAAGTGAAAGAATAAAATGAGGTACGAATAAAATTTTATTACAATTCAAAGTTCAGGCAAACTTCTTTAAAGTCCTTAGCTCATGAGTTTTAAAAGAAAATCTTCTCCTCAGAGGACCATTACCGCAATGACATTACTGCAGGTAATAAAAATTAAACTTTGAAAAATATATAAAAAAACATATATAGAAAAATACATAAATGTATATACAACATCAAATATATCGGGCAAAACATACTATTTAGTGAAACTATACAATTCATCCAAGTCAACAAGTCTAAAAAAGCTCCAGGCAAGACATCCAAGGGGTTGATTAAAGAATAATCCAAATGGTGAATGGTAGTCCAAGAGCGAAAAAAGCGAAAAAAAGTTATATATATATATATATATATATATATATATATATATATATATATATATATATATATATATATATTGAGATTAATATGGAGATAGAGATATGGATATGGTTGCACCAGCAGTGTCATGAGGATACCACTGTTACAGTAAATACCGTGAAGCAGTCCAACGGCAGGTTTTGAAGAGATCTCGTTACACATGTTCATAGATCATTGTCTTGTTAAAATCTGTGCCGTGAGACTTAATATATTGCAGCATGTCGACCATAAACTCCGGGACATGGCACGTCTCTCTCTCTCTCTCTCTCTCTCTCTCTCTCTCTCTCTCTCTCTTTATATTTCAATCTCTTTCTATCTCTTTCCCCCCTCTTTTTCTTTTTCTCGCCTTATCTCTCTCTTTATCTTTCTCTCTCCGCCTCTCTCTCCTTCCTCTCTCTCCCCACTCCCCCCTCTCTCTCTCTCTCTCTCTCTCTCTCTCTATATATATATATATATATATATGATTAATTTTATTTATACAGATATGTACAAAATCGGCAACACTGACATGTCGATGTTATCGATCTATAGCTGTTAAAACTAAGATCTCATCAGGAGAATTATATATATAATGGAGATTTGGTATATGTCTGTCTAAAGCCGATATTGTAGTATTACTTCTATTAATTGTACTATTGGACTACTATTACTTATGGAGATTTTGTATCTGTCTGTCAGTCTGAAGCACAAAACTACACTATTACTTCTATTAATTGAACAAAACTATATTATTAGGGTTGATGCTCTCTTTGTATATCTTATACATTAGATTTGTAAGTATATCAAGAAAGTTAAACAATTTATACAATAGTAAACTTGGAAAAGAACTCCACCTACGCTGGAAACAAGAGATGGTCGGCTATTAAATCAACAAGTTTCAGATTCATGCAGAGATACGAATAAATATTTACTGTGACAATACAGACTACCCTCGCCAGAACTTGATGACTAATCGGTCGCCGTGACCTTATTTGGTCACCAAGCATGATTTTTTGTCACTTCCATTACGTTATCCACTGTCGAGTTGAGCGGTCTCTGGCCTTTTGGCTAAGATCAAAGTGTAGTATCTGTTCCGATGGATGCTCACTCTGTAGACCAGTGTTGTCTTGGCCTTCGGGCCTTGATTCCACCGGTCTGAGGTACTGTCCTGTGCAGTTCTAGGAGGTTCACCCTCCCAGGCTTTGCCTCCCCTCTTTGGGGAGGAGTAAGTTTATTGCTTACTGCCTGAGGCGCCCTTACCGGGGAATGCCGACGGGGCTGCCCAGACAATTTTTAATGGCCAGAGTGCTCACCTTCTCGGGCGCTGGCTTTTCAAACCCCACTTTCCGACCCGAGCTTGGGTCACATCTTACTTGTGGGAGTAAGATAAACCTGGCCTTGTGCCTAACCTCCTGGGGAGGTAAATAAAAAGAGTTGAGCGGTCTCTGGCCTTTTGGCTAAGATCAAAGTGTAGTATCTGTTCCGATGGATGCTCACTCTGTAGACCGGTATTGTCTTGGCCTTCGGGCCTTGATTCCGCCGGTTTGAGGATATTTTTGGGTACAATCGGGTGGAATATTTATACTAGAATTTGATCCGTATAATGATATTGTGTTAATGTTCCGATTAATTATTTTATGGCTGAATTACGAACATAATAAAAAATGAGATGATCCCCCAAAAGGCATAACAAATAATGATATTTGCCCATTAGTGAACTCAGTCCCTTTTACTTGTCCACGAGGACAAAAGTGACTCCGAAATCAAGTGGGGGTTTCTTCTCTTCCTTTTTCTCACATAAGACATGTTTCTAGTCTTTCTCTACTCTATCGTTATTTCTTTTCTTTTTTTTATGGAAATCGCTCCAGACAAGGCATAAAGCCATTTGATGTAAGGAGCTAAAAGAAAAAAAATACCACTTCAAGGTCAAACACTACTCAACGATAAATGTTTGATAAGCGACTCTGACCCAGAAAACAGCAATTATTCCCCCTTTGTCGGAAACATCGCTCATGAAATGTCAGGACTAAAGAACAAAGGGAAACGAGAGTTACGAGGCTGCCGAAAGTAAACCTAAGTTAGTTACTTTCTACTTTTTCCATGGAAGGTGCTCGACTGAGCTCCACTCTCTGGTTCATCCTTCTAAGACATTCGCAGTAAGAACTCGTCTTCTACCACAACTGCCAACAACTATTTATTTACTTCGCCTGTATTCCAAAGGTCAGGTGGAATTTCCACCAACTGATATTCTTTGCAAGGGTTTCCCGTCTGTGGAACACATTATCACTGGACTGTTTCCCTGAGGATTACAACACAGTCGTCTTCAAATCCGATGTTAATAGATTATTTTGAAGACCTACTCCCCCCCCCCCAAACAAGTATTCGAACTCGGTCCATGCCATCAATCATTCTCAATTCTTTCATAAGTTTCTTCATCTCTCAATTGCTGACAATCCATCCATCTCATTAACCCTTATCCTCGAGTGGCTTTTTAGTCTTGGTGACCCTTTCGAGTAAGAAAAACAAACGATAGAGCGCACACACGACGGTCGGCCAGCTGATCGACTCCGCTCGCCCGGCGTCCGCGCACTTCATGCCGGAATGTCAAGTGTGTTGGAATGGAAAACGTCGAGTGGCGCACCGTGTGGCTCACAAATCAACATTTTGCCCATTATTATTCCACAAACCGACCCACATCAAACTCGTGCTCCACCCCATCGACTATACGCCACTTTTCCCCCGTACGCCAACCGGTCTTGTTACCCATCCCGCCTAACAACACCCGACACTCACTATTTACATCGACCCCCTTCATCGAAGAAAGTCACGCTGTTTGAAATCTCGAAACTTATACCGCACAAGTTGATCGACAACGGCGATGAGAAGGGAGAGGATATGACACAATTGGCAGAGGCTGATGATGAAGAAAACGACTAGGATGTGCGGTGATCGAAGAAACATCTGGTGCCATCTGTACCCCTCAACCAATCTCACAGACGTTGAGAGAGATTCATGTTTTCT
This sequence comes from Sepiola atlantica, assembly GCA_963556195.1. NCBI lineage: Eukaryota > Metazoa > Mollusca > Cephalopoda > Sepiida > Sepiolidae > Sepiola > Sepiola atlantica. Next base: position 105,080,726 of record OY744533.1, on the reverse strand, counting down.
AGTATTAATTTACTTTTTTTTTCATTCATTCTTTGTTTCTTTTATTTCTTTCATTCATTCATTCATTCTTTCTTTCTTTCTTTCTTTTGCTCTTTTTCCCTTTGTTTTTTTCTTCCGTTCGTTATACCATTTTGTCTTTCTTTTCCTAGTAATCTATATTTTTCATTCCTTCTCTCTTTCCTTTTGTATTTCTTTTCTTTCGTTTTTTTTTCTCTCTCTCTTTCGTTTTTTTCTTTCCTTCTGTCTTCTTCTCTTTCTTTATTTCTATTTTCAGTTTCGTCTTTCTCCCTTTCTGTCTGTGTTTTCTTTCGTTATTTCATTTAACCTTTCTTTTTCTCGTTCTCTCTTTCTGTCTTTCTTTCTACTTTTCTTTCCTTATCTCTCTTTCTCTATTCGTGCTCCCTTTTCGTTCCTTTTCTTTTTTCTCTATCTTTTCCTTATGTTTTTCTTCCCTTCTTCTTCCTTTCTTTCTTTCTTTCTTTCTTTGTCTCTTTCTTTTTTCTTTCTTTGTTCTGTCTTTCTTTCTTTCTCTCTTTCTTCTTCCTTTTCTTTCTACTTATTCGTTTCCTAGAACTTATTTTTTCTTCATGAAGACCATTTCTCATTTTGTAAAGTTTGAACGAATTTTCGCATTTTTGCACAGTCAGCGCATGCGCACATCATATCCTTTATCACGTTAATATATTAACAATCTTAATTCATGTACAGACGGAAGTGACGTCAAAGAATCGGCTATTACGTCACGCTTTTAAACTGTCGGCTAACTCTAAAAACAAAAATAAAAGTAAGCTAAAGTGGTCGACCGTAGTCGAGGGTGACCCGAAGGCTCCCTTTTCATTAGCTTCTACACTAAGTGTAGGGTAGAGAACGACTCCTTTCCCAGGATTGCTCCACTTACCCTTGACCCTACCCTGAGTGTTTAGTAAGAGAGCATCAAGTTAGATTTTTGGAGTCTTTAGTAACCGTAGATTAAACCCTGGTCTCCCAGCCCATAAGCAAACGCTCTTTAATTATGGGCAGGGAAAATACGCTAAATCGATTGCTATTTTACGTAAATATCTTCAGATTAATATTTTAAAGAAGACGAAGAAATTATAGGACGTTAAAACGACCAAAAAATAATAGAAACATAAAAAAAGTTATTTAAATTTTATTGCTAAAAAAACGATTATCTTTTCAAAATGTCCGCTTTATTTCACTTTAATGCTTTGGGAGTAAATGAAATTATACGTTCTGATTGGTTTATCTCTTATGACGTCATTTATATAAGTAACATTTCCACTGTATTTTGAAAGGACTGTATTTTTCTGAATCAAATGTTATATAGATAGCAAGCATCATGATCAAATTCAGACGGTAGACGACAATCAATCGTCCCATAAACAACGCCCGAAAAGCAGACGTCAATCAACCGACCAGAAATCGACAGTCTGTCAACTTGTCAAGTGATTTTTAAATTTTTTAAACAAAACACTATTTTCACGTTAGACATATTTAAAAGCATATTCGTTTAGAATACCGTTTTCAGGTTACTAAGACAAACGAAGCATTAGGTTTATAAATAATTATATATAGCGAAATTGAACAAACAGACAGAAATTACGTCATTTTATGAAGTGAACTAGAGAAAAGGCGAGGGAGAGGGGGGAAGAGACAGATAGAAGGGGAGGCAGACAGAGAACCAACAGAGAAAAACACTCAAAATAAGCTGTCGCTGTGTCCTTATATAAACATCAAACGCTAAAGTATAATCCGCCTGTTGTCGTAAAGAAGTCTATTTAAAACAATATAAACGTGTAGTATTCTTTCGCATTGAGCATTTTTAATGAATGAATTGTTGAGAAAGAATATTTTAATGAATGAATCGTTGAGAAAGAATATTTTAATGAATGAATCGCAGAAGAAGAAGAATGGAAAAGCTAATATTTCGTAATAGTACATTGTCTTTGATAGTAATTCCTTCTCCAGAATAAGGACATTCTTTCATTCTCTAAAGATCGCCATTCCTCCCCCCACTAGTATGCTTTCTATAAATAAACTTATCTCCCCACGAGGGGAGACCTTTTTCAACTTTTAAAGTATCCTCAAGAACGCTCCCTCATAGGGAATGACTCCCTCAATACCAACTCACGGGGGAGATCTTTTTTTTTCTTTACTAAAGTGCAACTCGCCAAATGAAGCAAAATGTACTTCATCTTATTTACTTATCTCCCCCATGAGGTCATCTTTTTCCTTTTCTAAAGTATCACTTCCTCGAATAAAAAATGCTCCCTATGGAGCGTGGATCCTCTAATACTAATTATTTACATCCCCATGACGGTATACCTTGTGTACTTCGCTAAAGTGAGACAAATTCAATCAAAACTGAAACTTAAAATATAAATAAAGGAAAACTGCTCCCCATGATACAGAATTACTTACCTCCCCACGTATTCGAATCCCCGTAAATACCACTGTTCAATTTTCTCGGACTACTACCCCCACCCCTC
>OY744533.1:105068237-105073237 GCA_963556195.1 Sepiola atlantica | reverse complement strand
CTGGGGACCTCTACAGTAAATGGATGGGATTTTGTTGATTGTCGTGTTGGTCGAGGGTATTTACGTCGAGGGGGCATTCCATTCCACCGTCGGAGCACATTCCATCGTCGGGCTTGTACAACAAGCAGAGGGATGCAACATTGCGTCGATGGGACACGGGTTGAAGATTAGTAAACAGTGTGGGACCTATTAGATTAGAGGCTCTTTTTTCCAACCCTGTCTAAGACGAAGATAATAGTGGTTGGTGCACCAGCTCAGATGTGGCTATACTACTCCATGTATGGGCAAATGGTGGCTTTGTAGATATATAGGATACAGGTAGCTGTGAGAAGTTTTCTAGCTCGTTAGAAGGAGCCCACCTTATTTGCAGCAGACTTGACAGTATCTTCTATGTATTTGTTCCAATTCATGTTAAATGTGAATGTTAGGCCGAGGAGTTTGAATGTTGGACTCTCGGGTCGGGTGCCATTAGCCATGGCAATCGGTGGTTGGATATGATTATTATAATTGCTAAAGGAAAAGCGCTTTGTCTAAGTAGCATTAAATGTTAACATCCATTTCAGGGCCCATTCCACTACAGATTGGAGGTCATTTTCTAAGGATTCAGCCATTGCCGTAGATAAGTGTTCATTTATTTTGCCCACATGTTAAGAATATAGCGTGGTGTCATCATCAAATATACCCATCTCGTACGCAATTGCATTAGGGAGGTTGTCTATGAAAATCAGGAATAATAAAAATCCAAGGATCGACCTCTGGGGCACACCCGCATTTGTGTCGTGTTGTTTAGAGGTACGGTAATCGAGGACGACCTAGATCTTTCTTTTGGCTAAGAAAGATCTTATTATATTTAATTTTCATGAGAAGACCTTCATGTCAGACTTTCTACAGACTTTGGATCTATCTAACCCTAACCTTAACCCTAACCCTAACCCTAACCCGCCAAAGCTTCACCTGCCTTATCCAGTTTTCATTCAAGTTCAATACAAAATGATTGACATGAGTTGATATTTTCGTTGAAATTCTTCAACACGTTCTAAAATAGCTGTTATGTATTCGGATTACAGTACTTCTGCAGTTTACGGACCGTGCTGAAATAGTAACGTTATTATTTAGAAACCCATTCTTAACATAGGGGAGCTTTTTTTTTTACTATTCTATACTTACACCTAGCAATTTAATAAACAAAAGATACCGCAGAAAGATCAGGATTACTATATCTAATACAAAATAATACCAAATTCTCAGATTATTACCAAAAAACTTTGAAAAATATTAATGTTCAATTTTTAGAGGGGTTCAGCTTGCTATGTTAGTTTCATATAATATGCGCCCCCCCCCCCCCCGTCCAAAACTTGAATTTTTTAAATAGGCAGAACAATGTTTCTAGGAATTAAAAGATGGTTTCAGTAAACTATATTTAGAATCTTGGGGGTATCATGTTATATATATATATATATATACATATATACATATATATATATATATATATATATATATATTTAATTGATTTTTTATACATTTAGTTTTGCGTGTATAAAAAGGAGACAGGGGCACGTGTTCCTGGCTATGAGCCGTCATCAGCATGACTATCCGGGCAGGAATAGAACCCTTCCTTTTATGAACGCAAACATTTATTTCAAAAAGATAATTTATTAAAAAATCTATATATAAAAAAATGTTGACATGTCCGATTAAGGGCGAATGAATGCACTTCTCTGTATATTCTTAAACCGCCCAGGAAGCGAACAAAATAAAACACACCGGTAAAAAAAACCCAGATCGGTGCCCTATCGCTAGTAAAAACAATAACAAAAAATCTCTTGCCCTCTCTCTCTCTCCTCCCTCTCTCTATCTATCTATCTATCTATCTATCTATCTATCTATCTCTATCTATCTATCTATCTATCTATCTATCTATCTATCTCTATCTATCTATCTATCTATCTATCTATCTATCTATCTATCTATCTATCTATCTATCTATCTATCTATCTATCTATCTATCTATCTATCTATCTCTCTATCTATCTATCTATCTATCTATCTATCTATCTCTATGTATATATATATATATATATAAATTAAACCCAGCTTCCCCTTCCTTGTTCTAGCACCTCCCCGCCTCGCTGGTTCCATGCCAGACGTAGAAAGCAGCTATCCGCACAATTAATATACAATCAATACGTACTTTAAATTTACAAACAAATGTGACAGACCAAATATTGTTGGCCTTCAACATGGGCGCATTGGCCTTTAGACTGTATCGATATTTATACTCCCCTGTCTGTCTGTCTGTCTATCTGTCTGTCTCATCTCTCATGCACACGCATGCATTGTCTCTTACTTCTCACTCTCTCCCAAACACATACGGAGAGTTTGAATTACCTACTGGAGAGTTTGAATTACCTACTAGACACAATCCTCGATGTCTTCGGTTTCTCTGTACAAGGGTTTGTCGGAAAAATCTGACATGAGGATACTTCACTCTACAAGTAAACCCTGACCAAATATTCAAAATAACATAGTATTCGAAGCCCAAATAATATCTCCTTGGTTTGTCTACACGCCTTACGAGGAATGGTGCACCTTCTCCTAGTGATGCTAACTCAAGTACCTCAGATACATTTTTATGCACCTTCTCTTAGTGATGTTACTTCTAGTAACAACACTTAGCTGGATACTCCACCAGACTAGATGAATTCTTGTCCTGGAATCCGGTAAGAACAAGAGACCAAAAGAAATATATACTATAACATAATCAACTGGTCAAATTGGGGAGAAACAAATAATGTTCTTAACTTCTTTACAAAATCAACGTTTGAGAGGTAAAAGAAAACTTTAATGGATCACTCGAGTATCTATGTATCTCATATAGAGATGAAGTGTTAGCCCCCAAAAGGGGTCCCTTGATTTTTGAGAACTTCGACTGAAGTAAAATGAAACAAAAAACGGACACAGACGCGCACATTTTATTTATATATTTATGCAAATCAAAAAAGCTTAAGTACTATCAAATAATTTAACACACACACAGCTACATTAGCCCCTTACTTTTGGATTGAGCTTTCTAGTAAGGGGAAAAAGCGGTTTCCTCATTATTAGATTTGAGTTCTCTCGGTAACCGATAATGTAAAAAAATATATTAAAAAGCATAAAAATAAACATTATAATTTTTCTTACTTTCGTGCTGAGCGAGATAGTGTATGGTAAGATTGCCGACTAGCCACACCGAGGAGTCGTGATACGACCAAACTGCTTTCTTTGGATGACTATTATATATATATATATATATATATATATATATATATATATATATATTGCTATATTGACAATTGAACGTATTCAAATACATTTTTAGCTTTTGAAGCATTTTCCTAAATGCTAAGGCGGTAACATTGTTCCTTTCACCAGTGCGATTCCACCATAGAGGAACGTATATATTTATAAAATATAATAATCCACGAACACATATTTCGGCGTCTACGGCTTATCAGCGTGGCTAGACCTAACGAGTTTCGAAACCGGGACTCCATTGATTGAAGTTCGGCGCCCTACAACTATATATATATATATACTATACATATGATGTCTCGGTATTTCTGTCTGTTTTTCTGTCTCGGATGCAAATAAAAACAAAGCCCTATACCAAGATCAAACCCAACTTTTATTGTAGAATTTGACGATTATTTTTGACGAGCCGAAATCCAATGGTAGCATTTATTTTCGATTAAAACTTTTTACGTTAATATATTGTGGTCAGCGTTGACAGCCGATTTCCATTTTATTCATGACTTGAAAATTGCAAATTATAAAAATTTAAACAGTAAAGAGTAAAAACAGTAACATGGGGGTCAGGGTTGGGAGCAGGCGTAAACAGTGCCGGAAAACTTAATAGAAAAAGCTTTCGGTCTTTCGTAGAACTTTGTCAAAATGTAAATCGAGAAAATATTATTGGATTCGCAGTCTATTTTTATTTATTTGCTTTTTAATGAAGTTCGAAGAATAACAATATATCTATCTATCTATCTATCTATCTATCTATCTATCTATCTATCTATCTATCTATCTATCTATCTATCTGTTACACCGGCCGTTCTTACACAGGAGAAACTACACCGGTTGTCACTATAAATAGTGCGAGTCACCAGAAGACAAAGCACAGTCTTGTAACTGTCTAGCCAAGAGCTAGTCACTTTCTTACTTTGTTAATACACTTGTTAAACCAACCCTCGACTTGACTTCCTTTATTTATTATTTACTGTGGAACAACTTCACAACACTGTCTATCTATCTATCTATCTATCTATCTATCTATCTATCTATCTATCTATCTATCTATCTCTCTCTCTCTCTCTCTCTCTCTCTCTCTCTCTCTCTCTCTCTCTATATATATATATATATATATATATATATATATATATATATATATATATATATATATAACTTTTTTTGTGTTTGATTAATTGATAATCAAAATTAAGAGCGTAATATTTATTTATTTTTGTGGTACACAAAATTAGTACATCAGTACCGTCGGTTTCAAGCTCAGAAGGACTTAACTCTTACATTTTACATCCCCTTTTTTTTTCGAACTTTATTAAACTTTGTAGTCTCACATTTCTTTCATAACACAAATTTGAAACAAATATACATAACACTCCAAAACTCCAAAACTCCAAAACGAGAGTATCCAAACGAGAGTGCTACGTGAATTGACATTTCTTTAACAGGTGACAACATAACTGAAGAGAGCCGGATGTTTAAATCCTTCTGAGATTGAAACCGACGGTACGGATGTTGTACTAATTTTCTGTACCAATATATATATATATATATATATATATATATATATATATATATATATATATATATATATGTATAAAATAAAGTAACACGGAATCACATAATCACCCGTGCGATAATTTATTTCGACCCTCCGGCCTTTTCAAGCACCCAAAAAGGGAGAATTTTTCAAACATGTAATCTCCTCGTTTGGG
>OY744533.1:105055737-105058237 GCA_963556195.1 Sepiola atlantica | reverse complement strand
TATATATATAGAGAGAGAGAGAGAGAGAGAGAGAGGTGTGAGGTGTGAGGAGATGGAAGCGCATATAAACAGATACAAATCGCGCACATATGTTACGAAAGAATTAGCAAACGAAGTCTAAAGATGAAGAGTGTTTATGTTGGCGGCGGTCGGGTCTGGGCGTCGCCATTGCCCTTAATTTTAAACGGTGCCTCCCTCCCCCTCCACTCTCCCTCCCTCTCCACCCCCTCCCTCCCTCGTTCCCACGAATCTGTGTTTCGCGCCGGGAGTTGAATTAGACAAAGAAACGGCCACACACATTAATTTAAAATTATATGCATATGGCAGTAGGCATGTGTTTTACACACACACACACACACACACACACACACACACACACACATATATATATATATAATAAAGAACAGTAACATATTTCTCTTATAATAGTAAATAACAAGTAAAACTTGTTATTGAGCACTTTTTATAAACACTGGAATTTCAACGGATTTACATCTACAGAAACTAATGCAATACAGCTACAGATGAATATATATATATATATATATATATATATATAAATAAAGAGTGCTCTATATGTTTTAATAGAGCTGTGTGATCTTACAAACTATAATATGTTACAACAAGGAAGATAAAATTGAATAAATATAACATGAAAAATCAATTTCTTCAAAACAGAACAGATCTGATTCAAGATAGCATATCTTATACACACAAAAACGCGATATCCTTTTAGACAAAGATTTATAAATATATATATATATATATATATATATATATATATATGTATGTATATATATATACATATATATATATATGTATATATATATATATATTAAAATATTAAATTAAATTATATATATATATATATATATCGATGATCTTCTGTAATACATATATACGTAAATATTACGCTCTTTTTTTTAAATTTCTCTCTCACAGTAATCTTACAATGGAAATGAAACATGGACGCCTCTGCTCTATGTAGCTTACTTGCCATAGTCATATTTTCATACCACTACTAAGCTCTCCTGAAGTATTGAGCACTGTTTAAGTAAATGCTAAAAATATATGCACAATATATTATAAAAAGTTAAATTATATGTGTATATACATGAAATAATATATATATATATATAAATATATATATATATCGTGATTTTAATAATCACAAGTGCTTTGCCCACCTTCATAAAGGTTCTCTCAACTTTTCGGATGTAAAATTTAAAACACTTAAATGAAATCAATTGTCCTTCCATTATCTTATCTCATTCGTGAAACTATCTGCGGCTTTTGCATACCGGAAGAAGATTTATAATATACGGAAGTATCAGATTAACAAGAAAAACGATTTTCACGCGAAGAAAATGTCGAAATAGTTGACAACACAAACTGAGGACTTGAGTTTGCCGGGTTCGAATCGAGTTTCTTCCACAGAAACATTTTCATCAAAACCTACACTTGAACTTGTGTCTTACCTCCCCGAGAAGAGGTAAATAAAATATATATAATATGAAAAGTAAATTTCTCATAAATCAGAACAGTTAGCTAAGATCAAAGTGTAGTATCTGTTCCGATGGATACTACACCCCATAGACTGGTATTATCTTGGCCTTCGGGGCTTGATTTACGCCGGTCTATGGGTCTGTCCTGTGCAGTTCTAGGAAGTCCACCCTCCCAGGCTTCGCCTCCCCTCTTTGGGGTGGAGTAAGTTTATTGCTTACTGCCTGAGGCGCCCCTACCAGGGAATGCCGACGGGGCTGCCCAGGCAACTTTTGATGGTCAGAGTGCTCACCTCTCGGGCGCTGGCTTTTCAACCCCCACTTTCCGACCCGACCCTTGGGTCACATCTTACTTGTGGGAGTAGGATAAAACTGGCCTTGCGCCTAACTCCTTGAGAGGAGTAAATAATAATCAGAACAGTTATGAATCCCAACCGAAGTTCTTTGCAGCCTAATAAAAAGACCTATTTTAAAAACTAAAATGTATACTCCCTCTCTCTCTCTCTCTCTCTCTCTACATATATATATATATATATATATATATATATATGGAGATATGTCATGCAAGTACATCGAATGATGTCAACCCCAAATTTTCATATATATATATATATATATATATATATATATATATATATATATATAAAAGAGCGAGAGAACGCGAGAGAAAGAGAGAAAGGGAGAGAGAGCGAGAGAGAGAGAGAGAGAGAGAGAGAAAGTGCTGTATGTCTTTTCTTAAAAACTAAAGTCTGGCTTAGATTTGGCAGAGGTTCAAGCCGATCGAGAAGCACATTTTGATATATATGCAAAGATGAATCAAGGTGCATACATGCCCGATCATGAACGCAACAGCTTGAGTTCGTGTCACACCCAGCCCTCGTAGAGAGACAGGTGAATACGGATAGACACTTACATGTGTCTACATGCGCGTGCGTGCGTGTGTGTTAATTGTATATCGCCCCCTCACTATATATATGTATGTTTGGTCTTATAAAGAG
>OY744533.1:105043237-105048237 GCA_963556195.1 Sepiola atlantica | reverse complement strand
ATATAAATGCAGTATTAGATGCACACACATATCAGTCCTTAAATCAGATGCATTCCGATATTTCTAATGTTCAAGATGTTAAATACAAACTTATGTATATGAAAAAAGTCGTGAAGACGTTTCCCTTTTCTATGCTAATAAAAGCTTCGCTCGTCTGTCCGTCCGGTCTAACCTTTCCAAATCCCCACTTTTCTCGACTTGTACATGGGGCACCTGCGTGACATTTTCGCATCGATCATACACATATACATTAGTTCTCGACGCAATTTCTCCCTATTTACTAGCCTCCCCACGAGGGCAGAGTTAGGCACACGGTTATCCAGAGAAGGGACAATCTGGATTGAGACAAACGCAAAAATTGCCTCAGTCTAGTAGGACTTGTCTTTTATTGACCAAGGACAATAAAAAAGTAAGTGCAGCACAAGAACAGATACTACACTTTTATGGAAACTTTTATTGCCCCCCCCCCACCTAAAATCCGAAGTAAATTGAATGAAAGTATAACACGGACGGATCTTATTGGGATGCGTTTATTTAATCTTCGCGTTTTACAAAAAAAAAAAAAAATGCCATTTCTAAGCGGACACGTGACGGACAAGCGAACATGATATTTTGAACTTCGTCACGATAGGCCAAAACACTGGCAGAGCCTGTTTTACAGGAAAAAACTTGTTCATTCAATCGGCGCGTCTAGCGATGGAAATGTGATTTGTAATTGAAAAGAAAAACGGGACAGACCGACAGAGCCTTTTATAGAGACACTTGGACGCACTAAAGAAAAACAACAAACGTGATGATGTTCAATTTTGTTAACGAACTGAAACATCTGTTATCGTTTTAAATGATTAATGTGGACTTAAAATTTTGAAGTATAAAATAGGTAACATACAAAACACTAAGGAAAATTAGTTACAGTGGATAGATAGATAGTTAGATAGATAGATAGATAGACAGACAGACAGACAGATAGAAAGATAGATAGATAGATAGATAGATAGATAGATAGATAGATAGACAGACAGACAGATAGATAGATAGATAGATAGATAGACAGACAGATAGATAGTTGGGATATAGAAATATATAGAAAGATCGATAGATAGATAGGTAAATAGATAGATAGATTTATGTCGAGTGGGAGACATATATATATATACATATACATAGACATATATATATATATATATATATATATATATACATATACACATATATATATACATATATACATATACATATATATATGTATATGTATAAATATATATATATATATGTATATATATATATGTATATATATATGTATATATATGTATATATATATTTATACATATACATATATATATATATATGTATATGTAAATATATGCATATATATGTAATGTGTAAATATATACATATATATATTCACATATATATATGTAAATATATATATATATTCATATATATATATGTAAATATATACATATATATGTAAATATATACATATATATATATATATATATATATATATAAAGAGAGAAGGAGAGAGAAAGAGGGAGAGAGAGGCGGAGAGAGAGGGAGAGAGGGGGAGAGAGGGGGTGGAAAGAGACGGCGAAAGAGATTGAGAGAAAATGTGTACACAAAGAAATCAAAATAGACATGACGAAAAGAATTCGTAAAAAATGAAACCAGATCAAATTCTAATTTTTATAACATCGAAGAAAAGTGGATAATAAAAATAACATATGTTATCTTCTACGTACAAATCATTACAACACACATGAAAGTTTGAATTACCTATTTGACACCATCCTTGAGGGTCTTCTATCTCTCTGTACAAGGGTTTGTCAGGACAACCTGACATGAGAATACTTCATCCTACAGGTAAACCCTGACCAAATATTCAAAATAATATAGTATTCGGAACCAACATAGGATCCTTCTCCAAGTAATGTTACCTCAAGTAACAGCACATAGCTGGATACTCCACCAGACTAGATGAATTCTTCTCCTGGAATCCAGCAAGACCAGGAGACCAAAAAGAAAGATATACTATTAGTTAACTAGTCAATTGGGGAGAGGAAATATGAATGTTCTTAACTTTTTTTACTAACTCAATGTTTGCCATCATGGTGTTAGCGCCAGGAAGGGGACCCTTGATTTCTGAGAACTCCGACTGAAGTAAAATTAAACAAAACTAATATCTATCTATCTATCTATCTATCTATCTATCTATCTATCTATCTATCTATCTATCTATCTATCTCTCTCTCTATATATATATATAAATATATACAAATATATATATAAATATATACATATATATATATATATATGTATATACATATATATATATATATATATATATATATAAATATGAGACAAAAAGTATACTTTTAGAGAATTGAACCTATAGTGAAATTATTTGAGCTCAATATACGGGATAGAGCAATTATAAAGATAAAAGAAGGAAGAGAGATAAAGATGTACGAATGATGATATTCTTTGAAAAGCCTGGCTTAAGGAAAGAAAACATAAACATGTTTTTATCGAGTTCACCTTGCATTGAACAATAGAAGATTAAAAAGATTTGTCATTCGCACATCTTTATCTCTCTTTCTCCATTTATCTTTTATATATATATATATATATATATATATATATATATGGTAAGTCATCCAGTATATTTTGCTCTATCCAGTAGATTGAGCTTTCCTTATTTCACAATAGGTCCAACTCTCTAAAAGTTTACCTTTTAGTTATAATTTATATAATTTACATATATATATATATATATATATATATATATATATATATATATATATATATATATATATATTATACTAATGAGTAACCACTTATAAATGCGCGAAGGCAACTTGAGGATTGTCATTTGGTAATGAACAACACCTTTGAGAGAATTGCAAGCGATCGGTGCAAATGGACAGAATTTGAGTAGAAATGTATCTGAGTCTTTTCAACATATATTCCGCGCTGTTTTACAGAAAAACGCGCTTAATTATTATGACAAAACAGAAAGTGAAATTAAAATGATTAAATCTTACAAATAAATACTTTTCATAGATGTTAAGTAGACACAGGTAGGCGCAATACAATAACATACATCATTGCCAACACACACCCACATACACACTAACATATATATATATATATATATATATATATATATATATATATATATATATATATATATAATATATATATATAAATATATGCATGCATATATTTATATATGGGAAATGAAAAAGGGGGGAAAAAACAAGAGATATATTTTATATATTCATCAACGTTTCGTCTTTATTTTAAGACTTCCCCAGGATGATAATTTGAAGAAAAATGTCATGCAAGTACATCAACATTTAAGGTAGACATGATTGAGAGATAATGAATAATAGTAGCCGTGGCTACTGTGAGCGCTGGAGGAGAGTCCAGGCTGTTTTTCTTCAAATTATTATCCTGAGGAAGTCTTACAATAAAGAAGAAACGTTGAGGAATATATAAAAAATATCTCTTGTTTTTTTTCCTTTTTCATTTCCCATTACGTCGGATTACTATCATCCTTCCTTTCTGATATATATATATATATATATATATATATATATATATATATATATATATATATATATATAGCACATTCTTGTTTAAATTACAGGAAGTCATAGTAAGCGCAAATCTCTGCAAAGGGTAGAGCTTCGGTGGAGAGTAAAAACAACAAACTGCAACGGTAATTTTCTGTCGAAATGACAAGTGCGCGTATAATTACATTTCCTTTGAAGTGACAAACAAACGCCGAAAAAAGGTGAAGACTTCTAATAATATACTATCGCCTGCTTTAACCAGAATCTATATCTTTTATAATTTGCGCAATTATATATATATATATATATATATATATATATATATTAGTTTTTTTAAATATTTATACTATTCAACACTCTAGTCTAAAATTTAATTCATATAATACAAATAAATTTAATGTTTGTATAAATGAAAATAATAATTGTGTTTATTAAATTTTAAATAAAAAATGAATATTAAATTATATATATATATATATATATATATTTATATATTGTTTATAGACACACTTGTGGCTACACATGTGCATACAGTTCGACTATAAAGCCCGGAACAATTTCTTTTCGATTGAATCGTCAACTTGATGAGACTTCCACCGAAACATGTATGCACATATGTAGCTAGAAATGATTGCATAAATACAAATGTAAACGAAATCTCGCTCTATTTGATATTAAGCACTATTTTATAAACACAGCAAGATTCATAGGTTTGTTTATCCAACCTTTCTGAAAAATATTGAACTTCGAATTATATATATATATATATATATATATATATATATATATATATATATATATATATATATATATATATATATATATAACTATGTGTGTGTGTATCAAACGCGGTAAACGTTTGTGTTTGTTAGGGCTGCATATTTATTTGAAAGCACGTCTCGATTGTAAGGGAATCGCGCTATTGCGTACGCTGGTTTGTCCAAATCTCGCACGCGGAGATGGGAGGCTGAAAGACACGTATCTGTGGGTGCGTCGTATGCGCGTCTCCGGGTGTCTCGCTGTCTGCGCGAGTGCACGGCTCTATGCGTGTGCATTCGCAAACACTGCAACCAGTGCCTGCCCGGGTGTAGTGTACAGGTCTCCCTATCAACAGATACGAATTGGTAGCGAATCGTAGAATTTTCACGATTTTTCTTTCAAATAAACGCGACATTTTTTTTCATTTTTTTTAAATATATTTTTCTTTTCTGGTTGATTAAGACAAAAAAAAAAAAAAAAGTAGAAATAAAAAAATAAAATCAAAAAACGAAAATTTTTTTTTTTTACAAACTCATGTTATATCAATGAAAACATCTTTTTTTTTATTTCGAGGGGGTGGGGAATCGCATGGACACATTTTGGCAGGTATAATATTCGTTTTGACGACACACTTTTAAAACACACAACGTGCAAGTATCAAAC
>OY744533.1:105020737-105038237 GCA_963556195.1 Sepiola atlantica | reverse complement strand
TAAAAAGTATTGGAATGATAATGGCTATTAAAAGTATTGGAATAATAATGGCTATTAACAAGTATTTGAATGATAATGGCTTTTAACAAGTATTTGAATGATAATGGCTATTAAAAAGTATTTGAATAATAATAGCTATTAACAAGTATTTGAATGATAATGGCCATTAAAAAGTATTGGAATGATAATGGCTATTAAAAAGTATTGGAATGATAATAGCTATTACAAATATTTGAATAATAATGGCTATTAAAAAGTATTTGAATAATAATAGCTATTAACAAGTATTTGAATGATAATGGCTATTAAAAAGTATTGGAATGATAATGGCTATTAAAAAGTATTGGAATAATAATTGCTATTAACAAGTATTTGAATGATAATGGCTATTAAAAAGTATTGGAATGATAATGGCTATTAAAAAGTATTTGAATAATAATGGCTATTAAAAAGTATTGGAATAATAATGGCTATTAACAAGTATTTGAATGATAATGGCTATTAACAAGTATTTGAATAATAATGGCTATTAAAAAGTATTGGAATGATAATGGCTATTAAAAAGTATTGGAATGATAATGGCTATTAAAAAGTATTTGAATAATAATGGCTATTAACAAGTATTTGAATGATAATGGCCATTAAAAAGTATTGGAATGATAATGGCTATTAAAAAGTATTGGAATGATAATGGCTATTAAAAATATTTGAATAATAATTGCTATTAAAAAGTATTTGAATAATAATGGCTATTAAAAAGTATTGGAATGATAATGGCTATTAAAAAGTATTGGAATAATAATGGCTATTAACAAGTATTTGAATGATAATGGCTATTAAAAAGTATTGGAATGATAATGGCTATTAAAAATATTTGAATAATAATTGCTATTAAAAAGTATTTGAATAATAATGGCTATTAAAAAGTATTGGAATGATAATGGCTATTAAAAAGTATTGGAATAATAATGGCTATTAACAAGTATTTGAATGATAATGGCTTTTAACAAGTATTTGAATGATAATGGCTATTAAAAAGTATTTGAATAATAATGGCTATTAACAAGTATTTGAATGATAATGGCCATTAAAAAGTATTGGAATGATAATGGCTATTAAAAAGTATTGGAATGATAATAGCTATTACAAATATTTGAATAATAATGGCTATTAAAAAGTATTTGAATAATAATAGCTATTAACAAGTATTTGAATGATAATGGCTATTAAAAAGTATTGGAATAATAATTGCTATTAACAAGTATTTGAATGATAATGGCTATTAAAAAGTATTGGAATGATAATGGCTATTAAAAAGTATTTGAATAATAATGGCTATTAAAAAGTATTGGAATAATAATGGCTATTAACAAGTATTTGAATGATAATGGCTATTAACAAGTATTTGAATAATAATGGCTATTAAAAAGTATTGGAATGATAATGGCTATTTAAAAGTATTGGAATGATAATGGCTATTAAAAAGTATTTGAATAATAATGGCTATTAACAAGTATTTGAATGATAATGGCCATTAAAAAGTATTGGAATGATAATGGCTATTAAAAAGTATTGGAATGATAATGGCTATTAAAAATATTTGAATAATAATTGCTATTAAAAAGTATTTGAATAATAATGGCTATTAAAAAGTATTGGAATGATAATGGCTATTAAAAAGTATTGGAATAATAATGGCTATTAACAAGTATTTGAATGATAATGGCTATTAAAAAGTATTGGAATGATAATGGCTATTAAAAAGTATTGGAATAATAATGGCTATTAACAAGTATTTGAATGATAATGGCCATTAAAAAGTATTGGAATGATAATGGCTATTAAAAAGTATTGGAATGATAATGGCTATTAAAAATATTTGAATAATAATGGCTATTAAAAAGTATTTGAATAATAATGGCTATTAACAAGTATTTGAATGATAATGGCTATTAAAAATATTGGAATGATAATGGCTATTAAAAATATTTGAATAATAATTGCTATTAAAAAGTATTAGAATAATAATTGCTATTAAAAAGTATTGGAATAATAATGGCTATTAACAAGTATTTGAATAATAATGGCTATTAACAAGTATTAGAATAATAATTGCTATTAAAAATATTTGAATAATAATTGCTATTAAAAAGTATTAGAATAATAATTGCTATTAAAAATATTGGAATAATAATGGCTATTAACAATTATTTGAATAATAATGGCTATTAAAAAGTATTAGAATAATAATTGCTATTTAAAATATTTGAATAATAATTGCTATTAAAAAGTATTTGAATAATAATGGCTATTTACAAGTATTTGAATGATAATGACTATTAAAAAGTATTGGAATCATAATGGCTATTAAAAAGTATTTGAATAATAATTACTACTAAAAGTATTGGATGATCACTTCTACTAAAAAGTATTTTAATCAAAATGGCTACTAAAATTTATTAGAATAATAATGGCTGCTGAAAGTATTTTAAATATAATGGCTACTTAAATATATTTGAGTAATAATGTATATGAAAGAGTATTTGAATACTAATGGCAACTAAAATGGTATGTTAATAGTAATGGCTACCGTTACTATTAACATACCATTCTAGTTGCCATTATTATTTAAATACTCTTTCATAGACATTATTACTCAAATATATTTAAGTAGCCATTATGTTTTTTTCATATTATCGTAGCGCTAATATGAAAAAAAATAATCATGTATTCTTTTGAAAAGATTGCATGAAACGTACGTAAGAGTTACACAAAATTTTGCGCATGTCTACATTTATTATTTTCAGACTTGCTCGGTGTAATCAGGTTCTCAAATATGTCAGAATATATGTATGTTCCTTATTATTGAACACTGTTATGGCGGCTGACTATAGCTGTTCACCTACTTGACATATATACGAAGCCTGTCTAAAAAGTATCCGACGTAAGGCCATAAAAATATTTCAAATACCTTACGGGGTTGGGACCTTTAACCCCTTCAAAGTAGGCTCCTTGTGCTCGCACACACTTAGCCCACCGATCCATCCATTGTCGGAAACACCTCTGGAAGTCTTCTTTTGGAATGGTGTTCATCTCCACCGTCGCGTTTCGCTTTATCTCTTCTTTAGTTTCAAAACGGGGATCTTTCGGTGGCGTCTCATAAGAAATATTGCCACTTTTTTCATAAATATCGTTAAGCATTTGAATATTAAATTTTCAGAAAGCCAAACACGATATATGCTTTTGTTTAAAACTATACATTTATTTACTTTAAATTATTCATACAAGCTTTCGGCATCTCCAAAGAAAATATACTACTATATATATACCGATTAAGTTCGTTGAGTCCTATAGATTGTCTTGATGTTTATAACCCGCTGCAATTGATATAAGTATAACTCCATTTCTCCGTATCACGAATAATTTCCTATGACATAGAACGTTAAGCGGAAACGTGCGGGGTCAAAGGTTACTCTGTGAACCGGGTTCGCGCCTTGTGACCGTCTGAAATTATCACCCTCTACATTGGTGAGGGCATAAGCTCAAAACGATGTCGTCTGTTGGTAAATATAATTTAATATTTATTTATGAATATTATTATAGAAAGACCCTTTAAGAACATTAAAGTTGATAACTGTTAGGAGATATTAAAAATAGACATTCACTTAAGCTATAAATCGAGGCACTAATTAAGTTCGTTGAGTCCTATAGATTGTCTTGCTGTTTATAGCCGGCTGCAATTAGCATAAATATAACTTAATTTCTTCGTATCACGTGATAATTTCCTATGGATAGAGCAGAAGTGTGCTTAGTCAAAGATGAAACTGTGAATCGGGTTCGCGCCTTGTTACTGCCTTAAATTATCACTCCTACACTGATGAAAGTGTAAGCTTGAAACTACGTCGTCTGTAAGAAAATATAATTTAATATTTATGTATTAATAGTATATATATATATATATAGTATATTATATATATATATATATATATTATATATATATATATATATATATATATATATATATATATATATATATATATATATATATATATATATATATATATTATTTTCTCTATAATCCCGTGACAATCTCTCGTGGACTCAAGGACTAAGTGAACGCTTACAGATTCAAGGTGTCCCTGTGAATCGTGTTCATGCCCTGTGACCGTCCGAGATTGTTATTTCCCTGCGCTGATGACAGCCGTAAGATCGAAACGACGTCGTACGTAGGTAAAATATTAAAAAATATAATTTAATATTATATATATATATATATATATATATATATATAGGTATCTAATGAGGCTGTATCAAAATGCGGAATAAGCCAAAAAGGTGAAAGAGCTGAACCAAACAAATAATTGAAGAAAATATATGAATTTTTTTCTTTAAAAACAACCATCTTGGATGTCTCTTCCCTGTAAGCGGAAATAACTTTGTTTTTTTTTTTTTCGAGAAAAGGAGTTTTTTTCCCGAAATATAAATTTATTTTCCACCATCTCGGATTTCATTAACAGTAAGTGAAAGATTTACTAGATAAATATTTTGAATATTTTACAGAAAAATATCGCATGCAATGCAATGTTTCAAGCAAATTACCATACTCTAGTATATATATATATATATATATATATATATATCGCAGAATGGTTCTTGGGTGTAGTGTTTAGATATAATTATTATTATTATTATTATTATTATTATTATTATTATTATTATTATTATTATTATTATTATTATTAATGTATATATTAGTGAAATTTTAAGCTGAATTATTTCGACACTTGATTATTGGGGAAATGGTAGTTTAATCAGTACCATCGGAGAGCCATGAATATCATAACTGTCCTTTTTTTACATCTCCGAAACAGTTACATGGTAAACAGCTGATGATCCCGTGTTAATATTAGACGCTTAAGGTCTCCTGTTTTTGTTTCACTGTTAGATACTTAACCCCCCTTTTTTATTTTATTTATTTATTTATTTATTTATTTATGAATTTTCCAACGAATGTTAAGTCTACAATATCTTGGATTTAGTTAGTTTGTCTGGGAATTTAAACTGCATTTTACTTCTTTTTTTAATTTTTTAATTTTTGTTTAAAATGACTCAAAGCTTCTTTAGACTATATATACATATATATATATATATATATATATATATATATATATATATATATATATTAGTATTATTAAATAATATATTACTTATATATTTTCAGTATTTACTTCAACAATGTTTAATAAGCCTGATAATTTTCACTGGGAATAAAACGTGACATTCACTGTGTCCTTCACTGGGTGAATCTGAGATGGTTGTCTGACTTGCTATTTGCTTTCTTGGTTCCCCTCACAACTTGTAATTGTTTTGGTCCGGTGGCTAGAAAAAGGCACGTGTTTTACTTGCAAACTTTTGTGCGCACAAGGGTTTCGAAATACGATATCAGAGATCAAACGTGTATGTGTATCAAATATCGATATTGTAAGAAACGGGACTGCTGTGTGCGCGATGAGTTTAAGAAGCGGGGGGGGGGGCTAAATGTGTTATCATCTCAGATGATTTCCGTGTGATTTTTTTTGTTTCCGCCGGTTCAAAAGGTTCATCAAGGGGACGCGTTTTAAGGTGTGGTAGCCACTAAGAGTACCGTAACGATTGAGCTGTGGGGCATCCCAGAAAAAATGCGTTCAACAGTGCATGGAATCATGGGAAGGGAAGGGCGGGAAAGCGCATTATGCTTGAGGAATGGATTACCTTAATGATGAAACCATGTAGTATTTCGTTTGGAATTGTTTATCACGCCAGACATACAGCCCCTTTTTCGGATTCGAAACTGACGGTACCAATGGTGTTCTGATCTTCTATAATATAGATATTAGAAAAATATTACGCTCATATTCTTAAGTTCTCTATAAAACTGTCGGGTACTCCCCCCTATTTTAATAATAAATATTTAATTATCATCCACATACGTACACGTTTCATCCTAACCGGAATCTTCAGCGTGGAAAAAACTGCTCAAACAGGTCGCACAATTCTAACCTCGAAACATAAGGCACCTTTAACGCAAATACGAGCGCCTCAACCGATAACGCCAATCCAAACTGTTATGCGTCGAGAAGAGAAATAAACACTATTTATGTCAATTCATATATATATATTTATTTATATATATATATATATATATATATATATATATATATATATATATATATATATATATATATATATATATATCGGACATATATTTTTCTGTTATAACCAGCGAAATGAAAAAGAAGAAAAAGGAAAAAAAAAGTCTAGCTCTATTGAAGGCAAGTTTCTTTATTAAACAAATAATTGCTTGTGTATTCTAATTTCTTAAAAGAAACAAAAATCTTATATATATATATATATATATATATATATATATATATATATATATATATATATATATATATATATTCATAGTAAAGTATCCCTGCATGCTTCTTATACATATCAATGTGCATAGAATTTGCCTCCGAGAAAATTAAACTAAAAATTATAAAATACAGAAATCTGTATCTCACTCTCCTGTCTATTCGTGACATTTGACTGGACATTTAGAAGCACGTATTAGTATAATTTTTTTTTCCGCATCGATAGGTGATTATTTCAAGGGAACCTATCCCCTCCATCAGTCGCAACTGAATGAGCTATCCGGTAGAAATTAATACGTAAGCTTCAAACGCGTATATTCGTTAAAATCGTGTTCATTCGTTTAAACTGTGTTCATTCGTTTAAACCGTGTTTATTCGTTAAAACTGTGTTCATTCGTCAAAACCGTGTTCATTCGTTAAAACTGTGATCATTCGTTAAAACCGTTTTAATTAGTTGAAACTGTGTTCATTCGTTAAAACTGTGTTTATTCGTTAAAACTGTGTTCATTCGTTAAAACCGTGTTCATTCGTTAAAACCGTGTTCATTCGTTAAAACTGTTCATTCGTTAAAACCGTGTTCATTCGTTAAAATCGTGTTCATTCGTTAAAACCGTGTTCATTCGTTAAAACCGTGTTCATTCGTTAAAATCGTGTTCATTCGTTAAAATCGTGTTCATTCGTTAAAACCGTGTTCATTCGTTAAAACCGTGTTCATTCGTTAAAACCGTGTTCATTCGTTAAAACAGTGTTCATTCGTTAAAACCGTGTTCATTCGTTAAAATCGTGTTCATTCGTTAAAACCGTGTTCATTCTTTAAAACAGTGTTCATTCGTTAAAACTGTGTTCATTCGTTAAAACTGTGTTCATTCGTTAAAACAGTGTTCATTCGTTAAACTGTGTTCATTCGTTAAAATCGTGTTCATTCGTTAAAACAGTGTTCATTCGTTAAAACTGTGTTCATTCGTTAAAACTGTGTTCATTCGTTAAAACAGTGTTCATTCGTTAAAACTGTGTTCATTCGTTAAAACTGTATTCATTGGTTAAAATCCAATCGAACGTGGATTTGTAATTTGTCCACGTCTAGTACCAAATCTAAAAGTGCGTTTTATCGTCTTGTTTGAGACTAATCACACATTTCTGATAATACCGTGAAACTGCAGTAAATCTTTATGGTAAAGTGCCTTTTATTATTATTTATTATTTATTATTGATATAATTTCGTTTTGAAATAAGTTTGTTGTTTGATAGAATTATTGTTTAACAGTAATCACAAAATGGACGCCTGAACGTTGATATTAAGAATGAACTAAATGTTTACTTTGCCATTCAAGAGAACGATTTTGCAGGGTTTCATAAAAACACTCATATATTTGCTTGTATTAAATTCTTCTCAATATTAAAAAAATGTGAGGTGGTCAAGTGGTGCCATTTAGAACTGTAATGGAATCGCGACACAAATGGAGGATAATATTTAATGTTACTAAGAGAAACCTCCTTTCCTTTAACAATTATAAGAAACCTTTTAAACCGCCGATTGCCGTGGCTAATGGCACCCTTCTCGAGAGTCGACCATTCAAACTCCACGGCCTAACATTCACATATAACATGAATTGGAACAAATACATAGCAGACATTGCCAAGGTGAGCTCCCTCTACCGAGCTAGAAAACTTCTCACACCTAACATTATCCTATATCTCTATAAAGCAACCCTTTGCCCATGCATAGATTATTGTTGTCACATCTGGGCTGGTGCACCACCCACTAGTCTCTCCCTCTTAGACAAGGTCCAAAAAAGTCTCTAATCTAATAGGTCACACACTATCAACCAAGCTCCAGCCCTTGCCTCATTGTCGCAATGTTGTATCCCTGTGCTTATTTTACAAGTACTTTAATGGAATGTGCTCCGATGAATTTGCTGCACTGGTGCCCCCTCGACGTAAACAACTATGACTCACCTGTCAGTCAGCAAAATCCCACCCCTTTACTGTAGAGGTACCCAGATGCCGGAGGGCATTATACTCTAATAGCATGTTTCCTCGAACTACTAGCCTTTGTAATTCCTTCCCTTCCCCCTGTTTCTCTAACTGTACCAATATACGAAAATGTTTAAAGGTAATGTGAACAAACATCTCGCTGCACAAGTCACAACTTAGGATGCCCTTCTAGGTATGCCACATAATTCACAGTAACCCGTGACGTTTCAAAGGCAATTGCCTTGTTTGGGATGAATGAAAGTAAACAAAAAACAAGAAAACTGTAACACAGTTTTGGTTACAGATATGCAGACACAAACTCTCTATTATATTTTCTTTGTCAATTTAGATTTTTCATTATGAATAAATGCATGTACTTAGGAAATGTTATTTGTAAATCCATTTCAAACACACGCGATGAGGGACACGGGCAGCTAACAACACTTATTTACACGATTCGAAAACAACAACGATAAATAGTAATTAATTGGTCACACATTCTTTCTTAGTTTCTCCTACTTCAAGCTGTAACACCCAGGATAGTTTCCCCTCTTTCTATTCGTTAATTACTAAGCCGACATCTTTCTATTGATGCCTACTGGCTTTTGTATACATGCAAAAAAGAGGTGGTGTTTTTTATTTTAGTTCTTTTTCCTGATAGTAAAAGATGGAATTGTTTAGAGAAACCAAGCTGTGCATTTAGTGGTCTTCAATCTGTCGAATTCGCGAGCTTTGTTTACTTTCTTTGTTTACTTTCTTTGTTTATTTTTTTTGTTTACTTTCGTTGTTTATTTTCTTTGTTTATTTTCTTTGTTTACTTTCTTTGTTTACTTTCTTTGTTTACTTCTTTTGTTTATTTTCTTTGTTTATTATCGTTGTTTACTTTCTTTGTTTATTATCTTTGTTTACTTTTGTTTACTTTCTTTGTTTACTTTCTTTGTTTACTTTCTTTGTTTACTTTCTGTGTTTAATTTCTTTGTTTATTTTCTTCGTTTAATTTCTTTGTTTACTTTCTTTGTTTATTTATTTGTTTACTTTCTTTGCTCGATGTTTTCTTTATTTCCAGTCTATATTAAATGAACTGGTTATGCCGTCATTTTATTTGTTAATTTTTAACATAGTTAACTCTAAATAAGGCAGGTCGCCACTGTAGACGTAAGGAGTTACTGCCAATTAGGTTGTAATTTTTCGGGGTCATCCTAAGTTGAGAGTTGTGCAGTGAGATGTCTGTTTACATTAGTTTTAAATTTCAGCATCTCGATATAGTCAGAGAAACAGGGAGCAGGCCGGCAGCTTGAAGAAAAAAGCTGTCCGGCATTTGGGGGCATCCACAGTGAATGGATGGGATTTAGCTGATCGTCGGGTGGTTCTAGCGTATTAACGTCGAGGGGGCACTAAAATAACAAGTTCATCGGAGCACGATCCATTGAAGTACTTGTAAAACAGAATGTCGTTTTTAGAAACTAACAAATGAGATCAAAATATTTTATTTACTCCGTGAACTGGCAATAAATATTAAATAATTAGTATGTTTTAAAAAGGCTGAGGGCAATGCAAAGTGACGGGTAGGTTTTAAGCTGGAAGGAACAAAAATAATAAATCGAAATGGGACTTACTATTTATTTTTTCTTAAAATCTTACATAACAGCAAGTGTAGTGTTAGCTGTTTGTGTGTTGTTCGGATGATTATAAAAAATCATTTATTTTATATTTCGGGAAAAAGAAATTTCCTTTTGTTAAAAATAATAAACACCAAAGGGAAACTCCGTCTGTGCAGAGAATCTACCAAAATGGATGTCAGAGAATAGGGTAGGGGCAAACCAGTCCCGCAGAGAATAGAAATTAATAAGTTTTTAAATTATGTTATGTATATAAATGTAGTGTTAAAAATATGTGTGTAATATTAGATAAATGATAAGTATTGTATGGTGATGAATTGTTAGTTTTGATAATATATATATATATATATATATATATATATATATATATATATATATATATATATGTATATATTCTTTAGATATTGTTCGTTCTTTTTTTAAAGCATTGAATGAAAATGTAATAAAAATGACGATAATAAGCCCTCTTAACAATGCGTGAAGGATTTATTTCATTTTTACTTTTTTTATTACATTTTCATTCAATGCTTAAAAAAAAACGAACAATATCTAAAGAATTTAACTTTCGGCATGCTCTGGCTTTTTCGTTCTTATCCTCACTTCCGCCTGTTACATCTTAGCGGAGAGCGTCACACCAACCCAAGACGTCTTACCTATAAACAAAAGTAAAAGTTTGTTTATTTGATATATAAAAACAGATTTAAATATATCTCTGATGATGGAGGTTTTATACTACGAAATTAATTGGAAAAAAGAAAAAAGAAATAAATCCTTCACGCATTGTTAAAAGGGCTTCTTATCGTCATTTTTATTATATATATATATATATATATTATTTGTTTCTGTGTGTTGTTGTTTTATTCTCGTATTTTTTTAATATAAAGTAATTAATCTCTCATTTTTATTATTATGGATTTTATTAAATTTATTGGTTATCATATATTAAAAAAGTATATTAATTGTGAGTTTCATTAAATTAGTTTATCGAATTAATGTAATATGTTACTTATTATAGGATTTTAAATTTATTTTAGACTTAAATGATTCTAGTTAAATTCGGGTATTTAAGACAGAGTAAGGGGAATAACTCTGCCTGTTATTCAATTGGGTCTTGGATGCGAATTAATTTATAGATTCAGTCGGTAGAAGTCTGTGTATTAAGTTATATATATATATATATATATATATATATATATATATATATATATATATATATATGTGTATTATTGTTTATTTATTTATTCTTTATTTTCTCTTCTTGTTTTTATTTCTTTATTTAATGTTTTTTTTATTTATTAATTAATTTATTTATTTAATTTATTTATTATATTTATTTATTTAATTTATTTATTTATTTAATTTATTTATTTATTTTTTCTATGTTTGTATATTATTTGTATACATTTTATATGTATTTAAATGAATGAATTAATAATGCCAGGTTATGAGGTGAATTATTTTGGTGGGGTAGTAAGAGTTGCTCGATTATGGTTTTTGGTTGTTAGGGTTGTTATTCTCGTGTGGCTGAATGTGTGTTGAGATGAATGTTCATATGGGGAGGGGTCTACTTGATTGTTTGAGTGTGTTGTGGTGGTAGTAGTGGATGACTTAATATAGGAGGTAAGTAATGATGAAATTGAGAGTGGGAGTGAAATGGTGGAAATGAAATATAATGAGTGTTAGATATGAGAGTTGGTCAGTGGGTGAGAGGGTAGATTATTATAGAATAAACGGTGAGTGGAGCTCGTGACGCTAATTGGGTAGGGGTTTAATCTGGAGATGAGGATCGATTCTGTGATTCTTAGGTCCCCAATGTTTCTGACAGACGCAAGGATAGAGACGTGAATGTCACGTTGAGTAGTGAGGCATAATGTTGTGTGCTTGTGGAAAGAGGGTATACGTGTGTTCATATGCTCTTTGATGCGTAGGTGATGCTTCAAGCAAACTACCATCCTTTATTGAATAATGAATTATTTTTATTAAGAAAAACTGAAATAAAGAGGTTTACATTTTTATTATACTTTATTGTTCTTATATTCTATTTTAATTTACTTTTTTTACTGACCTATCAGAATGAACGATTTTTTCTGCTAGTCTTTTATTATGCTGATATATTAACGGTCTTAATATACCAGCTTTTAGCACTTCCGTCTGAACGTGCATTAAGGCCGTTAATATATTAGCGTGATGAAGTATGTGTTTTGTTTGTCAAGGGTGAACATCTTTTGGATGGAAGAAAAGACAGCCAGAAAGACAAAGTGAAAATAACGGAAAGAAAGAAAGATAAAATAGGGAGTAAAATAAAGAGAAGAAGAAAGAGAGAGTAACAATGTAATGGAGAGAAAAAAGTAACGTGAGAGAGAGAAAGAGAGAGAGAGTACAAAGTAAGATACAGAAGGGAAATGAAAGAAAAGAGAGAGTAACAATGTAAAAGAGACAGAAAGAGAAAAAAGAAAGAAAGGGAGAGAGAGAGAGAGAGAGAGAGAGAGTAACAATGTAAAATAGACAGAAAGAGAAAAAAGAAGGAGAGAGAGAGTAACAATGTAAGAGCCATAAAAAAAGAGAAAGTAAGAAAAGAGGGAGTAACAATGTTGGAGAGAGAAAGAAAGCAAAAAAAAGAATAGAGCTAAAAGAATGAAAGAACGAAAGAAAAAAGAAAGAGAAAGGAAGAAAGAGAATGAAAGAAGAGAGAAAGAGAGAGAGAGAGAGAGGGTAACCGTGGAAGAGAAAGAAAAACAGAGAGAAAAAGGAATGTGCGACTTAAAAAAATAAAAGTTTAAATAAATAAATAAAGAAAGACACGCGAAAAAAAGAAAGAAAAAAAGAAAGAGAAAAAGAAAGAGAGTAACAATGTATCAGAAAGAAAAAAAGAAAAAAGTAAAAAAATAAAGAAGTGAAATAAATAAAGAAGAAAGATAAAAATAACCTTCTTGCCTGTACAGACGGAAGTCGTAAGACGTCACTTCCGTCTATAGGTGAATTAAACCGAAGAAAGGAAGACAGAAAGAAGGAAGAAAGTATGGAGCACGTAAAGACGGAAGGTGTATGACATCACTTCCGTCTATTCGTGAATTAAGGCCGTTAATATTATTAGAGTAATAAAGGATAACTAGGCAGATAGACGATATAAAATATTTGTATGTTACTACTTCCAGGAAAAAACTGAAAAAGCAGTTGTTCGTGAGAAATATTACGGATGATGATCGGAGTTACATTTAAAAACCTGTGGAGAGTGAAGTGGAAACATTTATGGCTTCATCTTTTTTGTAGTCTTTGTCTCCAGCTTCCACCATGTTTCCCCTTTCTCATCCTTTCCACCGCTCGGACGAGGAGATTCCTCTCTTCTCTTTACCCAATCGCCTCCTCTCATCTACTCTCCATTCCCCTCCCCTTCTTCTCTATCTCCCCCCTCCCCCCATATCAAGTAGCGTCGAGTTTTCTCTTTCGTTTTTGTCAAACGCGTACTATTAACAATGGCATCGTTTTAGTTGTACCTGCCGGGCAGGCAGGCTATTGATGCTGCTTCGAACGCTTCTCGGCGACGTCGTCAGGGATTGCTACCTGATTCGTGACTCGCTTCAACAAACCACGCAATGGGGGATACGGACAGATAGCAACATATTATCACGTTACAGTATTCACACGATTCGAACTGTAAGATTGTAAAAAAAAATATATATATATATATAAATTCTGTTTTTCTTTCTATCAAGTATTTCCTTACAAAACTGCAAACGAAATCAGATGGTTCTACCAAACAGAATGGTTGTAATCTTTTTACGTTTGGTCGGCAATGTTTTCTCACCAATAACGGCCGGTAGTATTCCTTGTAATCTGAGTTACAATAATATTCCAGTGCTCTCTTTCACTTCATAATGTATCTGTAATGTTTCTCGTAACACAGTGCCCATTAAAAAAATATATAATTTAACTTTAAATGAGCTAACATCCATTTACAAAATTCTGCGGTTGATGGCAACATTTGCCCAAATAATTAATATTAACATCTTTTATTTTTATTTACCTCCTCTCCAGGAGGTTAGACACAGGGTGATTCGTTGGTTTTGATAAAAGTGTTTCTGTGGAACGAACTGGATTTGAACCCGGCACACCCAGGTCCTCAATCCACTTAACCACCATGCCATCACCATTTAATATTAACATCTTTTATAACAATGCTTCTTAATGACATGAATCTTATAAAAATACTTTCTTTTTCTTTATTTTACTGTGTGTAAATATGTAACCAAAACTTGGAACATTAATTACGAGGAACATGGTGTGAAAATAAGGCAACAACATTGGTGAATGTATGTATCGGTGTATTTATTTAAGCCACCGTGTGTTATTTCGGAGTAACCAGTAAATTCCTTTGAAATTTAACGACGGGTTTTGATAAAATAAAACACACACAGACACGAAATCAATATTATAGTAAGAATGTTCATTAATTAGAAGAAGAGAGTCCAGTGGAAAGGAGAAACAAAATTAACGGAATCTCCTAGAACATGGTGATAGCATGAAGACGTATATGTATATAAAGTTACATTGGTTTTACAACCACTACCCTATCCCGCCGCCACACCATGCATCTTGTAAATTTTAACTAAATTTACAAATATATACAAACTTACACTTTAATTCAATTTACAAATATTTACAAACTTAAACTTTAACTCAATTAAAAAATATTTACAAACTTAAACTTTAACTCAATTTACAAATATTTACAAACTTAAACTTTAACTCAATTTACAAATATTTACAAACTTAAACTTTAACTCAATTTACAAATATTTACAAACTTAAACTTTAACTCAATTTACAAATATTTACAAACTTAAACTTTAACTCAATTTACAAATATTTACAAACTTAAACTTTAACTCAATTTACAAATATTTACAAACTTAAACTTTAACTGAATTTACAAATATTTACAAACTTAAACTTTAACTCAATTTACAAATATTTACAAACTTAAACTTTAACCCAATTTACAAATATTTACAAAAACATAACTGAATCCCTTATCATTTAAGACAAATTCTAGTTAATAATACTAAAATAATATATTCCGAAACCAATTTAAAAAATGTTTTTTTTTACTGGAATCTACATAAAAACACAAAAATAATGCAATTAATAAATTAGCGGACGAAAATATTTAAAATGCTTAACGTAATACGATTTTGTCCTGTGATGCCACTCCGGCGTTGCTGAATTTAAATTGTAAACGTCTTTTCATTGAACAATTCAAAAACATTCACTGCCTGTTTATCTTAAAAAAAATGCTCTTCTTTTTCCAGCTTTTCTCTTCATTTGCTTTTGACACGTGAAGATGATTCGACGAAGAAACGTTCGTGATACCTATGGGGCATTTATTATTTTATTTCATTTTAATACAAAAAATACGATTAGAAAAATTGAAAAAAAAGAAAGTAAAATTATACAGACGAATTCTGTTATTTTCCTAATGTTAGCATAAATGAAACATTGCTGCCTAAATATACAGTATATATATATATATATATATATATATATATATATATATATATATATATATATATATATATATATATATATATAATGGTAATAATCCAGGTAAAAGCATCCACAGGGTAGTAATCCAAAGAATTTCAACCGGGTTTATAAAAAGTACTCAATATCAAATAGAGCTTTATATATGATAATTTTATATTTACACAGACATGTACAAAATCTGCGACACTGGCATGTCGATGTTATCGATCAACAGTTATTATAAACTGAGATCTCATCAGGCAGAGTTAGAATCCGATTTTAACCTCAGATCATATTTGGAGAGAATATATATATATATATATATATATATATATATATATATATATATATATATATATATAGAGAGAGAGAGAGAGAGAGAGCGAGAGTGAGAGAGAGAGAGAGAGAGAGAGAGAGAGAATCCAACCTTGTTAAACATTACAACATTATCCTGCTTTATTACACCTTTGTTACTTCTTTCAATGTTTTTAATGATATTTTTTGTGTCAAGATAAAAAAAATGTATGTTCCGTTATACAAACGTTTTCGATTCTTCGTCGTCGAATCATCTTCAGGGAAGAAAATAAATGCCCACTCCGAAATAACACACGTAGATTAAATAAATATAACGATTGTTGTATTTTACTGCGCTGGAGAGACAAAAAGAGAATTTCAAAAAGCAGCCACCAACGAATCAGTTAGATGTCAAAATATCGAACCAGCGTACTTCCAGGAAAGACGTTAACAATTTAAATTTCGGGACGCCAGAATTAGAGACGAGTAATTGTAAATATCATTGATAATTATAAATATTATTGATAATTGTAAATATTGATAATTGTCAATATTATAGATAATTGTCAATATTATTAATAATTATGAATATTATTGATAATTGTAAATATTATTGATAATTATAAATTTATTGATAATTGTAAATATTATTGATAATTGTAAATATTATTGATAATTGTAAATATCATCTATAATTGTAAATATTATTGATAATTATAAATATTATTTATAATTAAAATATTATTGATGATTATGAATATTATTGATGATTGTAAATATTATTGATAACTATTAATATTATTGATAATTGTAAATATTATTGATAATTGTAAATATTATTGATAATTATAAATATAATTGATAATTGTAAATATTATTGATAATTATAAATATCATTGATAATTATAAATATTATTGATGATTGTAAATATTATTGTTAATTGTAAATATTATTGTTAATTATATAAATTGTTTCTTTTACAGGTACATTTGTGAATCACTTCTACATCAAGAAAAGCAATTATTGTATTGTGCAGTAGTTTGGTTTGTAGTATTTGTAATAATTCTTGTATGGACAGCACTATATTTACTGGGTAGATACGGACTGATACGTTCATTAAGGGGTTTTGTTAATTAGTATATGGGAGAAGTAATTTTGGATATGATAGGTCGGAGACGGGAATTATGTTGATGTATCTTAAATGCTCCGTATAAATAACCAGGTTTGTAATCACCGATTATTTCTGGAAGTTACTAATGATCTAGTTGTGCGTTATTTGCAGTGATAAGTCTGTTAAGTAGTGTCTTAAATGTATTAGACAGTATGTTTTTAATTCTTTTGAATTGTGTGTGATCACCAAGAATTGTTTGTAGTTTGGTGTGATAGTCGGATTTCATCAGTATTGCTCATATGATTGCGGAGTCCATCAGCGCCATTTTTTTTTAGATTGGGTGTTAATAACGAATTGGATACGAAATAGTTAAGGTACCTAACCCTAATTAATAAATCTATGTAGAATAAAGCATACGTAGAATACCAAACAAATCTCTCTCTCTAATATATATATATATATTAGTAGTAAGTTTTTGAAAGGCTGTGGGCAATGCAATTCCGGGTAAGATGCAAGATGAAAGGAAAGGAACAAAAACAATAAAAATAAATCGAATACGATATAAGACTTACTATTTATT
>OY744533.1:104978237-105015737 GCA_963556195.1 Sepiola atlantica | reverse complement strand
GACACAGGGAGAGAGAGACAGAGAGAGAGAGAGAGAGGAAATAAAAATAATAATGTTGGATTTTAATTTCAAAATTTAACTGGCTTTGCAAATTCGATTTTTCTTGATTATAACCAAGTTCAACGGGTGACCAGACAGGTCACCGTTTTGCTTTTATTCTCCACTCTCTATCGAAGACACATATATATATATATATATATATATATATATATATATATATATATATATATATATATAGGCAGCATATTCTCTTGCAGGCAAGTATTGCTGAATATAAGAGACAACTCATGTCTAGATATCCTTTGGTAGATCCTTTCAATAGTCCGAATTAGGATCTTAGTTTCGGAGGGGAATTGGCTGATGAATTTGCCATAATTTGTATTAGAAGCCCTATATATAAAAACCAAATAAACCCTAATTAATATAATTAACTTTAATATCAGTAATAATATTCTAAAATGTTTAAAGCTCCAATATAGTTTCGTACTTAGTACATAATTCCCGCCAAAAACCGTCTATAAATACTACACCTGTTCTAGACCTGATTTATCTTATTCCCCCGAAGATGGACCGAAAGTACTTGGGAGACTAATGCAAATTATGGCAAATTCATCAGCCAATTCCCCTCCGAAACTAAGATCCTAATTCGGACTATTGAAAGGATCTATCAAAGAATATCTAGACATGAGTTGTCTCTTATATTCAACAATATATATATATATATATATATATATATATATATATATATATATATATATATATATATATATATATAACACACTCATATATATACATTTCAATTTCATATTAAACATTTTTCACATGTACGATTTTATAATATAAAGAACGTTAGACAATTATTTCGGCTAAAAATAAACGATATCCTTTTTAAGAATTTCAATGCATTTAAAAATATTTACAGATATACGTTTTAAAGCACGTTTCAAAATACGTTTAAAAAGTACGTCTCAAAATACATCACAATATTCATCATAAAATACATCATAAAATACATCATAAAATACATCATAAAATACATCACAAAATACATCATAAAATACATCACAAAATACATCATAAAATACATCATAAAATACATCACAAAATACATCATAAAATACATCACAAAATACATCACAAAATACATAATAAAATACATCACAAAATACATCATAAAATGCATCACAAAATACATCATAAAATACATCATAAAATACATCACAAAATACATCATAAAATACATCATAAAATACATCACACAATACATCACAAAATACATCATAAAATACATCACAAAATACATCATAAAATACATCACAAAATACATCATAAAATACATCACAATATACATCACAAAATACATCATAAAATACATCACAAAATACATCACAAAATACATCACAAAATACATAATAAAATACATCACAAAATACATCATAAAATACATCACAAAATACAGCATAAAATACGTTTAAAATACGTTTAAAATAAACTCCTTAGTATGGCTCTCCTAAGTGCCAAGTGCAGAAAAGTACTATCAACAAAAAAACAATAAGATTCGAAATCAACAAAATGCGAACATTGTTCCAAGAATTTAAATCCAGCGACTATATGGCGTACGATCGTTTCCAAGACGATTTGGTTATATTTTATTTTATTTTACATTATGGTTCATAAGACTTCTTCAGAGTTTTTCACACCATCACATAGAGAAGTCCTTCAGGAAAACATTTGGTTTCCCTATTATCTGATAGAGAAACATATCTTCAGACTATATTGGAGACACATGGTCTAATCATGTAACCATATATAATAGCAAACAGTCAGCTCAATATAGACAATGGCAGTTAAGGCACCTTAGACACAGCAAATACAGCAAATTAAATCAAATTAAATACACAATTTAAATATACAAATTTACAAATTATATATATATATATATATATATATATATATATATATATATATATATAATTATTTATAAATAATATTTAAAAAATAAACCCATATACACATACAGTATTGGAAAAGACAATCCCTGCCGGTCACACG
Source organism: Sepiola atlantica (assembly GCA_963556195.1). Lineage (NCBI taxonomy): Eukaryota > Metazoa > Mollusca > Cephalopoda > Sepiida > Sepiolidae > Sepiola > Sepiola atlantica. Next base: position 105,013,685 of record OY744533.1, on the reverse strand, counting down.
GTTAAAACTTCAATACGGAAGTCATATTCAACTCAGTAGTCGGAGCGCGTACCGATGTGCTCGCCACGCATTGTCTAGAAATTAAGGAGAACATTAACATCTTAAATGGCAAAGTCAACGGCCACAGAAGCAGGGTGTCGAGAGCACTCAATAGGCAGGGCCAAGAGCGTTGCATAACGATGTAAATGATGGCCTGTTGTCAACTTACTGAAAGTGCTCCATCTAGCGAAGGCTTTGAATAGTTATTTATGAATAATATTTTCAAATTACCACATATGTACATGTGTTTCATGCCACACTTGAAATCATCAGTATGAGAGGTAACAATCCCTGCCGCTCACTTGGTTTTAACTCCAATACAAAACTCATACTTAACTCAGTAGTAAATATATATATACATAATGTATTAGATAATGTATTATATAATGTATTATATAATGTATTAGATAATGTGTTAGATCCATAGTGTATTACATAATGTATTAGATAATGTATTAGATCCGTGAAGGATGAAGTCATTTCTGTAGGAAAGCTCTATGTAAAAACAGAGCAATAATAGACATCAGAAAGACATAACTCAAGCCAACATTCAAGTAATGACTGAAATGTTGGCTTGAGTTATTTATTCTTAACCTCTCTCCCTGTTTCCCCCTTCTCACTCTCATATATATATATATATATATATATATATATATATATATATACATATATATATATACATATATATATATATATATATATATATATATATATATATATGTGTGTGTGTGTGTGTGCGTGTGTGTGTGTTCTGATGAACTTGATGCTCTAGTGCCCCCTCGCCGTAAATACACTAGACAAACCCGACAATCAGCTAAATCCCATACATTTACTTTTGAGGTCCCCATATACCGGAGAGCCTTCTACTCCAATAGATTCTTTCCTCGTACTGCCGGCCCCGGAACCCCCTCCCTGCTCCCTGTTTCCCTGACTGTACCGACATGCAGAAGTTTAAAACTAATGTAAACAGATATCTCGCTGCACAGCTCCTAACTTAGAATGCCACCCAAAACTTCCACTCTAATTCTCAGTAGCCCTTATATCTACAGAGGCAGCCTGCCTTGTTTTGGGTGAACTATGTTAATATATATATATATTTGATAAGTTAGCTACGTTCATGCTTCATTCCCGAAGATAATTATAAGGCCAATTTTAGCCTGATGATTTCTGTCTGGAAGGAAACACGAACGTTTCTGTGTAACTTACTTGCTATAAACACAATTTCATACTACTACTCCGCTCTACTCACGTATTATACACAATATTTTATATTACCTTATAATATAATATGTGTATAAACATAAAATAATAATAATAATTTAATAAAACATTTATATATATATATATATATATATATATATATATATATATATATATATATATATATATATAAAGATAGATGAAAGAAGAAGGGATAAACATGTACGAATGACAAATTTATTTCTACTTCGATTGTTCAATGCAAGGTATACTCGTAAAAAATATGTTCATTATTCTTTCCTTAAGCCAAGGCTTTTCAAAGATTAAAATCTTATCATCAGAGGACTTAATTCCTCTGATGATAAGATTGTAATCTTTGAAAAGCCTTGGCTTAAGGAAAGAATAATGAACATATTTTTATTTTTTTACCGAGTACACCTTGCATTGAACAATCGAAGTTGAAATACATTTGTCATTCGTACATGTTTATCCCTCTTCTTTCATCTATCTTTATAATTGCTCTAACCCATTTCACTATAGGTTCTATCTACTAAAAGTATACTTTTAGTTTTATATTTATATATATATATATATATATATATATATATATATATATATATATATATATATATATATATATAAATGAAGAGGGTAGAGACAGGTAGTTATGCAAATGACAAAATCTCAATAACTCATATCTGCTTTGAACATGTCTTGTCAAATTTTAACGATCAATTTAGACGCGAAAACAAAGCCAGAGTTAAATTATTAGGTAGTTTCAACATGTTTTATTAAAGTTATTGGATTTATCACGCCAACTGCCATCTGAAATGAATATACGACAACACGGTACATCAATTCTTACTTGAGTAACGACGTAATTAAATTCACACAATCGATGAGCATCTGCAATAAAACAAATATTACAAACATTTCGAATCAATCTTTGAGGCGTTTCCATCTTAATATGGTAATCTGCCTTCATCTTACTAATAGTCAGCAACACCTTATCTATCGCTTTATTTGAGCAGGTTCAATTTCTTTACGTGGTTCTAACATAGAGATTTCAATTGGTTTACATGATTCTGCTTTGTTGTCATATTGTTTGTCGCCGTCATCTTATTTCATGTTGCCATTTCCTCACGTGTAGTCTGAGATACGTGAGTAGAAGCATTATCATGCATCGATACACACTTGGTGAAACAGGGAGCAGGGAGGGAATACAAAAGACAAGCGGTCCGAGGAAAGAGGCTATTAAAGTAAAAAGGTTTCCAGCATCCTTGGGACCTCTACAATGTAGGGGTGGAATGTTGTTGCTTGTCGAGTTAGTCTGGGGTATTTACGTTTATGGTGTCCAAGTGCAGCAAGTTCCTCGGAGCACATTCCATGGAAGTACTTGTAAAACAAGAACAGAAACGCAAAATTGTGGCGATGGGACAAGAGCTTGATAGACAGTGCAGTACCTATTAGGTTAGAGGTTATATATATATAGAGATATATATATATATATATATTCATGTGAGTTCTTTTGATGCATTTCGGTATGCAGTTATTTTCTGTCAATACTTCTGAAACTCTTCCAATCTTCATTTCTTCTGTCTTTAGAATAAGATGTTTTCCTATTACCTTAATTGATCAACAATGTTATCTAAAGACGATATATTTCTCTTTGCTGTGAAACGCGCGTAAGATATAGAAAAAATATTAAATTTTGAAAAAAAAAAATTTTGTTTGTGAGATTAAAATTAAATATTTAAAATAAATAAATGGTAAGAATGAGTGAAAAATACAAACAAAATATATATATACATGCATATATATGTATATATATCTATATATAAATATATAAATATTTAAAATAAATAAATGGTAAGAATGAGTGAGAAATATAAACAAAATATATATATATATACATGCATATATATGTATATATATCTATATATAAATATTTTAAATAAATAAATGGTAAGAATGAGTGAAAAATATAAACAAAATATATATATATATACATGCATATATATGTATATAAATATATCTATATATACACACGTGTATATAAAATGTATATATATACATGTATATAATATATATATACATACATGTGTCTATATACAGGTATATATAATATATATATATATATATACATGTATATATAATATATATACATGTATAAATATACATATACATGTATATATAATATATATATATATATATATATATATATGTATATATACACACATATATATGCATCTATATATACAAATATATTAAACTATATATACATATATACATGTATATATATACATATATGTATATCTAAATACATCCTATATGCATACATATAAATCCCATATGCATCTATATATATACATATATAAATACATATATATACATATATACATCTATATATATACATATATACATAAATATACATGTATATATATAATATATATATATACACATGTATATATATACATGTATATATATGCATGTATATATACATGTATATATATACATATATACACATGTATATATATACATGTATATATATATGTATATATGCATGTATATATACATGTATATATATACATATATATATACATGTATATATATACATGTATATATTTATATATATACATGTATATATATACATGTAGATATATACATGTGTATATATACATCTACATATATATACATCTATATATAAACATCTCTCTCTATATACATATATATACATGTATATATACATCTATATATATACATACATATATATATGTATGTATATACATGTATATATAAATACATGTATATATATGTATATAGAGAGAGATGTTTATATATAGATGTATATATATATATATATATATACATGTACCTCTATCTAAATACATGTATATATACATATATATATATGTGTGTATAAATATCTATATCTATCTATCTATCTATCTATCTATCTATCTATCTATCTATATATATATATATATATATATATATATATATATATATATATATATATTTGTGTCTTTCTTTTTTTCTCTTGATTAACGAACTTCTGCAGCGCAACTTCGATGTTAGACATTCATAGTTGCGCTACGATAACACGGAAAACTAGGAAAAGTAGCGACGAGTCAGAAACGAAGAACAAACGTCGTCGCCTAAATATAATATTACCTATATATATATATATATATATATATATATATATATATATATATATATATATATATATATATATATATATATATATTAGAGGTAAAATATGAGAATAAAACATTGTAAAGATACAATATTTATTAAAAACATCAAAAGTTCAGAGCAAAGAGCCTCATATCCTTAATCCATGGATTTTCAAAGAAAAATATTATATATATATATATTTATTAACACATGGCAGTTCGCATATTATAATTTAACGATGTTCTTTGTTCCTGGCTCGTCGCTACTTTAGCCAGTTTTCCGTGTTATCGTAGCGCAACTATGAAGTTCTAACATCGAAGTTCCGCTGAAAGAAGTTCGTTAATCAAGAGAAAAGGAAGGAAGAAAAGAATAAAGATGCACATTTTAGTAGCAGAAAATGCGTTGGTAAGCAAAGTGACGGGGGGGGGGAGGTTAGACATGTGTGAGTGTGGGTAGAGGAGGGGGGGAGGGGGGGAGATGGTGACCTAAACGGTAGCGCGTGCTTGGTTCGACAAGCCCTTCCAACGCACCCACATCTTGATACGTACGTACGCACGCACCAGACGCGGCCAGCCACGTTCCCGTCTCTAAGTCAACACGGAGCGAAGAAGCGAGTACCGTGTATGTGTGTGTGTGCGCGTCTATATGTGCGCTGGTATCCACTTGGGAAGGATTATGGGCGGTGTGTTTAGGATCTTCGTCACTCAACCGTGATTAAGTGTACGTCGAGACCGTTTTTATTTCTCTGGTAAAGATATCCGCGTGAAATCTATGAACCCCACCCCCCTCTTTTAAGTTATTTTGTGGGTGGGTGGGTGGGTGTGGGTGGGGTGGTTGGGAAGAGTTCGCTAGTTCCCGTCTGTACGTATAAAGTTCCTTCCTTCCTGGATCTTCCTACAACAAATGGAATTTTCCCATCACGAAGACGAGTCAGTTCGCACCAGGTGAATTATTTTCTGTTTTTATTTTTTTTGTTTTTTTGGATTTGAGTTTGCGTATAACGTTTTTCTGATAGACAGAGACAAGTTGCTCTTTTGAAAAAGTTTACTTTCTCCTAGTTTACCAAGTTCTTAGAGTGCAGTCTAAGCAAAAATAAAGTAGTCGAGATGTAGGGGAGGGCGCAACTCCTTTCACAGGATTACTCCAATAACCCTTTATTTTCACCTTAAAAGGTTAGTAAATAGGCCATTTTTTAGTCTTTGGTATAACTCGATCGAGGATTGAACCCCGGTCTTCATTAGCGAATACTCTAACCATTAGGCTACCGTGTTGTGATTTCGCTGATTTCCTTCTTCTAGACTGGTTGTCTAAGTAAAGTTAAGGGTAAATTTTACACTCTTTTAATTAAGACGTTTCTCTACCCCCAACACTAGTTAGTGTACACTCATTCTTTTTATCTCGCTCCCACAGCGGTAAGATGTGACACAAGGTTGGAAAGTGGGATTGAAAAGCCAGCGCCTTAAAGGTTGAGCACTCTGGCCTACAAAAATGCCTGGGTAGCCCCGTCGGCATTCTCCGGTAAGGACATTCAGCCGATTATCAATATTTCCTTAAATAAGTAGTAATGGGTTATACATTTTTAATGACTCCAGTCAACGGACAATGGACAGACTACTTTATTAGGATTTGGTAAACAAATAAAATTCCGTAATAAAAAGCATCCGATTTCAAACCAGGATTATCTTTGGGGTTGAAAATAAAGGCAAATACGCGAAAATGTTTGTTGACGTTAATCGAAATTGTATATTAATCTATTTCCATTCGGAAATAGATTAATATACAATCTAACATAGAGACAAGTAGATAAGACAAAGCATGGGGAGAATCGAATGACAGAGCAATAGACAAACAGACGAACAAATTTAGGTAACTAAGTACACACACGCATACAGACGTAGGCACAGGTCTTCGCAGAGATCCGAGTGCAGTCTATCTACTAAAATAACGACGGACTGACGATCGAATCTCGTTATTAGGTTTACTATCAACACCAAAAATATAATGATTGTACGTGTTTTCTTTGGTGTCTTGTGTGAACTAAGAAGACAAAAACAGGTGTTTACGATATGCTATACAAAGAAACTTCCAAAATGTAAACTATGCAAAATAAGTCTCCGAATTCTGGTCAGAAATATCACTGGGTAAGGAATACACGAAAATATCTAAATTTGTACCAAGATTATCTTTTTGGTTAGAAACAAATGAAAATGTGAGGAATGTTTGTTGACGTCACTCGTTACGGAAGCAAATGGAATCGATATAGATAACTAAACAGAAAGACAGCATACGGAAAGAGATGAGCAAATGGGGAGAACCCAAAGACAGAAAGAGGCAGACAGACGAACGAACTTACGCAGCCAGGCACACACGCATGCAAACATACACACAAGGTTTCGCAGAGTTTCAACTAACTGACGCCGTGTTTACCAAACATTAATTAACAAAGAAAAGCTATTAAAACGAAAAAGATAGTACGTGTTTTCATTTTTGTCTTGTGTGAACTAACAATAGTAACAATTCAAGCGGAGCGAACGAAACGACGACTTGTTTTCGAGCTACTTAAAAAGTTCAAAAGAGTACGTTATACTCTTCTTTTTGGTGTAAGGCTATGGTACAGCAGTTGTCTAGTCTGCCCCGTTGTTATTCCAAAGTTTTATTTTCCTACACAAATTGCTTTACCAAAGATTTTGAATCTAGTGTTCTCAGGTGTGATTTCGGAGATTCCCTCCTCCTAGACTAGTAGTCTTACAAAAACTTGACAGTCTAGTCTACCCTAGAGTTATTTCAAATTTTGCCTTAACCAGACTTGAGTGTCCAGTGTAGCTGCTGCTTTTTCGGATTTCACTTTCTACTAAACTAGTTTCTTTTATCAAAGTTGAGTTCAATGCAACCTCTTGTTATTTTTTTAGTTATTCCTTCCCCTGCATACTAGCCTAACCAAGGCTTGAATATCTCGTCTATCTTAATTTCATTTAAGAGTTTTCTATTCTACTAGACAAGTTGCCGTACACACCTTTCAGTGTCTTATGACTCTTCCTTTCCCTTATCTAGTTTATAGGTTGGGAAGTGTTGGGTAACTCTGTGTTATTTTGAAGTTCTCCGTCTACTAGACTAGTTGCCTTTTAAATACTTAATAGCATAGTCTACCCTGTTACTTCTACGTTAACAGGTTGTCTAGCAATAAGTGTGACAACACCAGAAACATAATTTCCAGAGAATTAAATATACTAGGTTTTAAAGTAGACGTTATCAGTACTACTGAAATTGTCGACCCGTAAACTATATTCTTTATTCATACAAACAAACAATATATATGCATCTCAAGTCCGACCATTCTAATTCTATTTTTGAGAAAATCAATTAAGAATAAATAATATTTTCTTCCAGTGATTAATGTTGCCTATATTATACAGCTTACATAAAAACATTAAACTAAGTTATAATATAATTACTAACAGTATAACCGACAACAAAAAATCTTGAAATATAAAAATGATTTGGTTCACACCACCTTACAGCACACAGCTAAAAATAGAATTGGAAAACATTTTGAATATTTATTTGCAAATACTCAACCGCCCACTCTAAAAATATTCATTAGAAAAACACTAAAAATCGGTTATTTATGTATATGCAACCCTGACGAAAAAATCTAACCAACACAATAAGCTAATAAATAAACATAATTATAATAATATATCTACATCAAAAAATAAACATGTACTTACTAAAATTCATACAACTGTATATTTAGAAAAATGCATATGAAAACCAAAAATATGTTTACAAAGTTAAAATTAATAGTACTGAACAACTATGTATAAAAACCTATGAAAATAGTACCTGTGTACCTTTCAAGACCAGACATGCCAAATATATCAACCTCTTTGTTTTATTTAAAACTATTTCTTAAAATCAGCAAATTTCAAATCAGTAATGAAATGAAAAATGAAAGTAAGAAATGTTTGCAGTTCACTAAATAATCCCTGATTTCTTTTAAATAGTTGATATGAACAATCGATTAACCGTAAACAGAGATCTTGTACTTAACAATCGATTAACTGTAAACAGAGATCTAATACTAAACAGTAACAACAGTAAGTTTATATAAGTACTTTATATAAGTACTTATTGTAAGTTTAGTAAGTTTAGTAAGTTTTAGTAAGTTTATATAAGTACTTTATATAAGTCAGGTTCATTTTATATTCCAATAGCCATGGTTTTATTTTTTATTTTTATTTTTTCATATTTCCCAAAAAACATAACATTTCTGTAAGATGTATTTTTACGGCTCGTTTCATTTGTCGTGAGCCAAACCACATTTTTATGTCAATATCGTCTCTGCAACACTACAAAATAATCAGAAAAATCCACAATATATATATATATATATATATATATATATATATATATATATATATATATATATATATATATATATATATATATATATTTAGATTTTTAACTTAGAAAATAGATTATTCAGTGAAGACCGGGATTAGGCCAATAAAAACAAGCTCGATGATATTCGATTACAGGGTACCGAGCATTTATATGTGATTATTTGAAGGCTCACCACAAAATACTTTTTCTTTCAAAGATTATTTATTTATGATATATATTTAAATTAAAAAGTTTTTTCCTACACGTGTTTCACTACCAAGCAGGTACTTGCTTGGCAGATTATCAGGGAAATTATGTATCTGGAAGAAGGGTTTCAAAAACCGACAATACACAATGTGGCGTGGCCTTAATTGAGATCACTTAAGAAGAGAAAAAAATCTTTGAAAAGTCTTGGCTTAAGGAAAGAATAATAAACATGTTTTTATCGAGTACACCTTGCATTGAACAATCGAAGTTGAAATAGATTTGTCATTCGTACATGTTTATCCCTCTTCTTTCATTTATCTTATATATATATATATATATATATATATATATATATATATATATATATATATATATATATATATATTATTAAATAAATATTTAATAATCTTTACCTACATACGCGGACGTTTCAAGGTTTTACTGCCATCAGTGTAAGAAGTGACAATTTCAGACGGTCGTCGGGCACAAACTCAGTGCAAAATCAGCCTCGACTCTGCAAGCTAGCGCCCTAACCCTACAACCACAAGAAATTATTACGTAAAGACTAGAAATTTAGTTAAGAAAGCAGGTCACATATAGTAGACAGTTGAGAGTGTTCAACAAACCTATTTGGAACTTTGCATAACAGTCTCTTATTTAACTCTTCAACTTTAATTTCTTAAAAGGCTAACAATATTTTATTAAATAAATATTAAATTATTTTAACTTGCATACGCGGTTGTTTCAAAGTTTAGCTATCATCAGTGTAGGAAGTGACAATTTCAGGCGGTCGTCGGACACGAACCCAGTACAGAATCATATATAAGTAATGTACAATAAACAAACGTATCATACGACGAATAGACACATGTGTGAAATAAATAAATGAGAATAAAAATATAGATATAAATTTTTAAAAAAATTGCTAAATGAGTAAATGAAATAAATAAATAAGTAATTATGTAATACGTATTGTTAGAAGGCGGAGAAAATGCGTTGGCTAGGTGACACCGGCGGTACGTAAAATTGTAAACAATTAAAATAGTGAAAATATTGAGAAATCAATAATTTTAAAATAATTTTATTATATTTATCAGTGTTAAGTTCGATCCGTGATGGTAGGGTAGTGTGTCTTCCTTGTTTTATTTAAATTTTCGAGGGAATCACCCATCCTCAGAAACAAATATATCCACTCGTCGGTGTTTTTTTTTCGCCAATAGCCTAGGCCGGAAATTACGGGTTGGGTTAGGGTCGCAGACTTTAAAAAGATTTTTTATGGAACGTTGAGGGTGGGACTAGAGTGGTAATGGGGAGGGGGTGGGTTAGTGGGGTTTGGTGGGGGGAATGGATGGCATGATCATCAGTCATCAGCAGTCATCATCATCATCATGCATCATCATCATCATCATCATCATCGATCATCTGATCAGCATGCATCGATGCAGCAGCATGCATGCATCGATGCATCATGCATGCATCATCATCATCATCATCATCATCATCATCATCATCATCATCATCATCATCATCATCATCATCATCATCATCATCATCATCATCATCATCATCATCATCATCATCATCATCATCATCATCATCATCATCATCATCATCATCATCATCATCATCATCATCATCATCATCATCATCATCATCATCATCATCATCATCATCATCATCATCATCATCATCATCATCATCATCATCATCATCATCATCATCATCATCATCATCATCATCATCATCATCATCATCATCATCATCATCATCATCATCATCATCATCATCATCATCATCATCATCATCATCATCATCATCATCATCATCATCATCATCATCATCATCATCATCATCATCATCATCATCATCATCATCATCATCATCATCATCATCATCATCATCATCATCATCATCATCATCATCATCATCATCATCATCATCATCATCATCATCATCATCATCATCATCATCATCATCATCATCATCATCATCATCATCATCATCATCATCATCATCATCATCATCATCATCATCATCATCATCATCATCATCATCATCATCATCATCATCATCATCATCATCATCATCATCATCATCATCATCATCATCATCATCATCATCATCATCATCATCATCATCATCATCATCATCATCATCATCATCATCATCATCATCATCATCATCATCATCATCATCATCATCATCATCATCATCATCATCATCATCATCATCATCATCATCATCATCATCATCATCATCATCATCATCATCATCATCATCATCATCATCATCATCATCATCATCATCATCATCATCATCATCATCATCATCATCATCATCATCATCATCATCATCATCATCATCATCATCATCATCATCATCATCATCATCATCATCATCATCATCATCATCATCATCATCATCATCATCATCATCATCATCATCATCATCATCATCATCATCATCATCATCATCATCATCATCATCATCATCATCATCATCATCATCATCATCATCATCATCATCATCATCATCATCATCATCATCATCATCATCATCATCATCATCATCATCATCATCATCATCATCATCATCATCATCATCATCATCATCATCATCATCATCATCATCATCATCATCATCATCATCATCATCATCATCATCATCATCATCATCATCATCATCATCATCATCATCATCATCATCATCATCATCATCATCATCATCATCATCATCATCATCATCATCATCATCATCATCATCATCATCATCATCATCATCATCATCATCATCATCATCATCATCATCATCATCATCATCATCATCATCATCATCATCATCATCATCATCATCATCATCATCATCATCATCATCATCATCATCATCATCATCATCATCATCATCATCATCATCATCATCATCATCATCATCATCATCATCATCATCATCATCATCATCATCATCATCATCATCATCATCATCATCATCATCATCATCATCATCATCATCATCATCATCATCATCATCATCATCATCATCATCATCATCATCATCATCATCATCATCATCATCATCATCATCATCATCATCATCATCATCATCATCATCATCATCATCATCATCATCATCATCATCATCATCATCATCATCATCATCATCATCATCATCATCATCATCATCATCATCATCATCATCATCATCATCATCATCATCATCATCATCATCATCATCATCATCATCATCATCATCATCATCATCATCATCATCATCATCATCATCATCATCATCATCATCATCATCATCATCATCATCATCATCATCATCATCATCATCATCATCATCATCATCATCATCATCATCATCATCATCATCATCATCATCATCATCATCATCATCATCATCATCATCATCATCATCATCATCATCATCATCATCATCATCATCATCATCATCATCATCATCATCATCATCATCATCATCATCATCATCATCATCATCATCATCATCATCATCATCATCATCATCATCATCATCATCATCATCATCATCATCATCATCATCATCATCATCATCATCATCATCATCATCATCATCATCATCATCATCATCATCATCATCATCATCATCATCATCATCATCATCATCATCATCATCATCATCATCATCATCATCATCATCATCATCATCATCATCATCATCATCATCATCATCATCATCATCATCATCATCATCATCATCATCATCATCATCATCATCATCATCATCATCATCATCATCATCATCATCATCATCATCATCATCATCATCATCATCATCATCATCATCATCATCATCATCATCATCATCATCATCATCATCATCATCATCATCATCATCATCATCATCATCATCATCATCATCATCATCATCATCATCATCATCATCATCATCATCATCATCATCATCATCATCATCATCATCATCATCATCATCATCATCATCATCATCATCATCATCATCATCATCATCATCATCATCATCATCATCATCATCATCATCATCATCATCATCATCATCATCATCATCATCATCATCATCATCATCATCATCATCATCATCATCATCATCATCATCATCATCATCATCATCATCATCATCATCATCATCATCATCATCATCATCATCATCATCATCATCATCATCATCATCATCATCATCATCATCATCATCATCATCATCATCATCATCATCATCATCATCATCATCATCATCATCATCATCATCATCATCATCATCATCATCATCATCATCATCATCATCATCATCATCATCATCATCATCATCATCATCATCATCATCATCATCATCATCATCATCATCATCATCATCATCATCATCATCATCATCATCATCATCATCATCATCATCATCATCATCATCATCATCATCATCATCATCATCATCATCATCATCATCATCATCATCATCATCATCATCATCATCATCATCATCATCATCATCATCATCATCATCATCATCATCATCATCATCATCATCATCATCATCATCATCATCATCATCATCATCATCATCATCATCATCATCATCATCATCATCATCATCATCATCATCATCATCATCATCATCATCATCATCATCATCATCATCATCATCATCATCATCATCATCATCATCATCATCATCATCATCATCATCATCATCATCATCATCATCATCATCATCATCATCATCATCATCATCATCATCATCATCATCATCATCATCATCATCATCATCATCATCATCATCATCATCATCATCATCATCATCATCATCATCATCATCATCATCATCATCATCATCATCATCATCATCATCATCATCATCATCATCATCATCATCATCATCATCATCATCATCATCATCATCATCATCATCATCATCATCATCATCATCATCATCATCATCATCATCATCATCATCATCATCATCATCATCATCATCATCATCATCATCATCATCATCATCATCATCATCATTGATTTCTCGCCGGCAAGGACCATTGGTGTTTTCTGGGGTTTGGGTGGCAGTAAGCCTCCCCGAGGTCCCAGCAGTTTCTGCACTTCCAGTCGAGGTCTGGTTTGTGCTGTCCCTCCTCGGTCTTCTCATCCTCCTTTACCCTATGCAGATATTTTGTGTCGTGTCAACCTAGACTGGTACCATTTTTAAAGAATTATATATATATATATATATTTTATTTTATTTTTTAATTTTTTATTATTATTTTTTTTTATTTTTTTATTTTATTTATTTATTTATTTATTTTTCTTTTTTAAATATTTTTTATTAATTTTTTGGTGGGGCGGGGAGCTGATTATTTTTTATTTATTTATTTATTTTGTGGCGTGGGGTGGTGAGCTTATGGTGTTACTTGCTATTTCTGTTCATTGGTCCATTTTTGTGTTGTGTCAGTTGAGGCCGTAGTAATTTATTGGGGGGAGGGGGGCTTATTATTATTATTATTATTATTATTATTATTATTATTATTATTATTATTATTATTATTATTATTATTATTATTATTATTATTATTATTAATAATATGTGTAGTGTTTAGAAGTGTTCTATTTAATTATTATTGTTGGGGCCATGTGCGTAGTATTTGACGTTTTGTGCGTCCGATTGAGGGGAAGTAACACGAATTGATTAAGCTGTGTTTGTTGGAGTTATGTCCCTTGAAAGTGCTAACTAGTTTGACTCATCCCTAACAATACTTATTATATATTACGCACAATGCTTCAAGCAAACTACAATATTCTTCTCAAATAAGTAATTAATTGTTCACTCTAAATTATTTTCTTATTCATATAAACAAACAATATATATGCACCTTAAGTGCAACCACTCCAATTCTATTTTTGAGAAGTGTTAAAATTAACGAACCGCTTTTTCCCAGTGCATTACATGTTCAAAATCCGTGGAGAGAGAATCATCGAGATCTTGATCACCAGTGCTCTTCGAAGTGCTACCATAGTCTGTTGTGTCGTTTGCGTAGGTGTCAACAAAAGATCGGAGAATACGATTTGGCAGATCATTACTGAAGACCAGGAAGAGTGATTCAATGTCCATTGTTTTATTTTTCGATCTTTTTGTAGAATGTAAATTGGAAAAGTTTCGTTGGAAATCCGGATGTACAACTGAACATTTGGAGGTTTCAACCAGGGTTTTTTACCCCGCCTAATAAACCGGTATTGTCCGGACCTTTGGGTCTGGATTTACGCCGGTCTATTCGGAGTTGCCGGTCCTGTGCAGTTCTAGGACGTGCACCCTCCCAGGCTTTGTCTCCCCTCTTTGAAGAGGAGTAAGTTTATTGCTTACTGTCTGAGGCGCCTCTACCTGGGAATGCCGACGGGGCTGCCCAGGCAATTTTTAAATGGCTAGAGTGCTCACTTCTCGAGCGCTGGCTTATCTAATCCCACTTTCCCGACCTTGTGTCACACGTTACCTTGTGGGAGGTAGATAAATAACTTGGAGGTTTCCGTGCTAGTATACATCGGCGAGAATGTTCGGAGATTATATAAATAGCGCAACAGGGGATGGGTGGGCTGGGGGTTCGGAGAAAAAAATGGCATTGAATGTTCGGCACGTGGGTCACGTGGCTATGTAGATTTCGAAGGCAGAAGATAACCAGAAAAAGAAAAAAAATTAATGAAACATTTCCACCATTTTTATTTTTATATTTTTGGAATGTCGGGTCATAAACAAATTGGTTGTTGGTTATTCCAAACGGCTGTGTTACGGGTTGTTGGTTCTAGAGTGGGTACGAGTATTGGGAGGGTGGGTGGGTAGGTGTGTGAGAGGAGGTGAATTGGAACTGGGTCAAAAAAGATTGAATAAATAAATCAGAATGAAGCCAGAGTTCAGTTTCACGGAATGGCAATCTGAGAAGAAAATTATTTACCGATGCTCATATTCCAAAAGAGATGGAACACATGAAAAACTGCGAGCAAAAACTGAATATAAAACAACGTTACAACATTTTTTTCAACACACACGCACACACACACACACACACACACACACACACATATATATATATATATATATATATATATATATATATATATATATATATATATATATATATATATATATTATAATATAAAATGAAGTAATATTAATGCTCTATCCAGTATATTGAGCTTCAGTTTTTTATCCGGATGTTTCACTAATTATAAGATATTAGTTGACGCTTATATCTTTTGTTGGATTGCTTCATATATATATATATATATATATATATGGAAAATGAAAAAGGAAAAACCAAGAGATATTTTTATATATTCATCAACATTTCGACTTTATTGTAAGACTTCCTCAGGATGATAATTTTAAGAAAAATGTTATGCAAGTACATCGAAATATCTCTATTTGTTAGTCAGTCGGTCACGCTTGAGTTTCAAAATCGCTTCTTCATCGCTAAACTCACAGCTGGAACTTCAGGTAGATATTAGAATGTGCATTCGTCATCTAAATTAGTTATCCACAATTTCTAAAATATGGAAATACATTGATATTTTAGATGCGTCCAAAAGAAGGTCGATCAAATTTTCGGTCTATCACGGTTCAGTTAAAAATAACCTTTACGTCAGTCTGTCACGCTTAATTTACAAATCACATTTTTATCGCGCTAAACAAGAAGATTAAATGGACGTATCTTTTTTTAGATGGGTCCGCGAGCATCTATAAAAGGTTTGGTCGATTAGTCTGTCATACAACAGCTTGAAGTATTAGTTATGTTGGTCTGTCATGCTTAAGTTTACAGTATTATTTACGTTGTTCTGTCACGCGTAACATTGGAGTATCATTTATATTGTTCTGTCACGCATAAGTTTTAAGTATCATTTACATTGATCTGTCACGTGTAATTTTGAACTATCGTTTATGTTTGTCTGTCACGTGTAAGTTTGAACTATCGGTTATGTTTGTCTGTCACGTGTAAGTTTGAACTATCGGTTATGTTTGTCTGTCACGTGTAAGTTTGAACTATCGTTTATGTTTGTCTGTCACGTGTAAGTTTGAACTATCGGTTATGTTTGTCTGTCACGTGTAAGTTTGAACTATCGTTTATGTTTGTCTGTCACGTGTAAGTTTGAACTATCGGTTATGTTTGTCTGTCACGTGTAAGTTTGAACTATCGTTTATGTTTGTCTGTCACGTGTAAGTTTGAACTATCGTTTATGTTTGTCTGTCACGTGTAAGTTTTGATGTAACATTTATGCTTGTCTGTCAGTTGTAAGTTTTAGTATCATTTATGTTTGTCTGTCACGCGTACGTTTGGAGTATCATTTATGTTGGTCTGTCACGCATAAGTTCGTCTGTCATGGGTGAGTTTGGAATATAATTTATGTTGATCTATTACACATCAGTTACCTTTGTCTGTCACACGTAAGTTTAGAGTGTCATTAATGTGTGTCTGTTATGTGTAAGTTTAGAAGTATCATTTACGTTGGGCTGTCACGTGTAAATTTTGAGTATGAATTACGTTTGTCTGTCATGCATGTTTGCAGTATAATTTATATTAGTCTGTCATGTTTAAATTTGAAATATCATTTACGTTGTTCTGTCACGCGTAAGTTTAGATTATCATTTTAGTTGGTCTGTCATGAGTGAGTTTGGCGTTTCATTTACGTTTGTCTGTAACGCGTAAGTTTTAAATAGCCTTTTTATTGTAAAGCGCACGCTTGAATGGACGCATCGCATTTTAGTAACGTCCAAGAATTTCTATAGGACAATCTTTCCGTCCGTTTGTCTGTCACTCTTAAGTGTTAAATACAGTTTTTCACCGGTTTGTCTAGCTCAGGTGTTAAATAGCATTTTCATCTTCGAATGAGAAGATTTAATGGACTTTAGATTTTATATGCACCCAAGCATATCTATTGGGTGACACCCCGCAAAAGGCCACTCATTTACAATCCTTTCTGTGATTTAAATAAACTTCAGTCTATGCCTGAATTGTACACTAAGTTTCACTTCTAAAAATTAATTTGCAAAAGAAAAAATATTTTTTGGAAAAATTGTTCCTACCATTAGATGACTATAAACGTTGATATGTCGTTAAATTTAATAAAAATTTAAAACGTTTTTTAAAGCTTTTTTATTTCAATTAAAATGTTCGGTCAAATATATTATGTTAGACATAAAAAAAAGATGGCTGACAGTCTAAAAAAATATTTCCAGAAAAGTCTTGGAAACGATCGTACGCCTAATAATAGTTGGTTTTGAATTTTTGGAACAATGTTCAAATTTTATTGATCTAAATTAAATATATATATATATATATATATATATATATATATATATATATATATAAAATTATTGATATTTACAGACGCTAGCGTTTCAAGCTTATTGCTCTCATCAGTGCAAGAAAGTAACCTAAGACTTGCAAGCAGTCGCCGTATCCACACGGC
Source organism: Sepiola atlantica (assembly GCA_963556195.1). Lineage (NCBI taxonomy): Eukaryota > Metazoa > Mollusca > Cephalopoda > Sepiida > Sepiolidae > Sepiola > Sepiola atlantica. Next base: position 104,995,224 of record OY744533.1, on the reverse strand, counting down.
CACCGGAAACTGTCACGTGATTAAGGGAAATTAAGATGTATATTTACCTAGATGCGGACACAGACAGAATACTAGTCGAGGGTGTTCGACGAATGTATTCGAAGAATGAGAGAGATATAGAAGGACAGAGAGAGAAGAAGAAGAAGAAGAAGAAGAAGAAGAAGAAGAAGAAGAAGAAGAAGAAGAGAGATTTGTTGTCTCATTCGCCGCATCCTACTCGAGCGACAATTTAGAAAAAAAGAAGCCATTACTGATATTCGGTTGAAATCCAATTAGAAAGTTAAAAAAGAACAAACGAAAAAATCCAGTTTGTTTTCTTTGCGTTGAGTCAACAAAACTTGTAGATTCTATCAAGATTTTATCGGTGGCTTCAAAAGAGCGAAGTTGATTTCAGCGAAGATCAGAAGTTGCCGTCTGTGTGTCACTCGGTCTGTCAGTTTATCATGTACAAGTCAGTATGTCAGGAGACAGAGTTACACACATTCGACGTGTTACTGTGTTTATATATATATATACACATATATATACACACACACACATATATATATATATATATATACATATATATATACATATATATATATATATATATATATATATATATATATATATATATATATAAAAAGATAGATGAACGAAGAGTGATAAACATGCACGAATGTCCAAATTTATTTCAAACTTCGATAGTTCAATGCAAGGTATATTCTGTAATAAAATTATGTTCATTATTCTTTCCTTAAGCCAAGGCTTTTCAAAGATCGAAATCTTATCATCAGAGGAATTATACAGATAGATAAGTTGGCAATAGAATAGCCAAAATTCAACATTTGAAAAAATATTAAGAAAATGACGGGTGAAAAATCCATCATTAATTCAATAGTCCCGTCAGTTTCCAATAGAATTTCAAAATTATCCGCCAATAGATCCATCTTCGAACAAAATTCCAACTTCTTAATTCGGGATACACTGATGAAATTAAATATGAAAATAATCCCTCTATCCAGAAGAACAAACCTTTAAATGTAATCACACACAAAATGGCAACACAGGATAAACAGCGAGCTAACACCACACTACCCAAGAAACCCAAGACATATATAAATAGACCCACTTTTGTATTTTTGACTCTATATATATATTCCATGAAAAATCCAGTATACTGAAATCATATGCCCTTAATAGGGTTAAGATGAAAATTCAGATACACTAAATGTACAAAAGCAAGGAAATTCCCAATTTTTTACACTTTTATTGTCATTAAGAGTATGACTACATATCAACCAAACCATTTCATTATCACATCACTACAGTATACATCTCTATGCATGAGTGGATGAAGTGTGTGAGGTGCGCTGAAGAAAAATTCCTACCAGTAAAATACATAGCCCTGTTGTGCTCGCATACCCTTAATAACAATAAAAGTGTAAAAATGTGGGAATTTCCTTGCTTTTGTACAGTTTTTTTAAACCTTTTCCATGAAAAATAAATAAATAACTTCTTTAAAATGAGTACATTTTTTTAATGTTTTGTATATTTTCAAAGCTGAATTTCTGTTTTTACTCGCAGTAATGTAATTTCGGTAATTGTCCTCTGAGAAGATTTTCTTTGAAAATCCATGGTTTAAGGACTCAGTATATGTAATAGAGTCTGATTCGTTTCTTATTTTATTCGGTCATTCAATCCATTATATATATATATATATATATATATATATATATATATATATATATATATATATATATATATATATATATATATATTAAAATTAACATAGTTTGAGTATCCGACAATCGTTTCAGAACCTTCTAGATTCCTCTTCAGTGATGTACTGGTGATCTGAAATTATACCCGCCAATACACAATCATAAGAAAGAAAGAAAAAGAAAAAACACAAGCAGACAAATTACATTTCAAAAATTTTCAGACGAGAAACCCCCTTTCCATAGGATGACACGTTTGACACCTATCTATCAACTCTCCAGAAAGGTTCTGAAACGATTGTCAGATACTCAAACTATGTTTATTTTAATATAAAAGCTCTAATATATATTGAGCACTTTTGAAAAGTAATGGTTTAATTCATTTAGTTAATATTTGAACTTAATTCATATATATATATATATATATATATATATATATATATATATATATATATATATATATATATATATATATATATATATCGTACATGTATTGTATTAGTTTCTGTAAATATAAATCCGTAGAAACTCAAGTGTTTATAAAAAGTGCTCAATACCAAGTAGAGCTGTTTATAAGTATAAATTTTTATTTATACAAACATTATTGGTTACATATGTGCATACATGTTTCGGTTGCACTTTTCCAAGAAAGTCAACCTCATCTTGGAAAAGTGCAACCGAAACATGTATGCACATATGTAACCAATAATGTTTGTATAAATAAAAATTTATACTTATATATATATATATATATATATATATATATATATATATAAATTTTATACGTACATACACGTTATCCATGGACACGTGTTACTGGCTCACAGCCGTGATCAGCATGCCTAACTTAGACAAGGATCGAACCTTCGATATTGATGTCAATAGTCTAGCGTTTTACCCTCAAACCTGGAATAAACGAAATTCAAGTCTTAAATAACACGTATACTCACGTTTTACCATAAAGCAAAGATAAATTATTACACATTTTTTCAAACAATGGACAAAATAATAAAATCTGTACAAAAAATCAAAATAATTCTTAGACATTTTATGATGTTTTTCTTTTAAAATAAAGTGTCTTGTCACGGAAGTCTTTCACAACTTCCCATTTCCGTTTTATGAAAAAAAAGCAAGAATCCAAATCGCTTATTATAGTCGCCCGAAAGTGAAATAATTACAAATAGTTGGTGTATCTTTTACTTAAAGACTATGTCGGGATATCCCTCTTCCCTTTAAAAACGAAGCCCTATCTCAAGATCAATCAGAAGATTTCTCGACTACAATTTTACAAAAGAATTCCAAATGGTTGGTATGAATGTTAATAAATTTAACAACGTCTAGCGATACTGATGAGTCCTGATATGACGAGACAGCTTGATGTGCATGACCAGATTTATATATATATATATATATATATATATATATATATATATATGTGTGTGTGTGTGTGTGTGTGTGTGTGTGTGTGTGTGAGAAAGGAAGGATGAGAGTAATCCGACGTAATGAGAAATGAAAAATGAAAAAAACAAGAGATATTTTTTTTATATATTCATCAACCCATCATGTCAACCCAATATTTCAATGTACTTGCATTACATTTTTCTTAAAATTATCATCCTGAGGAAGTCTTACAATAAAGACGAAACGTTAATGAATATATAAAAAATATCTGTTTGGTTTTTCCTTTCTCATCTCTCTCTCTCTCTCTCTCTCTCTCTCTCTCTATATATATATATATATATATATATATATGAGAGTTTATAACTAAAAGGTAACTTTTAGAGAATTAGACCTATTGTGAGGTGAGGAAAGCTCAATATACTGGATTTTGTCTGATCCCCCCTCTAAGGACTAAGGACTTGGGTGGAATCGTTGTCGTTGGATTTTCATACAGATTCTTCTGGATTTACCAATTACATTTGAACCCCATACCACTTGGATCTCCGTATTTGGTGACTTTCATTTACATTGTAACACACCCGTTTGAACTTTTAAAACTTAAAAAAAACAACTTTTTTCAAATTTTGAATATTGACTGTTCTTATCTGTCAACTTATCAATCACTACTTCCTCGGATGATAAGATTTTAATCTTTGAAAAGCCTGGCTTAAGGAATGAAATTGAAAAAGAGAAGAAGAATAAATATTTTTATTTACTAAATGCTCCTTGTACTGAACAACTGAAGATATTGATCTGTTTCCATCTGCAGGTCTAATTATTTTTCATTGACTCACCTTATATATATATATATATATATATATATATATATATATATATATATATATATATATTAAATTGTATGACAGAGATTATAACACAGTGCCTAATTGAATTAATAAGAGCATACTATATCGGTATATTTATAATCATACAAATATGCGTTCTTTAGCGGTTTCTGAGAGAATGCTTTGGCTTTAAAGACAGGACCGGCGGGACAGTTATAAAAGTGGGGGGGGCTTTTCTAAAAAGTGGGGGGGGGCGGTTAAACACATGCATATATAACTTCATTATTGATGACCGTAAAGTGGGGGGGCAAGTCAAAAAGTGAGGGGGCTTGAGCCCCCCCCCCCCTGCCACCCGGTGCCGCCGTCCATGAAAGAGCCGAAAAGAAATAAGATAACAAGGAGGTAGTTAAGAAAACAATGTATTTACAGTAAGTACACACGTTATGTGTTGTCAGAGACTTAGTATTTACTTGCTTCCAATTGCAAGAAGATGAATAACAGGGCGGGAAAGTGGGGAAAACAATCCAGCCTCCATAAAAAGGGGCACTCTGGCTTCCTAAACATAGCACAGGCAGCCCCGTCGACCTTCCCCGGTCGGGGCGCCTTAGACAATTAGCAATAAACAAACTCCACCCCAAAGAGTTGGGGCAAAGAGGTGGGTGGACCTCCTAGGACTACCCAGGATCAATACCTCAGCCTGATAGATAAAAGGCCACTGAAATTGCCGAGTTTTTCCCGGACTGAGCGTCGAAAACGGATCCTCGACTGGCAACATCTAGTCGAAAGTCTTTAAATAACAGAAGTTGCAAAGAGACTTGGTATTTAGTTCTTTCTCACAGCAGGAAGATGTGACACAAGGTAGGAATGTTGGCAGAATAAACCAACGCACCTAAAGAAGGGTCATTTTGGCCTATTAAAATTTGTCTGGGAAGGCCGTCGGCATTCCGGGGTCAGAACGCTTAAGGCAGTTAGAAATAAACACACTCTACCTCAAAGAGGGGAGACAAGGACCGTGAGGGTTGCCATTCTCGTAATTCCCGAGAGATAAAAGTCATGCCGGACTGATTGTTGAGAACGGATCCTCGACTGGTAGATTCTAGTCCAATTTTGCAGAGAGACTTGTATTTACTTCTTTCCCGCCACAGTAAGATGTGAGACAAGGCCTTGCCGGGGCGCCTCAAGCGGTAAGAAATATACTTACTCCACCCCAAAGAGGGAAGGCAAGGTCTGGGAGGGTGGACCTCTTAGGACTACCCAGGACTAATACCTCAGCTCGAGAGATAAAAGGCCACCGAAATGGCACAGTTTCTGCCGGACTGGTTGTCGAGAACGAATTATCGACTGGTATTGACCAGTCCGAAGTCTTTTCAACTGAAGCTGCGATGAAATCGGTATTTATTTATTTCCCACCACAGGAAGATGTGGCACAAGGCCGGAGTATGGGGAGAATAAAGTCAGCGCCCCTAAAGAAGGGGCACTATGGCCTTTTAAAAATTGCTTGGGTAGCAACGTCGGCATCCCCAGGCCAGGCCGCCTCAGGCAGTAAGCAATAAACTTACTCTACCCCAAAGAAGGGAGGCAATGCTTAGGAAAGCGGGCCTCCTAGGACTACATAGGAACTATAAACCTCAGATAAAAGGCCACCGAAATGGCCCAGTTTCTGCCGGACTTCTTTTCGAGAACGGAATCTTGACTGGTATCTTCCAGTCCGAAGTTCTATGCAACTGAAGCTGTATACTGTGTGTTACTACTGTTCATAGTGTCGGGAAGAGTCTAGTGATAGAATAGGAGATATCACTATAACTGACTAACAGTTTGACCCGGTACAAATTTCGGCTTTACAAAAACGCCCTCACCAACATTACTGCAGAAATGTAGTAAAAAATAAAAATTCAATTTTAAAAAATAGAAATCATTACACATGCAAAATTTCATCTAGATCAGACAACTGGAAGTGAGTCAGGGGCATTACTTATTGAACGCCCCTCGTACATTTAGATGGGGTTAAAACTATTAGAACATTCCACACCGATTATTCAAGAAAAGACAACTATTAAAAAACATGATTACACGATGAACCCAGTTTTGACTGCCCATCTAGGTAATCTTAATCCTCAAATTTAAGGGAATTGAATCGATTTATTTTCCCGTAATCTGTTGGAAGTGCTACCATGGTCTTTGTATTTTATTCTTCTATATAATGCATTTACAAACAGAAAAACGAGTATCAGAATTGAGTGGTTGACAGACACATCGATCCCATCCACTTCCATAGCGGTCGGCCACTTGTTAGATCCTATTCTGCCCCATACGTACACCGTGCACAAGTTAAATAACTTTTTCTTACGTCATCCGATCTCACCTCTGGGATCAACAGCTGAACTATTCTCCGGCCCACTTTTCTGGACGTGTTCTTTTGAAGGTCATAGGCCAGGAATATGTTTAGCTTTGTTCGTTTCTTTCAACAATAATTCTTTGTTTCTTTTAAATATGTATTTTGTCCTCAAACCTCTGCGGGGATCGGGGTTCAAAACTCGCGCTCTGCCTCGTAACGTTACAACTGACAAATATTTTTTGTTAGCAGTGTGTTGCATTTAAAATTGATTGTTTATACATACAATTGCTCTGAATGTGATACCTTGGTTTCAGCCTTGTGTATCACTGGTAAAGGCGTCATTTCACGTTAAAAATGGTAAAGCAACACGAAGATGATGTCTATGGGAGAAAAGCAAGTCATTCTGAAGTGGTGAAAAGAGGGAAAATCGATTGAACAAAAACTAGCCAGAGAACACACAATTGTTTGGAATGCCCTGAGAAAGGAAGAAACTCTTGTGGTGCCAAGCTACAGAAATAGAAGAAGTCGACCAAAGAAAAAAAAAATTTGATCACATAAACTTTAGGAAAATATATAAAAAATAACCCAAAACAACAGTGAGATCAACAACAATCCTTACAGTGCAGGTTTGAAGGTGACTTTATTATTCGTCAAAATATATAGACTAGATCGCAAGATGCAAACACATGATTAACAGTAAAAATCGGTAGGGTTAGGGTATGGGTTAGGGTTAGGGTTAGGGGGGTATGGTTATGGTTAGGGGTATAGTTATGGTTAGGGTTAGGGTTAGGGTATGGGTTAGGGTTATGGTTAAGGTTAGGGGGTTATGGTTATGGTTATAGTCAGAGTTGGGGGTTAGGGTTAGGGTTAGGGGGTTATGGTTAGGGGTTAGGGTTAGGGTTAGGGTTACGGTTACGGTTAGAATTAGGAGTAGGGTTAGCGTTGGGGTTGGGGGGTAGGGTTAGTGTAAGTGTTATGGTTACTGTTATGGTTAAGGGTAGGATTAGGGTTAGGGTTAGGGGGTTAGTGGTTAGGGTTTAGGTAAGGGTTAGTATGTCGGGAGACACAGAGAAAGAGAAAGAGTAAGAGAGAGAGGGGGGAAAAAGAAAGAGAGAGAGAAAGTGAGAGAGAGAAAGGGAGAGAGAAAGAGAAAGAAAGAGAGTGAAAACAAGAGAGAGAGAAAGAAAGAAAGATAGAGTGTGTGTGAGAGAGAGAGAGAGAGGACAAAATCAGTGTTTAATCACATTTTGTCAGCTCATCTCATTTTATACATCAACGTTGTACTCTCCCCCCCCTCCCACTCATTATTTGAGCCATGTGACGTCGTATCTCGCTCTATTAATTCATACACCACGAGTCATCAAGTTGACCCCGGCTGACACTTCATTTCCTGCTACTCTCAACTAACCATTTTATATACTAGTGAATCTACTAGTCGAATGTCTAAGAGCGTCACACATTTAAATTTAAATGCCAGGAAATAAAATCTCAAATTTATATTTCGATCTGAAGAACGACTGTCTTCAGAAAACAACCAATAACACATGTCTTCGTTTCATTTCACTGCTATAGATACATCCAACGTTGCCCGGGTATGAATATATGGAGTCCTTCGATACTCATGCGTAACCTAATATTACCATTTTCTAGCTTAATTTTCATTTTTTAGTATAAAGTAAAACATTGTTTTTAATGGTTATAGGTATCCGACGGAACACAGTGGTCACTATATTATTGGAAAATACCATAGTCTCTCTCTCTCTCTCTCTCTCTCTCTCTCTCTCTATATATATATATATATATATATGCACGATCCGAACGCCATTCGTAGATCACTCTAAGCTGCTTCGGTAAATCTAGCCGCCGACTCGTAATTTACATTTAAATTCCTCTCTATTTACTTACTAATTGCTATGGCCGATGGGATAAGACGCTCAACTACGAATCAGTGGTTCGCGCCCATCGACCGTTGAGAATTAGTTCCTACACTGAAGATTGCGTTAGCATGAAACATCGATGTCTGTAGGTATTAAAATAATTAATAAATATCTATTTATAAATATATATATAATTATATATATATATAATTATATATATATCAATATATATATATATATATATATATATATATATATATATATATATATATATATATACAATTAAATATATATATATCATGATATATATATCGATATATATATATATATATATATATATATATATATATATATATATATATATATATGGATTCATGACATCTTGACCATATCTGACGGAGTCTCCACAAAATCTCAGCGGTGTCTCTCCATCTTTAAATCTTCATTCACTGGACACTTTGTCACCGGACATTTTTCTAACTGGACATGCTCTATATTTTGACAACTTTTTAACACACGCACATTTACTTTCCATTACTTCATATTATTTCTTTAAATTTGTAAAAATTTTGCATTTTTGGCTATTCCCTTGCCAACATCTATGTAATTCCTCTGCTGATAAGATTTTAATCATTGAAAAGCCTGGCTTAAGGAAAGAAAATATAAACATGTTTTTATCGAGTACACTTTCATTGAACAACTAGAGATTAAATAGATTTGTCATTCTCACATTTTTATAACTCTTCCTTCATTTTTATATATATATGTATATATATATATATATATATATATATATATATATATATATATATATATATATATATATATACTATAAATATGTTTTTTAAATATCATAGTGTTTTTTTCAACTAGAGAATTCAAAACCTACAGTCATTGAAATTAAGATATACTTACTCGGGGGCAGGGGAAGTGTCATTGTCGTATATAGTGTTCAACGCTCTAGCGAAACTAGCTTATCGCATAAATTACAACAGACTTTTCAATTTCAATCTACTTTTAAGAATATTACACCTTTAAAGGGGCTTTTAGCTATAAATATTAAAAAAAATATTAAAGCGTTCTTTCACTTACAGACGACGTCGTTTCGGGCTTTCTTACCCTCATCAGTGTAGGAGTCGCAGTTCGTACATTAAGGCTAGAATCACGAGAGAAACGCTCAGGAACACACGGCCACGAGAGATCGACACAGACAGTAATTGAAATTAAGATACACTTACCCGAGATCGGGGGATGTGTTTTGTTGTCTACAGTGTTCAACGCTCGAGCGGAACTAGCTTATCGCAGAAATGACAACAAACTTTTCAATTTCAACAGGGCTCTACTTTTAAGACTATTACATTTTAAAAGGGGTTTTAACTATGAATACTTTTTTGTAAATATTTAAGTGTTTTTCACCATATATATATATATATATATATATATATATATATATATATATATATATATATGAAATTAAAAATGGAACAGTGGAAGATTCATAAGCTCAACGTTTCGCCCGATGTTTTTTCTTTCTGCTTTTTTCTTTTTTTCTTCATTTTTCTTTTTACTTTTGACCCCTATCTTCTCTCTAGTTTCTCCTTTTTTATATTACTATTTGAAATTACAGGTTTAGTTATGCATACATATATGTATGTAAAGAAAAAAAATATATAGGTATGTATAATTATATGCTGACATTTTGCACACTTATTTCTGACACTTTACATATTTGCATATATTTCCTTCCATTCACACCCTTCCACTATATATATATTCCCCAATTAGATGACCTTCCTGTCTTTTATCATTTTTAGCACACTTTTCATCCGCTCTTGAAAAAGCCCACATCACATCGGGCGAAACGTTGAGCTTATGGGTCTTCCACTGTTCCATTTTTAATTTCATCACGTCGGATTGTTTCATCCTTTTATCTACCCATAGTTTTTCATGGTAAACAACTGATGATCCCTTAAAATAGTGTTAGAAATAAACTAATATAATAACTGTAAAATTGACTTACATGAGTGATTTTCCACTGGAAGACTTGGGACTATAAGTTTTTTTGTTTTTTTTTAATATAGTTTTAATGGTTGAGAAACTTCCGAGACTATATATATATAAATACAAATTATTTATTAAAAAAACTATGCGTTACTTATTTCAGAGGCGTACCGCGGTTTCATTCAGATGAACTGACTTTTTTTAACTTTTAAAAGTCGTCTATAGCCCATAAGGAATCTTCAACGTTTCGAAATCAAACTATTTTTTACCAGAAACCAGTTTCAGATTAGTCTTTGTCATTTAAGAGTATTAGTGAGATTGAAGTACTACTATAGACATTATCATATATTGTGGAAAGCCGTTGCAATGCACATTGAATAAAAATGAAAAAAATATTTCTTTATATATTTCCAATATTGAATAATGGATCTTTCTCGAAATATTTGAAATATATTTATAACCTCAGTAAATTCACCAGACTAACTCGACAATCAACTAAATCTCATTCATTCACTGTGGAGGTCCCCAGATGTCAGAGAGCTTTCTACTCATGTTACTGGCCTCTGGAACTCTCTCCCTGCCCCCTGTTTCCCCGATACTACAGACATGCAGAAGTTTAAAACTAATGTAAACAGACATCTCGCTGCGCAGATCCCAATCTAGGTTGACTGCCCCCTACATTCTCCCCTCTTTTTTCTCAGTAGCCCCTTACGTCTACAGTGGCGTCCTGCATTGTTTGGGGTGAACTATGTTAAAAAATAAAAATTTAATTAATTGTTTTATTTGCATTGTTAATTCTTCCAATAATATTATTAGTAATATTTTCGGGTCGAGCACCTACGAAAATAAACTCAAATATTTGTGGTTCTACAAAAATGTGGAAGGTTTTCTGATAAAGAGATTTTATATTAATTTTGTCGATTTGATTTCTGGTATTCTGACTTTTAACGGGGAGGGGATAAAAACAAAATGGCGGTCAATGTAAATATTTGCTTTGTTTAATGTTGTATGTAAATACGTCCTAAAATCTCTATAACCGTTGGTCCGTCCGTTGGTCTGTCTCGTATAAGTTTCAAACAGCATTCTCATGCTTGAATGCATATATTGAGTGGACGTATCTTATTGTAGATGCAATCTCTAGATTGTCCATCGATCGATTGGTCACGCTTCAGTTTGAACATCAAATTGTTCTCAGTTTTTCACGTTAATATTTGAAATAACATTTCTATAAAATAAAGACTTGTCGGTCGACGCGTGTTTGATAAAAAATGTTCAAGTTTAAATAGGTACAAATTAAATAGACGCATTTAATGAATATTCGTTCGTGTTTATTTACTACAATCTGTTAAGTAGTTTGATGTGAAATTTGTAGTTTTTATTCATTAAAAAGAAAACGTCTTCTTTTTTCTTTTTCTTGTTCTCCTTCTTTTTCTACTTCTTTTTGGCGTTGCAGTGTAGTTAGACATGGCAAGTGCTTTAACGCTGAGATTTGAATCTGACCGCTAACTCACTACCAACTATTGTCAACATTCAGGAATCTTGTCCATATATATCGGTTACTGCCTCCAACAGCAATATATATATATATATATATATATATATATATATATATATATATATATATATATATATGGGAAAATGAAAAAGGAAAACCAAAAAATGGATGTTTTTTATGTGTACATCAACGTTTCGTCTTTATTTATAAGACTTCATCAGGATAATAAAATAGAGAAAAAATGTCATGCAAGTACAGATACATGTAGGGTAGACATATTGGGAGGAAAAATAAAATGAAATAATGGCCCCTACCGGGTGGACGTCCGTACTTGTTGGAGAAATAGAAATGAATGTTGAAGAAAATGAGTACGGACGTCCACCCAGTAGGGGCCATTATTTCATTTTATTTTTCCTCCCAATATGTCTACCCTACATGTATCTGTACTTGCATGACATTTTTTCTCTATTTTATCATCCTGATGAAGTCTTATAAATAAAGACGAAACGTTGATGTACACATAAAATACATCCATTTTTTGGTTTTCCTTTTTCATTTTCCATCACGTCGAATTACCTTCATCCTTCTCTTCCGATATATATATATATATATATATATATATATATATATATATATATATATATATATATATATATATATATATATATATATATATTATATATATTTATATATATAGTCTCAGAAGTTTTTAAACCATTAAAACTATATGAAAAAAAAAACAACAAAAAAACATTTTAGTCCCAAGTCGTTCGATGAAAAATCACTTTTCTTGTAAGTCAATTTACTTTTTACAGTCACTATATTAGTTTGCTTCCAATAATTTACGCTAGTCTTAACATTATTTAAGGGATCATCAGTTGTTTACCATAAAAAACTGTTTCGGAAATTTAAAAACAAAACAGTATTTTATTTCATGGCTTCCCAGCAGCGTTGATCAGACCCCACTTCCATTAAAAGACAAGAACAACAACGTTCCGTATATTAGATCTAAGTTTTGTTCCAGATAAATGTTTTGCTAACTTATTTACTTATTAAAAAATGTCCTCCTTTCCTGTGTTGTTCGACTGTGTCTAAGAAAATGTATCCGTTATTTATAAAGATTTTGCTGTATTTTAAAGTGTTCGGATTTTAAAGTGTTACACTACTTTATATATATATATATATATATATATATATATATATATATATATATATATATATATATATATATATATATATATATATATATATAGTGAAATTATGGAACATTTATCAGTTTTTTTATTTTAATACAAAAAAAGACCAACAAAAAATTTGACAAAATAAAAAACGGTTTAATTAAACAGACAAATTCTGTTATTTTTAACAATGTTTGCATATATATATATATATATATATATATATATATATATATATATATATATATATACACACACACACATATATATACATATATATATACATATATATATATATATATACATATATATATATATATATATATATATATATATATATATATATATATATATATATATATATATATATAAAGTAATCCAACAAAAGATATAAGCGTCAACTAATATCTTATAATTAGTGAAACATCCGGATAAACACTGAAGCTCAATATACTGGATAGAGCATTAATATTATAATATAAAATGAAGTAATAAAATAAGGTGTCAATCAAATTTTATTAGAATTCAAAGTTCAAGCAAAGTATTCTTAAGTCCTTAGCTCATGAGTTTTCAAAGATAATTCTTCTCTTCAGAGGACCATTACCGCAGTTATACTACTACAGGTAATAAAATTACGCTTTGAAAATATATAAAATTATATACACAAATACACAAAAATACATAACATCAAAACATATCAACCCAAAAACATACTTTTTGTTGAATCCATATAGTCCATCCAGTTCATACATATTGAGAAGCATACTCAGGAAAGACAATTACTCCAAGTTACAAACAGCAGTCCAAATACGTGTAATTGGAGGTGCCGACAAAGTTATCCAGTCCCGAAATGTGTCAATATTCAATGTTAATGATAAATAAATCAAATGATATAGAAAGTCCAATCAAAGTTCCAAAATCCCGAAATGTGCAACCCAAGTCAAATCAAAGTTCGTTGTTTAATTAGAAAACCCGTTAAATCCGAATTGAGCAAGAAAAGACCGAATCCCAATCTCATCTTGCTAGCAGAACAAAAAATAAGTAATCTTTTCTCACCAGCGATACAACCAGACATGACAAATCCTTAAAGAGCAGGAGGCGATATTAAATTGTCTACATCTCTGAATGATTTTAATATAACTGAAATTATGTCTGTGTTACATCCTGTTTAAGCCCATTTGATGGACTCTCAAGAGATCAACATACAGCCCCGCCAACAACCCACCCACATTAGATTTTCCCTGTCTGGGTCAAGTTAGAATATTCTATGTCAAAGGGGAAAGGGGTTAAGAAGTTAAAAGAAAATATAGGTCAGATCATGCAATCACGTTCACATCCAAGATTACTGCTTAAAGTCTAGCTTACAGTAAAACCCGATTTCACAAATCTAGCCCCATCAAATAATCTAGAATATTTATGAAATTAAAAATTATGAAGTCATCAAACTCCAATAATTTTATAGTTTAATTTAAGATTTAATTTTATCAGGTTAGGAATTATTAAATAAGATTCAATCCTATCAGCCCAGGAATTCCAATTCAAGGTTTAACCTTCCCCAATCAAAAAGTTTAACTTGACTTAAGGTTTAATTTTTCCTAATTAAGATTTAATTTTCCCAATTACGAAGTTATCAAAATAATTAGAATTTAATAATTTAATAGTTTAATTTAAGATTTAATTTTATCAGATTAGGAAGTTTAAATCAAGGTTTAGTTTGCCCAATCAAGAAGTTTAATCTAAATTAGGGTTTAATTTTTCTCAATTAAGAAGTTGTAAATATTTTTAAGGTTTTATTTTTCCTAATTAAGAGATTGTAAAGATATTGTAAAGATATTTAGAAACTGAAAATTTAGGTGTATAAACTTTTACAATTTCAGATTCCAAATCCTTTAGGCAAAGAAGATTAAAAAGGACCCATCTCGAGGACTGGACACCCCCGGTTTCATTGCTCGCCCAAACAGCTACGGCAAGACTGGTGGTGGTTTCCATATTGCATATTTGAATTTCCTTCCATGTCGACATTTGGAGACTAATTCACTTCTAGAATTTATCAGATTTAAATGTTTAGGTGCAGTAGCTATCATTACGGCTTCAGAATTGCATAGACCACAAGATCTGGATCCTGGGCTGTAGGAGTTTGATTTTTTAGGATGGACCATTTTATATTGTGTGTAATATTATTTGATATTAAATTTTTAACTAAAGTGGTCAGGGATGTTTTGTTGTTACCGACATCGTTATTGAAGGAGTAATTATGCATGGAGATGCGGGATTTAATTAAATTTGCTGTGGCCCCAATATATAGGATATACTCTTATTCCCGCGCCATTTATATTCCTATTCACAGGTCTATTTCTATTTACTGTATTTTCATGATGTGGATTAGGTTTGTTGATCGATTGTATATTATTGTTATCGTTACCTTCCATTGGGAACTCATTATCGGTTTGCTGAGGTGGAGGATGTTTGTTAGAATTGCTAGGTCTAGAGTCATGGTGCAAATAAGTTGTAGTGCTCAATTGTGGAATTTGATTAGGGGCTGTATTTATGTGGTTTCTGGGATTCATTATAGAATTATTTAGTTCAGTTACAGTACAAGCATATACAATATCAGAATATGTGCATCTATTGTCCAGTGGGCAATCACTGGTGCACCTGCAGTTGCATGTATTTATAGGATTGGAGTAATTAGAATTAGATTGGATATTTTTACTTTTTTTGCTAATATATATATATATATATATATATATATATATATATATATATATATATATATATATATATATATATATATATATAATAATCCAGGTAGGGTAAAAATCCATAGGGTAGAAATCCAAAGGGAATCAAACCGGGTTTATAAAAGAGTGCTCGATAAAAATATAGAGCTGTATTGTGAATGCTTTTATTCAAACATGTACAAGGTCTGCTACACTGGCATGTCGATGTTATCGATCTACAGCTCTCAAGAGCTGAGGTCTCATCAGGCAGAAAATCGTTTTTTGATTCAACTGGTTGCTGAATTCCAGCATTCTCCCTGGAATTCAGCAACCAGTTGAATCAAAAAACGATTTTCTGCCTGATGAGACCTCAGCTCTTGAGAGCTGTAGATCGATAACATCGACATGCCAGTGTAGCAGACCTTGTACATGTTTGAATAAAAGCATTCACTATATATATATATATATATTAAATTATACATACTTACAAACGACGTCATTTCGAGCTTATTGCTCTCTTCAGCGTAGGGAAGTGATAATTTCAGACGGTCACAAAGCGCGAACCCGGTTCACAGAACAACCTTTGACTCCGCACTTCCCGGCCATAGGAAATGATCACGTGATACAAAGAATTTAAGTTATATTTATGCCGATTACAGAGTAAACATCAAAACAGACTAGAACACCTAACGAAATTACTCGGAGTTTTGCTTTGTAGCTAAGTGGATGTCTATTTAAAATATCTCCTAACAGTTCTTCAGATTTAATTTTTTTAAAGGGGCCTTAATAATAATTTTTATAAAAAAATATTAAATCATATTTACCAACAGACGACGTCGTTTCGAGCAGTTTACGAGGTGTAATTAGGCAACATTTTTTATATTTTAATTTTAATTTTTTTAACAAGGCAGGTCGCCACTGTAGACGTAAGAGGCTACTGAGAAAAAAAGGGAGAAAGTTTGAAGGGGGGGGGTCAACTTAAATTAGAATCTGCGCATCGAGATGTATGTTTACATTAGTTTTAAATTTCTACATATCAGTACCGTGGGGGAAACAGGGGGCAGGGAGGGAGTTCCAGAGCCTAGCAGCACGAGGAAAGAAGCTATTGGAGTAGAAAACTCTCCGGCATCTGGGGACCTCCACAGTGAATGGATGGGATTTAGTTGATTGTCGAGTTGGTCTAGTGAATTTACATCGAGGGGGCACCGGAGTATTGATTTACTCCTCTCCAGGAGTTAGGCACAAGGCCAGTTTTTATCTTACTCCCACAAGTAAGATGTGACCCAAGGTCGGGGCGGGGAATTTGGGTTAAAAAATTGCCTGGGCAGCCTCGTCGGCATTCCCCGGTAGGGGCACCTCAGGCAGTAAGCAATAAACTTACTCCTCCCCAAACAGGGAAGACAAAACCTGGGAAAGTGGACCTCCCAGAACTGCACAGGACAGACCCATTGACCGG
>OY744533.1:104890737-104973237 GCA_963556195.1 Sepiola atlantica | reverse complement strand
GTGATCGACGATAGAGCAACCTGGCGTTACGGAATCAAGAGGATCCATGACACTACCAGACTAGATGATGACATATGATATTTATTTTTCTCTAAAGTTCTTTGAAGTGTATCTTTTTTTATATTTTGAAGTTTGCAATTTGAAAAAAAACTCCGAAAGCATTTAAGCTCTTCGAGTTTTTTTAAAAAGATTATATTCGTCTGAAAAATAGAGTTGCCTCCCTTACATTGTAAATGAAAGAAACGGGCGCATAAGTTCCTTCCTTAGTATCTATATTAGTTTTACCTTCTATTATTACACCTAGGAATATGAATTCGGTGTTTATAGATAGGTTTTCATGGTCAAGGATTTAGATAAATCCATGTTTCCAATCGAGTATAGAATCCACATCCACCATAACCATTATTATTGCAATTTTATTAAAATTACTAAAATAATTTGTTGAGGAGGGCGTAGAGTTTGAAGCGAGGTCGTTATTTGATAGCGAAATAATCAAGCACGGAGCAAAAATATTTTCTGGTTTCGGTGATGGCGATAATAAAAGGGATTACATTTTTGTCTCGATTTTGACGATGTAGCCATGCCACTACAAAATGCTTCCGAGGTGGTGTGTTTTAAGGGTCATTCGGTTATTATATATCAAAACCAAATGAATATTGATTTGCTATTAATACGTATTAACTGGGTCCAAAATTATGACTTTTGGTTTATTCCGCCAACTTATCTATCTATTTAAATTCTCTGATGATAAGAAAACATTTTTTGAAAAGCCTGGTTTAAGGAAAAGTAAAAATTGAATATGTCTTGTTTTGAATAACTGAAGATATAATAGATTCCTCTAATGATAAGAAACCATTCTATTCATTTTCTCTTCTTTCATTTATATATATATATATATATAGGGTGATTCATAAGTCACTTAGCTATTTAAAATGATTACGATATGAAGCACAAACATACTATGAACTTTTGATAATTGTTATCTTACTCTCTAATTACTGCTATTTGTTATTTTAAATTTGTGCGTTTATATATTTGTTTCTATATATATTTATTTTTATTTAAATTTGTGTAAATCATCATATTTGCTTTTTTTTCAGGCAGTATGTCATTTACAATTGAAGAGCGAATTTTTATTGTTATTCATATGGCCAAATTTGATGAAACTCCCACACTTGTTGAAAGGTAATGGAAACGTGATGTGAACAGAAAGCCTACTTCGCATAACACCATAATCAATCAAATATGCTACAAAGAGTCGTAAACTCCTTGCAAAAAAGAATGGAGCTATGCATGCAGAACGAAAGTGGAAATTTTGAAAAGTTGCTGTAATTTTAACCTCCCATAAATAAATTTGTTGAATAAACTGTTTTGTATTACCGTATTTTTTTACTTTAGAATTTCAAAAATAAATAGCTAAGTGACTTATGAATCACCCTGTATATATACATATATATATACATATATATACATACATATACATATATATATATACATATATATACATATATATATATATATATATAATCTCCTTTCATTTATATATATATGGATATATATATATATATATATATATATACTATAAATATTTTTTATTAAATACTAAAGCGTTTTTTCACTGACAGACGATATCGTTTCGTTTTTTTGCCCTCATCAGTGCAGGATTGGTGATTTTAGGCAGTTCGTAGATTCAAGTTAGAATTAAGAGACAAACGATCGGCAATCAGCACATATACTAATTGAAATTAAGATATACTTACCCGTGGGGGGGGGGGGCGTAATAACTGTCTAGAGTGGTCAACGCTCGCACGGAACTCGCTTTGTCACAAATAAAACAAACTTTTTCTCAATTTTATAGTGCTCTACTTTCAAGACTTTTAACTATAAATATTTTTTATTAAATATTAAAGTGTTTTTACCTACAGACGATATCGTTTCGAGCTTTTTTACCCCATCAGTGCAGGAGTGGTGGTTGCAGAAAGTCGCATACGTATGTAGATAATAATTAAATATTTCTTATTAAATAATTATATATATATATATATATAATTATTTAATAATGAATATTTAATTATTTCTTATTAAAAAATTATATATATATAATTATTTAATAATGAATATTTAATTATTCCTTATTAAATAATTATATATATATATATATAATTATTTAATAAGAAATAATTAAATATTTCTTATTAAATAATTATATATATATAATTATTTAATAATAAATATTAAATATTCATTATTAAATAATTATATATATAATTATTTAATAAGAAATAATTAAATTTTTATTATTAAATAATTATATATATATAATTATTTAATAATAAATATTAAATTATTTCTTATTAAATAATTATATATATATAATTATTTAATAATAAAAATGTAATTATTTCTTATTAAATAATTATATATATAATTATTTAATAATGAATATTTAATTATTATCAACATACGTATGCGTTTAAGTCTAACAAAATCTGCAGTGTTGATAAAGCTGTTCGAATCTGTCGCGTGTTTCGAACCCCGGAACACGAGTCACCTTTGACTAAAAGTCGAGCGCTCTAACCGATGAGGTCAATTCAAATTGTTATGCCACAAGTAGAGAAATAACCCCTATTCATGTCAAGTCAGGCGGACAACATAGTCAGTTGTCTTAAAAGTGTTCAACCAATCACGTAGATAGGAACACGCATTTTAGCTTAGATCAGACGACTTATATTATTTCTCTTCAAGGCCCGGACGAAAAGGGGCTCCCAATAATTATTTAATAATAGATACTTAATTGCTATCTACATAGTATACGTTTCATCCTAACGGAATCTTCAGTATTGTTTTTTAACATAGTCCACTCCAAACAAGGCAGACCGCCAGTGTAGACGTAAGGGGCTACTAAGAAAAAGGATGAGAGATTTTTGTTTGTTTTTTTAGGGGGGGGGGGGCAACTTAAATTGGGAGCGAGATGTATATTTACATTAGTTTCTGCATGTCAGTACCGTCACGAAAACATGGAGCAGGGAGGGAGTTCCCGAGTCCAGCAGCACGAGGAAAATAGCTTTTGGAGTAGAAAGCTCTTCGGCATCTGGGGACCTCCACAGTGAATGGATGGAATTTGGCAGATTGTCGGGGTGGTCTAGTGAATTTACGTCGTGGAGCACCAGAGCAGCAAGTTCATCAGAGCACAATCCATTGAAGTACTTGTAAAACAGGCACAAGGAAGCAACATTGCGGCGATGGGACAGGGGCTGGAGCTTGGTGGATTGTGAGGGACCTATTAAGTTGGCGACTCTTTTTTGGACCTTGTCTAAGAAAGAGAGACTAGTGGATGATGCACCAGCCCATATGTGGCAACAATACTGCATGCTTAGGTGGATGGTGGCTTTGTAGAGATATAGGATAATGTTCGATGTGAGAAGTTAACTAGCACGGTAGAGGGAGCCCGCCTTCTTGCAGCAGTCCTGACAATATTTTCAATGTATTTGTTCCAATTCATGTTATCCGCGAAAGTTAGACAGTATGGAGATAACTTTTCAAACCGGTTGCACGATTCGAACCCCGACTAACCTACAAACCGTTATTAGACACACACACAAATACACACAAATACACATACACACACATATATGCGACAGTGCGTGATGAATATATTGGTACGCGCTCCGACTACTGAGTCAAATATGACCATCCTATTGGGGTTCGAATCGTGTGACTGTAAGGCATTGTCTCCTCCAATACTGATGATTGCAGGTTAGGCATGAAACACATGTCTATAATAGTTAATTTGAAAATTATATATATATATATATATATATATATATATATATATATATATATATATATTGTTTCAGGTATTTACACACAATTTTATAAGCTGATATAATATATTATGTATTAATTATTAATTTTCACTATTTACTTCAAAAGTGCTCAATACGTAGAGTAGAGCTAGGTAGTAAGTTATGAAAATATATTTATGGCAATTAAGCTATACATAGGCTTCCGCTTTAAATCCCCGTAGGGAATCGCCAGGCTAACGTGCATGAACCCATGGAATTCGTTTTCCATGCACTTTACCCTGACGATTCCCTACGGGGATTAAACACAGAATCCTCTATGTAGCTTAATTGCCATAAATATATTTTTATAAATGATTATATATATATATATATATATATATATATATATATATATATATATATATATATGCTAACATTGTTTAAAAAAAATTGTTTAAAATAACAGATTCGTCTGTTTAAATCTACCTTTTTATTTTTTACAATTTCTCTGATGGTCTTTTTATGCGCATTGTTCTAGGAAGTCGTTGGCGATTTTATCTACATAAAAACACAACAACCTAAAATAAACAACATCACATATGAAACCAGTGGTAACATTATAAAATGCTTAACGTAATGATACCATCCAGCGTTGCTGAATTTAAATCGTCATCGACTTCCTGAAACAATGCGAAAAACGTTCTTTGCGCGTTTATCCGCCGTCTTTTTAAAATTCTCTTCTTTGTCCAGATTTTTTGTTAATTTGCTTTTGACACCTGAAGTTGATTCAACGAAGAATCGAAAACGTTCATGAAACCTATGAAACCTGTGAAACCTATGGAACATTTATGAATTTTTTTGATTTTAATACAAAAAAAACATCAGAAGAATTGGAAAAAAAAGGTATAATTAAACAGACGAATTCTGTTATTTTTAACAATGTGTGCATAAATGAGAAAATGCTGCCTAAATACACACAGTATATATACACAGACTGTTTCGCTGTATCACAGCTCTTCAAAGCTTCTATCCTTGCGCTATCATACGACTGAATGTAAGTGATATCTCAATGTAAACATCGTCAAGTGACGGCAGCTCGAATTAAAGTTAATGGCAGTTGGCAATATTATTACAAATAAGCTCTACCCAAGAAAGGGAGCTTCATATTGTCATCCACATACAGACTGTTTCGCTGTATCACAGTTCGACTATTCCAGTTAGTGCCTCAAGTCGGGATTGAAACTCAACCGTTGAGTTGACAATCGGCGCCTCTACCCCTGCGCTATCATACGACACTGACTGAATGTAATAAAGTTGTATATGTGCTTCCAATCAATATATATATATATATATATATATATATATATATATATATATATATATATATATATATATATATATATATATATATATATATATATATATAAAGTCGTATATGTGTTTCTAATCAATATTCACGTATGTCTTATCGATATGAAAAGCCAATTATTTGTACGTGATTCTAATTATCTTTCTTTTGTCTTAGGTAAGACATTTTTGTTCTTTCTCTTCGATGACTTTGTTTTGTTCGAAAAGAGGTCGCATCAGTCGTGATTCCTAGAGGGGAGCATTTGGGCAGCGGGGGAGGCGGAGGCCGGCATGGAAAGTAAATGGAAAAACAAAACAAAAGTGCACATATTTTGATTTGCTACTCCCTCCCTTCCCCCTAACTCTAACACACACACACACACACGCGCACACACACACACACACACACACACACACACACACACACACACACACACACACACACACACACACACACACACACAGACACACACACAGACACACACACATACGCACACTGTCGCTATTGACAAGGAAAAGGAAATTCCCGAAGGGAAATTCCGACAGAACGGAAGGTTGTCAAGATGAACACAAAAGGCGAGGAAATGGAGCTCCGTTGACTGGGGAGAAGAAGAAAAAGAAAAAGAAGAAGAAAGAGAAGAAAGGGGAGGAAACAGAAGAAGAAGAAGAAGAAGAAGAAGAAGAAGAAGAAGAAAGAGAAGATTAGGATGATGGTGATGATGGTGATGATGATCATCATCATGATGGTCATGATGATGATGACAACGTTCCGGGATTGCGAAAGAGAAGAGAGGTAGAAGGAGGAGGAAAGGTTAGAGTAGGAGAAGAACGTGTTGTTAGGAAGGAGGTGTTGAAGAAGAAGAAAAAGAAGAAGAAGAAGGAAATAAAGAAGTAACGTCACAAATAACAACACGTGTAACAATGAGGGAATGGCGAAGGAGTGTGTGAAGCGGATACAAGTAGAATAAGAGGATTGCTATGGCGAAAGAGAAAAGAGAAAAGAGAATAAGCATAAGATTCAAGAGACGGGGATGAACTCGAATAAATAGAATGAGGAGATGAACTCGAATAAAAAGTATAGGAGAAGCATAATTATAATGATAAAAAGAACAAGAATGAGAATAGGAAATATAAAGGGAGAATGAGGATGAAGAAGAGGAGGTGGTGGAGAACGATAAGAAGAAGAAGAAGAAAAAGAAGAAGAAGGGGAAAAAGAAAGAGAATCATAATAATATGAAGAAGAATAAAAAGAAGAAATCGAAGAGGAGAATAAAAAATAAGAAATAGAAAGGGAAGATGAGGAGAAGAAGAAGAAGAAGTAGAAGAAAAAAAGAAGAGGAGAGTAAAAAAATAAGAAATAGAAAGGGAAAGGTGGAGGAGGATAAAGAGAAGAAAAAAAGAAGAAGGAGAAGAAGAAGATGGTGAAAGAAAAAAGAGAAGCATAATAAGAAGAAAAAGAAGAGAAGAATAAGAATAAGAAGTAAGAGGCTGAATTGAATTACTTTCTGTTTAAGGGGGGGGGGTAGAATGCAATTGGTGAAGGGTAGATGATTGTTTTGTGCGAAGTTGATAGAATATGTTGATCCTAGATTGTGTGGCTTTATTATATTTCCTTCAAACATAACAACAAAATGTACCTGACAGATACACACAAACACACACAAACACACACACACACACACACACACAAACACACACACACACACACAAACACACACACACACGCATATATATATATATATATATATATATATATATATATATATGACGTCAAAGACGCCTAATAAAGTGTTAAAATTAACACTGTTTATTCGCTATTCAGCGGAGGCCGAGTGGTTCTAGATGTCGGGATTTGAGTTGTAAAATACTCGCAATCTAGTAGTGAATAGTTATATCTCTATGCTGATGAGTCTCGATTATAAAGGACGAAACGTACACGTACATAGATAATGAACAAAACATATATATATATATATATATATATATATATATATATATATATATATATATATAAAGTAAGGAAGTTAACCTCTTTGAAGCACGGATTAGAATGTATTAAATATTTTTGAAAATCAACAATCGTGCAATATTTTTATAAATGAAAAATTCATTTATTTAAATTTTTTTATCGCGAATTTTCGAGGAGGAAGAAAAGGAAAAAAAAGACAGTCTCGCTTGACAAGGTTGTATTTTACAACGAAAATTCGCGGTGAAATTTTTTTTTTAATAAATGAATTTTTCATTTATAAAAATATTGCACGATTGTTGATTTTCTAAAAATATTTAATATATATATATATATATATATATATATATATATATATATATATATATATATATATATATACGTACCTATATAATAAAAAGAAACATTGCGTATGTAGATCTGTTTTTGTTTATTTTATCTTCACATGCAATACACAGACGATAACTCCGCAATTATTAAACTTATAGTTACAGGGGTTGGCACGGATCGCACAACTCCAACTAAAATAAATGTGCGATGAACGTGACAACAATAAAAGGAAGACTCACTCGTGTGTACAAAAAGTATTAAAAGTTGTTTTTATTTTGGATAAATAAAAAATAAACGTCTCTTAGAAAGAGCTGATGGTGTAGATGCTGATGATGTGCCTTTTCTACTGCTGCTACTGATGATGATGATGATGATGATGATGATGATGATAATGCTGTTAGCAGGATCAAGACTGCTACTATTTTTAAAAAGGGACAACTGCTTCTAGTCGTAGAGTATCACTGTAGCCGATGATCATAATGATGATAGCATTGGAAGATCACCTGCCATCTTGAACCAGTAAGGTCGACTTGCCGCAGTATACGATCATGATAATCCTTACAGCGATGTTTTAATGTAGTAAACGTTATTAGCTTGTGTGCTAGGAACAGAGCTGTTTCTGCTACTTTGCTTGTTTTTTTTTGTTAGGCGAGTCGAACTTCTGCATTTGTTGGATAATGGACCCGTGGGGTCGGACGCATCTTGAAGTGGACGCATGTGTGAGCGATCGTTTGGTTTGGCTTGCGCGATTTAGTGCGGGTCGACCCGTACAGTCGAGTGCAAAATAAACTCGTTCTCACAGTCGGAGCTCACATACGTTGACGGGGCCACCACGTTTACGAGACCTCAGATCAAGGGTCAATGTGCACCTGCGCATGGGGGTTCTGTGACGTCACGGGCTTTTGTGTGGGAAACGGAGTTTTGCCAGTTTGGGTTTTGGAAGCAGGCCGAACGGACGATTTCTCTATGTAGTCTTCAAATGAAAAATGGCAATTTATTTCCCTAAGTGAATACAAGCACGAGATCCCTTCTTCTCCCCTCCTCGAATGGCTAACGATAAAGTACGAATTAACTAAGATAAAGTAGGAATTTGGTCTCTCCCTCAACGTTAGTGAAGCATCTCCATCGACGGTAGACTGACGCCCGAAATAAACAGAATTAAAAGTTTAAAAGATTGTTTGTTTCGCGAATCGGTCATGAAGGTTTTGTTGCAGAC
Source organism: Sepiola atlantica (assembly GCA_963556195.1). NCBI lineage: Eukaryota > Metazoa > Mollusca > Cephalopoda > Sepiida > Sepiolidae > Sepiola > Sepiola atlantica. Next base: position 104,964,593 of record OY744533.1, on the reverse strand, counting down.
ACAGCTAACGGCGATGTTCACGGCAGTACAGAAACGAAGAGAGAACTCAACCACTAGACGACACCCCTCCACCCGACGAAAGAAGAAAAGGTACGAGAAACTAGACGACATCGAGACGACACCCCTCCACGCGACGATGGAAAGAGAGAAGGTACGAGAAATTAAAAGGTATGTAACATACATTTTTTGGTGTTAAAAATGACCAGTTGTAAACAACTGGTCATTTCAACGAGAACTGCCACGGCCCATTCCGGGACGGCTATGCAACACATTCGAAACTATTCGTTAACTTGTAGAATTGCAGGTGTTTATTCTGAAACACCGAGAACAGCAAGGCTTAGCGGTTGTATATGAAGCCGGGGAAGTTTTGACCCAGAACGAAATGGCGAAATGACGCAGACAAAAAACGTTGCCACTTTCGCTCCATTTATTTGTAGTTACGCGCCTGACATGCTTTTCGCTCCAGAGACAGAGACGACCAGAGGACAACGGATGCTGATTCCGAATCTTTTTTGAATTTTCACCAGAGCCCCGTTAGCAAAAACACTCTTATGCTACCACGTTCCCACCTCCTTTACCGCGGCGGCGAGGGTTTGACTTTAGGGGTGCTTATCATGCTGTGCTGCAGATAGAATGGAACCTTCTACTGATGACTATTGTCGCCGTGCGAGTGCGGACTAAATCGTGGCTAGTGGTTGTAGTGGGCAAGAACGGAGAATGCTGTACATGTTGATGATTCTGGTGTGGAGTTGAAGTGCATCAGAGCGGAACAGGCCGTACATGTAGATGATGCTCGTGCTACATAGTAAGCATTTGCTTATAATATACACGTTCAAATAAACAATTCAAATAATCTAAATTTTAAATCATATCTCATCCGTCGTCGGCGTCCCATTTGCGCGTGTGTTGTTTCCTCCAAGGACTGAGGCCAATTCCGATAGCTGCAACAACGCCATCTCATGTTTATAAAATTATTTATTTAATTAGATAATACGACACAAGATCTTTTGAAAAAAACGATGTTTCATTCATCTCAACATGGTGATCGTTTATTTGAGCTACAAGTTAAGCACTGGGGTAATAAAGAAAAGAACGAATGAGAGATTGAGAGAAAGGGTCGTTGCTGGGTCGTTGTTGACGTTAAGATATGTTGTTTGTAGTCTTTGATGATGATTATAGTGTGCTGGATTTGAAACTGCTTCTAATGGCAGATAGTAAGCTGCTGCTACTATTGCAGCTGCCACACAGTCGCCATCGTCATCTTGAAGTTAGATCGCTACGCCGGCTGACGGCGAAAGTGGGATGAACTATTAGGTAGAAAAAGGCATCTGTCTTATCCATCTTTCAAGCTGTTGCAGAAAGCGACACTTCATATGACACCTCATAGGTTGGCGCAATGTAAAATATGCGAAATAGTATCTATCTCTGCTGGACGCGCCGAAACCGTCGAAAAGTTAACATCAAGTTTTAACACGGGGATTGCAAAGTCATAATCAAGGTACAATAAAGCTATTTTTCCTGACATAATGGATCGTATAAATTAGAAACGTTCATTGCTAACAAAACGGATGTTCACACATGTTAAAAGTGTGTAAGCAAAAACGCAGGAATGATGAGTGTAAACCAGTGGTGTAGGTGAGTCTACATTGTTTGAACTTATGAGTTGGTGGTGCAGGTTATTTGCAAGCGTGTCTGCAAATTTTAAGAGAAGGATTGCAAGTAAATCTGCATTGTTAACAGAGTGACTCTTAAAAAAATGATAAGTTTTCACGTTACAAGTTTTCACGTAACAATCAACGAACATTCAAGTCGGTTGTGCAAGCGGGTATGCATGACTGTTAAAGTTCGATATTTGCAAGTGGGTCTACAAATTTGATGAGACGAGTGCAAGTGACCCTGCAAATTTGATGAGACGAGTGCAAGTGGGTCTGCAAATTTGATGAGACGAGTGCAAGTGGGTCTGCAAATTTGATGAGACAAGTGCAAGTGGGTCTGAATATTTGATGAGACAAGTGCAAGTGGGTCTGCAAATTTGATGAGACACGTGCAAGTGGATCTGCAAATTTTATGAGACACGTGCAAGTGGGTCTGCAAATTTTATGAGACGAGTGCAAGTGGGTCTGCAAATTTTATAAGACAAGTGCAAGTGGGTCAGAATTATTATCGGGGCACATTCATCAAAATTGATTAGGCGTTCGTCAACGAATTAATCAACGAACGTCCAATCGTTAAGTAATTAATTAACGTATATGCCTCGTTGTTTGTTTTAAACTGGAGAGAATTCTTCCATGGTGTATTTTGATGATTAATTCGTTCGTCAAATCTCTGGGCATTTTACGAATGTCTGAAGATCTTTAAGGTTAGGGTTAGGGTTAGAGTTAGGAATGTCTGAAGGTGGTTAGGGTTAGGGTTAGGGTTAGGGTTATGGTTAGGAATGTCTGAAGGCGGTTGTTCATGGCGTCTGTTCTGAGATGATTCTAAATCCTTTAATTCCAACGTGGAAGTTCATAGTATTACATCAATGACTCGATATGTTTCCGCTTATTTGGGTTGGATCTACGTTCGAAACCCTGGCTGGTCAAGTCAGGTCTTGTTTACTTTTTTCTGCAGTCGTGTATTAGAAACATGTATCTACCCAATTCTTGTTTCACATCAGGTCGGGGAGTCACCAATTTGTAGCGGGAGGGGGTGCACTGATGGCGATAGACGATGGCTGGTTGTCTAGTGTACGACGACTCCTACTACCAAGAAAAGAAATGCATTCATAAATTGTTTATGACGCAAAGGAAGATGTGCGCAACTCGGAAACCTTTTAAAAATTTCGAAGTGAACCATCTATTTATATACGGGGGTAGATTGTTCTCATTCTGTCAGCTATGACCGGGTAGAAATGTTGTTTTAGTTATTATTGCTTGAAGTAACTATTGCCTTTTAAATCCTAAAATATTACTACTTAGAACTGATTGTTAACGGATGTGTTTAACCATTAGGCCATGGGTCAATTCTAGTCAATACATTTTGGAAACTTTAAACATTATCTCGTCTACATGTTTAACATTACTACTTGTTACTGTAAAATTACTACTATTTTTTTACCGTTACTCATATTGCGATTTTTTTACCGCTGTTCAAATCTTCTGTTTAACAAGTGTTCATCCTCGGCCTAAAATGACGGAAATAAATTATGCTTCGCCAGTATTCGCACTTGCTATTTATTGATTTAATGTTTTATAAATAATTATTTTCTTTTCTGATCACCTAAAGTGCAAAACAACACTCACCGTTGACATTTTATTATAGAGTAAAGGATTTCTTTTCACATTCGTTTCCGGCAACGGGGTTCGTCTGACTTGCTATTTTCTTTCTCGCTTTCCCTGACTACTTGAAAACAGTTTCGTGCAAGGAGGATGGGTTAGAAAAAAGCACGTTTTTAACTCGCCTACTTTTTCGTGACGGGATGGAAGTACATATATTTATTCATATACAAATAACTACACATTGGTCTTTATTATAGAGTGGAGAATTACTGGTGCTCATATTGTATTCAATTCTATACTAGGTTTACCTAAGAGGCCATTATCGCCTTACACATGCGCTGCTCTTTTGAGGCGTTTTAACCTTCACCGTTCTTTTCTAATTCACACTTTGTTCGACAAGGGCGGATAGCGGAGGTTACATCGGCCAAAACGTTGTGGATATAACAACGAAGATGAAAATAGTTGTCCTAAAAATCCACATTAAACTATTTATCCATCCTTATCTAAAAAAAGATTTTAGGATTTTTTTTTATATTCCTGTCACTAATATCACTTTTCTAAAGATCAGGATCTGATGTAGATTTTTTTTTTACTAATGCGGTCAAAAGCCGCTCGAGGATAACAATTCACGTAATAGATGAATTGTCAGTTGAATGATGAAGAATATGATGAGAGGATTGAAAACAATGAACACAATTTGATTACTTATGGGGAACGGTTTATGAAAAGTATTTGGATTTGAAGATGACAATGTAGTAGTCTGAAGCGAAGCAGTCCCGTGTTAATGTGTTCCACCAATGGAAAGAAATAAGCAATGTGGACAATGCTGTAGAATATCATTTGAATTAGTAATCAATTTCAACAGGTCATTGTTGTCTGTCACCAATGAACAACCATCACGTAATAGATGAATTGTCAGTTGAATGATGAAGAATATGATGAGAGGATTGAAAACAATGAACAACAATCACGCTGAAATGAAATAATCGGTTTGTGTTGACTATGAGGCATTCATCGAAAGATTGTTTCGCATTTGTTTGTAGATGCGATGAGCCATCAACGAGCCACCGTCACATCCTGTTTCAACGGACCACAACCCTAACCCTTTTCCCACCCTGACACACCCTGCTTAAGCTCGTTAACCATCTCTCATTTATGTCTTCAGCCTGTTCTTCATAACAGATATATTATGTATCGTGTCATCATCACACCTGTCGCAGGCCAAATGCCATTATCTATCTGTCACTACACGTCGAGATTTTTCGCGTAGCTACTTGTTCGGATTTCCCCAACCTTACATCATCCACCAACCATTCTTCTCCTCCTCATTCATCTTCTCTTCTTCCTCTTCCTCATTCTTCTTCTTCTTCTTCTTCTTCTTCTTCTTCTTCTTCTTCTTCTTCACTTGAATGTGTCAGCTGAACAACATTTTTTGTGGCGCTCATACGGTTAACATGTTAATATATATATATATATATATATATATATATATATATATATATATATATATATATATATATATATATAAACGGTAATATTTCGCATTACGATTAAAATCTCCGACTGCTTATACAACGGTCGAGTTTCGATTCCAGTTTTCAGCACTGGTCAAACTTGCAAAATTGCAGAGCTGTGATATAGCGCATAAGTCTGTCTGTGAATATATATATATATATATATATATATATATATATATATATATATATATATATATATATATATATATATATATATATATGAGAAATGAAAAAGGAAAAACCAAAAAGGATGTTTTTTTTTATATATTCATCAACGTTTCGTCTTTATTTGTAAGACTTCCTCAGGATGATAATTTTAAGAAAAATGTCATGCAAGTACGTAAAAATATTGGGTTGACATGATGGGTTGATGAGAAAAAGTATCAGCCATTACTGGGTGCGCAGGCCCGAGGTCCGAGCTTAGTTAAGTCAGTAGCATGGACCTCGGGTCTGCGCACCCAGTAATGGCTACTACTTTTTCTCATCAACCCATCATGTCAACTCAATATTTCACGTACATGCCTTCATCCTTGCTTTCTCATATATATATATATATATATATATATATATATATATTTATATATATATATATATATATATATATATATATATATATATATATAATTCAATATTATAAGAAGCCCCTTTGAATTAAAATCAAAAGTAGAGCACTATCTGAAAGATTAAAAATAGACATTCACCTGAGGCCCCAGTGCAATACTCCGTCTGTGTCGTTGAGTTCTATCGTCTGTCTAGATATTTATACTAGCCACTTTCAGTGTAAATACCACTTAATTTCTCCGTAATCTCGTGGCAATCTCTCCTGGCCTCAAAGACTAAGTGAACGCCCTCGTACGAAGGTAAAATATACAAAAATTATATTTTAATATTATATATACATTATATATATATATATATATATATATATATATATATATATATATATATATATATATAGAGAGAGATTTTTTAATATTCTACATATAATTGTAGAGATGTATTTTGAGAATGATTTATGATGTTTGAAAACTTTTAAACGATGTGGTTATTTTAGTATTTTTTTTCAATTCAATAGTTCAAACGCCCTACGTTTTTCATCAGGAATAATCAGATAAGAAATAAAAAAACAGAAAAGCCGAAAATGAGATCCCCCTCTACTATATATATATATATATATATATATATATATATATATATATATATATATATATATATGTATAATTAGGCAACAATTCTTCTTTTATACATATCTGGTTGAACAGGAGTGCCAACTTCTGTTTATTCCTTTTGTGATCCAATCTTTCTATTCGCCGAACAATAGATATTGTACTATTAACCAAGGAGTGTAGGAAATCTCCATATTTGACGCAAACGTTTTCGACCATCATTGGTCGTCTTCAGGCGGATGATTTATCAATGCAAAATAAAATTGGTGAATTTATTCAAGAAGACGTTTCCATGCGATTAAAAACATTAAAAACATTCAATAGCATTTCAACACGACTTCGCACCCCTCATAACGGGCATGGTTGATGTTGGGCTTTCTTAAATAAAACCTAATACGGTGACTAAATGTCCGATTTATATTCGTTGCCTTGGTAAGATACAGTAAGTGAGCAGTTCGCCAAACAAATTAGCTCAGCAGTGGAAAATTGCTATATGCGTCGAACGTGTACAAAACCCTTGCTGATGTCCTCTCGAAAAGACGTTCAACCCCCCAACCACAAAAATAATTTGATTTATCATTTACTATGTAGTTGCAGTGCCGACTACGTGGGCAGAACGACGTTAAGATTGGACAACAGAGTACAGCAACATATCCCTAAAAAAATTAGGAATGGAACCTTACGGCCAACGGACGCTCTAAGGAACACATACGGGTCTTCTATAACCGACCATTTGCTTAAACACGTGTCGTGTGCAGCGAACTTCAGCACTAACTCATTGACCATCTTGAGTCGTGCTCACTCAATTTTCCATCGTAAAATCTTGGAGACTATCAACGTAGTCTTAAACGACCCTACCTCTTTAAACAGAGAGACTGTCTATTAGGGTTGAGTGTGGTTAATCTCTAAGACACATCATCCATTGTAAATAAGATAGCGCTCTTTTGGGTTTTAAATATATAATTTCCCGTTTTTTTTCCTTTTTAAAGTCCCACGATACAGTTCTCCTAAAGTGTGGGCGAAACCGGTCGACTGCCGCTTTTATTTTGATCTCGTATCTTTTAATCATGAAAGATAAAACTCTTCTTCTCTTTGTAATTGCTCTAATAAAATTCTGTACCCCAAAGAAAATCATTATATATATATATATATATATATATATATATATATATATATATATATATATATATATATATATATATATATATATAAGCCACCATAACGTTGAGAGATTTACCTTTTTTTCCCCTCTCAATCGTTGCCCTCAACTGAAATAAGTTTTTTCCCCTCATATCTCATTCGACTTTTAGTTTTTAATTTACCATTCTGACGTTTCCTCTCAGAGGGTCAGACGATAAGGCCTTAAGGTAATTTTAACAATTTTCCTTTATTTTCCACTCGTCTGTTTCATTGGTTATAATAATGCTTCCTCTAAAATTAATCCTACGATTCTGTTGTACACGAAATTTACTTACACACACACACATATATATATATATATATATATATATATATATATATATATATATATATATATATATATATATATATATATATATATATATATATTCCGAAACCAATTTAAAAAAAATACTGGAAGCTATCTAGTTAAAAACACAACAACCTAAAATCAACAACATCACATATGAAACCAGAGGTAACATTTTAAAAACTTAACCTAATGCGATTTTGTTCTGTGATGCTGAACTAAAATCGTCAACAAGTTCCTGGAACAATGCGAAAAACGTTCTCTGCAAAATCTCTTCTTTCTGCAACATTTTGTTCATTTGCTTTTGACATCTGCAGATGATTCTACGAAAAATCAAAAACGTTCGTGAAACCTATGGAACATTTATTATGTTTTTTTTTTATTTCAATACAAAAAATATCATTAGAAAAATTGAAAAAAATAAAAATTAGGTATAATTAAACAAACGAATTCTGTTATTTTTAACAATGTTTGCATATATATATACATATATATATATATATATATATATATATATATATATATATATATATATATATAGTGTGTAGATTTCAATTTTGTGTTGAGAATCTGAATAACAGAGCTCAATGTAATTTAAACAGAGCAAAACAGAATTATAAAAAGAAAAAAACTATACACACATTAAGGTTGTACACATTATAACTTATTTCGACCCCTTAATTAGGTCTCCTCAGATGTATAAACAACCACGTGGTTTTTTGACGTGGTTGTTTATACATCTGAGGAGACCTAATTAAGGGGTCGAAATAAGTTATAATGTGTACAACCTTAATGTGTGTATAGTTTTTTCTTTTTATAATTCTATATATATATATATATATATATATATATATATATATATATATATATATATATATATATATAATTAATTAATTAATTATGTTAATATATGTATTAGCATATACTATCAGTTCTGTCTAATTAGCAGTCTTTTTAAAAGATTCAGCTCGATTTTTCTGATGATTTTGTAGTGTTGCAGAGATGATATTGACATAAAAATGTTGTTTGGCTCACGGCAAATGAAACGGACCGTAAAAATACATCTAACAGAAATGTTGTGTTTTTCGAAATGTAAAAAAAAATAATAACATGGTTATTGGAATATAAAATGAACCTTACTTATTTTAACTTAAATCTAGCGAACTTTGAACTCGCGTTTCTTGTTCATGCAATCTCCGTTCATTTAATAATTCCAAACCACTCAATGTCCGTGTTGCGTTGGCAACGGATAGAGACGGGCATATTTCTTTTTAGAAAATCCAGAAGAGAATAAATTATGAATGAGTTTGTCAGTTGACCAACGGACGTTGACTTTCACACTCGAATAGTTTTTTGGGTATGCAATCACCAATGTCTTAATAATTAATCAATCGAAAACGACTTTCGTAAATTGCGGAGAAATTGGCAAGATGTCTTCACGTCATCATTCGCGCCATTCTTAGCTTAACGACGAAATAATAATAAAAAAAATAGTTCATATTTGAAACTGACCGCATGAAACCGGATTACGCAGAAATTGACATAACAACTTGAAAAATAAAAACTTTTACTAAAGGAAAAAATCGAAATGAGTTAAAAAAAAATTTCGGACTGTGTAAAAAAAAAATTCGGAATGAATTAAAAAAAAATTCGGAATGAGTTAAAAAAAAAAATTCGGAATGAGTTAAAAAAATCGAAATGAGTTAAAAAAAATCGAAATGAGTTAAAAAAAACAACAACTCGGAATGAGTTAAAAAAATCGAAATGAGTTTAATATACTGTAAAACAACGAAAATAAATCACTTGACGGGCCAACTGAAGTCATATTTCTCGAGATTGTTGAAAAATATCTTATACCAATTCTTACTAATGTTTAAGGAATTTTGTCCCTAACCATAGACCTCTCTTTATCTTCCTCCCACAAGGTAAGGTGTGACACAAGGTCGGGGAAGTGGGATTTGAAAAGCCAGCGCCCGAGAAGATGAGCCCTCTGGCCTACAAAAATGCCTGGGCAGCCCCGTCGGCATTACTCCAAAATGCAAAGAGGGAAGGCAAAACCTGGGAGAGTGGACCCCCTAGAACTGCACAGGACAGACCCATAGACCGGCGGAAATCAAGCCCCGAAGGCTAAGACAATATCGGTCTATGGGGTGTAGTATCCATCGGAAGAGATACTACACTTTCTTCTTAGCCAAAAGGCCAACCATACACCTAACCTTAACCCTAACCCTAACCTAACCATACACCTAACCTTAACCCTAACCCTAACCCAACCATAAACCTAACCTTAACCCTAACCCTAACCCAACCATAAACCTAACCTTAACCCTAACCCATACCCAACCATAAACCTAACCTTAACCCTAACCCTAACCCAACCATAAACCTAACCTTAACCCTAACCCATACCCAACCATAAACCTAACCTTAACCCTAACCCTAACCCAACCATACACCTAACCTTAACCCTAACCCATACCCAACCATAAACCTAACCTTAACCCTAACCCTAACCCAACCATAAACCTAACCTTAACCCTAACCCATACCCAACCATAAACCTAACCTTAACCCTAACCCTAACCCAACCATAAACCTAACCTTAACCCTAACCCATACCCAACCATAAACCTAACCTTAACCCTAACCCTAACCCAACCATAAACCTAACCTTAACCCTAACCCTAACCCAACCATAAACCTAACCTTAACCCTAACCCTAACCCAACCATAAACCTAACCTTAACCCTAACCCATACCCAACCATAAACCTAACCTTAACCCTAACCCTAACCCAACCATAAACCTAACCTTAACGTCTTTCACACAGAAGCGATGTTGCTAGCCTGTCTTTAATGTATCATTATGTTAACTCGAGAGAGCCCCAATACACCTAACCCTAACCCTAACCCTAACCCCCAATATTTGCTACCCCTCTGAAACATTTACAGCAAGAACTCGTCTAGTTACAATTTAAGCAAAATAATTTTTCTCTTTCTCCTTACAAAAAGACAAACATAACTTCTATGAACGATGTTACTTTTCTTAGAACATCCTGCTTGTGGAACAAGATACATCGAGACTGCTTCCCAACTGACTATAGTATGGTCCCCTTTCATGTCTAATGTAAACAAACACTTGTTAAACCGTCATTTTGGATGATCAATTCCTTTTAAATAATGTTCTGACTATCCCACCCATTGATTCAGGTAAAAGCGATCATTGTCCAACTGACGATATCTGTAACAATTATCCTCGAGAGGCCCCCCGGGCCTTGATAAGTGATGACCCAATATTCAAAATGAACTAGTATTACGGTGATTTGATTATTAAACTAAGAAAATAGGGCATGAGTGGTATAAAAGGTCACGGACAATTACATTTACAAAGGTCAAATCGAATAATATGTTGCCTACTTGTTTTGAGTCATCCATCAATTAAAAGGGAAACATTCACGAAGTTCGTGCACCATGATGCTCGCTCACTCATTGCGGACAGAAGCTCCAATACAAAAAAGTGTACTCCATGTAAATCTTCATCGTAATATTATTTAAAACTCCTTGTTTTGAACAAATGATGACTTTATAGATATTGTATTTTGTACAATTTTTATTCTCATCCATCAATTAAAACTGGATGTCAGGTGGCACACACTCTCCACGTCTGTGCGGCAGAACTTGCGCATCGAGTCGTTGCTCTCTCTGGTACTCTCTCTCTCTGGTCATCTCTCTCTCTCTCTCTGGTCCCCTCTCTCTTTCTCTAGTTCCCTCTCTGTCTCTAACCCTCTCTCTCTCTAGTCCATTATCTCTCTCTCTAGTCCCTCTCTCTCCCTCTAGCCCCCTCTCTCTCTCTAGTCCCCTCCTTCTCTCTCTCTCTGGTCCCCTTTCTCTCTAGTCCTCTCTCTCTCTAGTCCCCCCTCTCTCTCTCTAACCCCCCTCTCTCTCTAGTCCATTATCTCTCTCTCTAGTCCCTCTCTCTCTCTGGCCTCTTTCTCTCTAGTCCCCCTCTCTCTCTCTAGTCCCCTCTGTCTCTCTAGTCCCCCCTTCTCTCTCTCTAGTCCCCCTCTCTCTCTAGTCCTTTCTCTCTCTGTCTCTTTCTCTCTAGTCCTAAAAGCATTGGTCATAGAGCCTCGATCTTTGGCAGCCATCATAATCCTCTCCTGATAATAGTTGGGCGATTCTCTTTCAAACCAATCTACAAAACCTTCCTTATCTAAACATTACTAAAATAGTTCATCCAGAAAATATTTAGCATGTTGTTGGTAGGTCTATTTTCCCAGTTTTCCGTAATGTAAGGACTTAGTGTATATTTGGCGGCTCTTATGGACAATATTCGTTGTTTGGTGTTTCTGTTTTCTTTTGTGAGACAACCTTGTACAAAATGTTTGGCCAGTTTTGTGATGGAGGTTGTTCCACTGGCTTATGTTTCTTGATGTTCATGTACTATAGTAAGGTTGGCTTCTAGCAGCTCATCAGATACTGACCAGTATTTACAATAGTGGCTCAATATTGACGGCCAATGTTTGAGAGACAAATACCCCCTGCTCCTCTAGACAGATACAGGATTAGTAGACATTGGTTTCTGTGCATTACTCTGTACAATGTCGACTTCTTTTAGTGTTTAGCCTGTTAATGTCTTTTTATGGCCAGTCAATAATGGCAAAGCTGTATGTTATCATTGGCATGGCAAGTTGGTTAATGGCAGTTACTTTGTTTTTGTTTGCGAGCTGTGTTTTACAGATGTTTCTTACACGGCGTACATACTCTCAGCCAATGTTCTCTCTCGTCACGTTGAATTGAATCATTCTTTTCAATGCCAAGGTATTTGTATTGTTCCTCAGTCTCTTCATGAAGCTGTATATTTTTCATGTGGATCTTCTTCACAGTTCTGAGGGAACACTTGCCACATTTGTCCAGGCCAAACATCATTCAAATATCGCTGGAGAATGTATGTACAACCTGCAAGAGTCGACTTAAGTCAGTGTCTAAGCTGGTATAAAGCTTGAGGTCATCTACGATGAGTAGGTGGTTGATTCTTTTGTGTTGGTGTTGTTGGTGCCCATGCTTAAGTTGTAAGCACCCCGGCTTTTACTCAGTAGCATACTTAGCGGATCTATCGAAAATAAGCTATCTCATTAGAAGCTTCCTCTTCGGATCTTGACATCACGAATTTTATTGGTGTTGTTTAATGACACAATTGTTTGCCACATCTTTCGATGGACATCAATGGCTTTCTTGATTAACGGAAGGAGCTTATATAATTCAAGGCACTGAAGTACTCACGAGTTGGGCACACTATCATATGCCTTTTTATAATCAATCTAAGCCATGCTTAGATATCTCTGCCTCTTCCTACAGTCTTTAAAGATGGTCTTGATGCTGAACAACTGGTCTTTGGTGTCAAAACAGATCCTTCAGCATCCTGCTTATTCCTATTCGAGGTAAGCTCTAGAAGAGAAGTGTTCATAGATGCTATCTGCAACCAGACCAGTGAAGAGTTTTATGATCGACGTGAGACAGCAGGTTAGTCTGTATTTGCTAGAGTGTTGCGTCTCACTCGTTTAAGGGTTAGGGTTAGGGTTGTATCGCTTTTTACTAGCCATGCTGGTATTGCATACTCACGCTTAACAGTTTGGTGAAGCAGCTACTATAGTGACTATCGAGTGCTGTTAGTTTCTGGCATTTCAGGCTTGTTTTAATTACTTTGAGTTATATCATGGGCCGGTTCATTCCATGTTTCTTACTTTCCAAAAAAGGCCTCTAGTAGTGTTCTAGCTCTTGTTTTTGTGTGTCCTTTCCATATAATATAACGAGCACCTTCTCTGTCTGTCTGTCTGTCTGTCCGTCCTGGGGAATTGTCTCTCTTATAAGATTCGTGTAGGGCAGTCTCTTATTTTTTTAATAGTTTGGTTTCAAGATCCGCCCTGTTTTTATTGTCTTTTGTTGTATGTTTTCGTTATTCCTGTATGTCTGCATAAATGTACAGGTATGTGTATATGTATACAAGAATTATAATATATATATATATATATATATATATATATATATATATATATATATATATATATATATATATATATATATATGTATATGTATATATATGTATGTTAGTGGAAATACTATACAGTGAGAATTCGATTAGGCAGATAAACATCTTTTCTGATGAAAACCAACACGAAAAACAACAGCAAACAATAAAAATTAATAAAGATGTTTTTTAAATAAAAATAAAATAAAATAAAAACTCACCTCAGCTTTTTACGAACACGTGAAAACTTTTATGGGGGAACGTAAAAAAATGGACACCACCAAACTTAAGCTGGTAATTTTTGCTTATATATATATATATATATATATATATATATATATATATATATATATATATATAGATAGATAGATACGAGTATAATAACTATCTCTTGACGGACATAAGCAATACATACAGTATTGCTTTTAAATTTAAATGTTTTGTCTTTTTAAGAGGGGTATTGTACAGTTTCGGTGTTACCCTCCTAAATTGTAAAGTTTACAAAAATAAATAATAATCTGCCTACGTTACTCACCCTGTTGCCTAAAATACATATTCCATAATTTATAATGTTATATTCAATAGTTTAGAAATTCTTTCGTCAATTAAATCTTTTGTATCTAATTTATTTTACAAGTTTTTAGATGCGTGTGCGAGTTTGTGTGGGCGTACAACCTTGTGTGGGCGTACCACCAAATTTAATAATAATGTGCCTATGTTACTCACCGGGTTTCCTAGAATATATATATTCCAATATTCATAATGATCCATTCATTAGATTAGGAGATTATACAATACCCACACATCATACAATACACACACATTATATATAAATATATATATATATATATATATATATATATATATATATATATATACCGAACTTTATATATAGAGATATAGATAGATAGCTAGCTAGCTAGCTAGATAGATAGATAAATAGAGAGAGACTTTGTGTCATCTTTTTAAATTCTTACTCTCTTCATTTCTTCTTAACTTAGACTTCACGTTTCTCTCTCTCTATCTCTCTCTCTCTATCTATCTATCTCTCTATCTCTCTCTATCTCTCTATATCTATCTATCAATCTATCTATCTATCTATCTATCTATCTATCTATCTATCTATCTATCTATCTATCTATCTATCTATCTCTTTCGCTCTCTCTCTCTCTCTTTCTCTCTCTCTCTCTCTCTCTCTATTTACCCCCACAGTCTTTTCTGTATGTTTTCCCTTCTAATTTTTTTCTTGTAATGTCACGTGTTTTTTTCATTTTTAAGACAAAAAAATCCTTCGATTTTCTGTTTTTAGCTCGAAGGTTCCATACAATACTGACTTTTTTTTTGAATTTGGATATATGTCTGAAGGGTTCATGTACCAAGTGAGACATGCGGCACACTTCTAGAGGACATGACTCTGACAGAGGAAAGGGCTGAGGAGGGGGAAGTGCGAGATGATAAGGGTGATGGTGAATGTAGCAAGAGGGGGAAGATTTCGCAAGAGAAAAGAGGACTGGAATTGAAATGACAAAATCAACAAAAATAGAAAAGGAATTAACGATCGAAGTAAGGAAGAAAAAGGTGTTAATCAGAGAAGGGATGTATATCTATCTATCTATCTATCTATCTATCTATCTATCTATCTATCTATATATATATATATATATATATATATATATATATATATAAATATATATATATAGTCTAAAGAAGCTTTGAGTCATAAAAAAATGTAAAATGCAGTTTAAATTCCCAGACAAACTAACTAAATCCAAGATATTACAGACTTAACATTCGTTGGAAAATTAATAAATGATAAAATATAAGTAAATAAAAAAGGGGGGGTAATTATCTAAGAGTGAAACAAAAACAGGAGACCTTAAGCGTCTAATATTAACACGGGGATCATCAGCTGTTTACCATGTAACTGTTTCGGAGATTTAAAACCAGGACAGTATATATATATATATATATATATATATATATATATATATATATAGAGAGAGAGAGAGAGAGAGAGAGAGATAGATAGATAGATAGATAGATAGATAGATAGATGGATGAATTGATGGATGATAGATATATTGAAAATAGATGATGTATAGATAGATAGATTGATAGATAGATAGATGATAGATGATAGAGATATATAGATAATAGATAGATATGTAAATAGATAGATAGATAGGTTGATATTTAGATAGATGTATAGATAGATAGATATATATATAGATTGATAGATTGATAAATGATAGATAGATCAGAAGTAAGGGTATATTGGACGTTATAAAACCAAAATCATTTTTCGTGTTTATGAAATTTATACAATAGTGTTTTAAAACGAGAAACAAAAAGCTATAGCTAATAGATTGATAGATAGATAGATAGATATATTGATAGATAGATAGATAGATAGATTGATAGATAGATAGATAAATAGATTGATAGATAGATAGATATATTGATACATAGATCCATAGCTACATAGATTGATAGATAGATAGATAGATTGATAGATATATAGATAGATATATTGATTGATAGATAGATAGATAGATAGATAGATAGATATATTGATACATAGATACATAGCTACATAGATTGATAGATAGATAGATAGATATATTGATAGATAGATATATTGATACATAGATCCATAGCCACATAGATTGATAGATAGATATATTGATAGATAGATAGATAGATATATTGATAGATAGATAGATAGATATATTGATACATAGATACATAGCTACATAGATTGATTGATAGATAGATGAGAGATGGAAATAGTGAATCAGATTTAAGGTCGAGTTGGTGGTTCACATATTGACTTCTACAACCGTTTGAATTCATGGCGCTGAAAATATATGTAAATACATATGTAAATTTGAGAATAGCAGTTATAAGTGTATATTTGTGAATATGTATTTAATAGAAGTTTAAAAGAAATGAATTATGTAATTTGCAAAACTCGTCCGGTGTCTCAGCGTGTTTCTGTAACAGTATATAAAGAAGTTGAAACAGCATTAGTTTAAGTAAGATTCTTAACACTTACTCTGTTCTAATCGCAATCTCGTCTGGAAATTTCGTTCATATGTTATCTAATGCTATTTAATGTTATCTAATATAAATTAATTAATTAATAATTTCTCAACGTAATTCTAAAGGTATACAAATCTTATGAACGTTGACTTGAAAAAAATAATTAATTAAATAGTAATTACTCGAGCCTCCCCCCTCTCTCTTACGTTTACAAAAATTCTCCAGGACGGGCAGACAGACAGACAGACAGACAGACAGAGAAGGTGCTCTATATAATTAACCCACACTCTTGGTGCTGTATTAGTTGCGATATGTATAGAGAGGAAGGCTTCATATCAATCATGGAGCTCATGTAGATGTAATGCTGCATGTTTTGTGGGTGCATAGTTGCGATGTATACTGACGGCAGACCTGCAGTGGGAGAAATATTTAGCTAAAAGAAGAGAGAGCACCCAACAAATGGGCTGACCTTTGAAATAGTTATGTTTTCTTAGATACGAGGTTCCATGCTGTGATTGTGAGCCACCTGAGTGTCAGAAAAATTAATGCACTTCCCAGATACAGGGCACCATGGTCAGTAAACTTTTTATGTTTATAGATAAACACGTGGGCTGATTGTGTGGTCTATGCTGAATAACACCAGCATTTTTAGCTATTCCATAAGAGAGGACAGAAGGTTTTAGAGCGCTGAAGTATACCAGTCGAGAAATTGTACCTCACCATGGGCTGCTGATCTAATTCAACTGTATCTGGTCGAACTCGGGAATCTTTCTGTCGAACTCGGATATATGTACGAAATTTCGAACAGAACCCTTTATTTAATCCACGGGGGTAGATTGCTCTCGTTCCCTCAGCCATGAGCGTGTAGAAGTCTTAAGCAATTCGCAATTGTATTCTTACTATCGCCTGCACTGGGATTTGAATCTTTAACCTCCAGAAGACTGTTGCTTAGAACTGATTATTACTTAGCACTTTATCCGTTACACCACGGAACGAAAGCAAGCTACCCCCTGTGGATTAAACAAAAAGTTCCCTTCGGAATTCCGTAGAGATTTCTTGGAACGGATTTGATGACACTCTTCCATTTCAGGTTTTGAGTGAAGGTCAGTTCCAGAAGCTTATCAAAACAGAGGGCATCCTCAAGGTGAGAGCCATTCATTTCAATTGGTGAAAAGTGAGGATCCGAGCGTTGCTAGTGAAAGGAGAGACGTATCAAAAGTAACCAGCTAACCTTTTTACACATTGCACCACGTGCTCCAGGTCGGAAGAGAGTGAAGCAGACAGATTTTGATCGTTAATGCTCTTCGAAGTGTTGCCATAGATGGCTGTAACTGAGTAGGCTGTTTTGCTGAGGTGATTGCCAATATCTTTATTTATCACAGCTTCAGGAGACTGATTGGTCTGTACTGAGATGCAGAAGACCTATCTCTAGTATTAAAAATACTGAGCAGACTAACGCTTTTTTCTAAGATGTTGGGAAGCATTCCCCCTTTAAGCCTGGCTTCTCTGGTGCCCCCTCGACGTAAATACACTACCGACCGAGTATTGTGGCCACATCTGGGCTGGTCCATCATCCAATAGTCTCTCCCTCCTAGACAAGGTCCAAAAAAGACTCGCCAACCTAATAGGTCCCTCACTGTCAACCAAGCTCCAGCCCCTGCCCCAATCGCCGTAATGTTCATCTGTGTGCTTGTTTTACAAATACTTCAATGAATTATACTCCGATGAACTGGCTACTCTGGTGCCCAGTAGACGTAAATTCACAAGACCAACTCGACAATCAGCTAAATCATATCCAATCAATGTGGAGGTCCCCAGATGCCGGAGAGCCTTCTACTCTAATAGCTTCTTTCCTCGTGCTGCCAGCTTCTGGAACTCCCTCACTGCTCCCTGTTTTCCCGACTGTAACGAAATGCTGAAGTTTCAAACTAATGTAAACAGACATCTCCCTACACAGCTCCCAACTTAGGTTGACACCCAAAACCTACACCCTAATTTTCGGTAGCCCCTTACGTCTACAGTGGCGGCCTGTCTTGTTTGGGGTGAAATATGTTTAAAAAAAACCGATTGAGCAGCTTTGTAAGAATGGGAACTTATACTGGATTGTTGGTAAGGCCAGTTACTTTGTTGACATCAAGGTCCTTGATAAGTTTGGCAACATTCCAGAGAGATATATAGATGTCGCTCAGAGAATTGAGGGGTTAATAGGAGGTAGGCGACCCTGTTCGGAAAGCTCGGAATTTGATGCAAACTCCTTTTCAAAAAGTTCGGTTTCATCGGAGGTTGAGAAAATCATCTCTGATCAATTGATGATGGTTGGGATAGCGGTCACGCATCTGTTCAGGATCTTTTTTGTTATTCACCATTGGCTAAGATCAAAGTGTAGTATCTCTTCCGATGGATATTGCACTCCATACTGGTGTTGTCTTGGCCTTCGGGTCTTGATTTACGCCGGTCAATGGGTCTGTCCTGTGCAGTTCTGGGAGGTCCACCTTCCCAGGCTTTGCCTCCCCTCTTTGGGGAGGAGTAAGTTTATTGCTTATCGCCTGAGGCGCCCCTACCGGGGAATGCCGACGGGGCTGCCCAGGCAATTTTTAAACCCCACTTTCCCGACCCGACCTTGGGTCACATCTTACTTGTGGGTGTAAGATAAAAACTGGCCTTGTGCCTAACTCCTGGAGAGGAGTAAATCAATACTCCAGACGTAACGGATTGGGCATCTGACTCTCTCGCGTTTTCTATAACCGTTATAGTCTCAGAACATCTATTTCGTTGAAAGCAATTGAAATACTCGTTTCTGTGAGCAATAGAATATGAAACAAACTTCTTTATTTTGGAAAGGTGAATGACATTTTTTCGTTTGGAACTACTGTCTGATTATATAATAGTAAAAGAGAAAAATTTGGAAAACTCCACGATTTATTTGTTTTTTTTTCTTCTTGACATTGGATTGTTTTTCAGCAATTTCAGATATATCCATTTAATGTTTTCTAGTGTGTCCCTGATGAAATCTACGATGCTGAGAGATGAAAATAGTATATATGATGAAACTTTACTTGAATGTAATTTCGATGATAAAAGTGTTTTTCTGCAACGTGCGTACATATAAGTAGATATTGTTGACTGTTTATTTCAGGAGCTGGATAATAATATTTTAAATTTTATTTGATATGTTTGTAAGTTTTGAAATATACCCACTTAATATATATATATAAACACACACACACATGCACCCCCCCACATATATATATCTATATATGTGTGTGTGCGTGTGCGTTTATTGTTGTATACACAACAATTTTACAGTTGTTTAAAGCTGTTTCAAGACAGTGTTTATTTTCAGTCATAAAATCCAATATATCTTTAAACATTGGACTATCACCAGAAGAG
Organism: Sepiola atlantica; assembly: GCA_963556195.1. Taxonomy (NCBI): domain Eukaryota; kingdom Metazoa; phylum Mollusca; class Cephalopoda; order Sepiida; family Sepiolidae; genus Sepiola; species Sepiola atlantica. The sequence continues at coordinate 104,944,705 of OY744533.1, read as the reverse complement.
AAAATGTGTAGGTACGCAGAAAAGCAATAAAATCAATAACAATGTCCAAGGAAGTTTCGATTTCGACCAAAAACAAAGCAAAAATTACAAGAATTTTTAATTGCAATATATATATACGTTGTTTTATTATATAAACATATATAAAATCGTAAAGTTGTAGATATTTAAACCTTTTTTTTACATATTTGTGCGTTTAAGTATGTCTGTAGTTGTAAAAATAGGTGTGAATATTCATTTATGTATATATATATGCCATCCAGCTTTGCTAAATTTATATCGTCAACGACTTCCTGGAACAATGCGAAAGCGTTCTCTGCGCGGTTCTCCACAGTCGTTTTAAAATGCTCTTCTTTCTCCAGCTATTTTATTCATTTTCTTTTGACACCTGAAGATGATTCGACAGAGAATCGAAAACGTTCGTGAAACCTGTGAAAACTGTGAAACATATGGAACATTTATTAATTTCTATTTGATTTTAATACAAAAAAAAGCATCAGAAAAATTAGAAAAATGAAAAAAGTATAATTAAACAGACGCATTCTGTTATTTTAAACAATGTTTGCATATATATATATATATATATATATATATATATATATATATATATATATATATATTGTTTTTAAATACCCCAAAACAGTTTTTCATGGTAAACAACTGATGATCCCTTAAATAATGTTAGAAGCAAACTAATATAATAACTGTAAACACTAAATTGATTTACATGAGTGATTTTCCACTGAACGACTTGGGACTTAAGGGTTTTTAAAATTTCTTTTTGTAGTATTAATGGTTGAGAAACTTCCGAGAATATATATATATATATATATATATATATATATATATATATATATATATATATATATATATATATTACATGTCTGTGTAAATTAAATTATCATATATATATATATATATATAGTAATTCAGGTTTGATTGAATAGAACTGAAAGCTTCTATTCAATCAAACTTATCATCCCTTTTTCGACTGGCGGACCAGCGATCTGATACTATGTTACAGTTGATACAGGAACTCGGTATACCTGCAAGTACTTTCAATTCGCAAGTCTCGTCATATATTTGTGTTTGTTAGTTTTTATATATTTATAAATAAGTATGTTTATGTGTGTACTTGTGTATCTATTAATTTATGCGCACGTGTGTATTTTATATAAAGATCAGATATTTATGCATGTAAAATGTATATACGTAGATTAAAACTTTGAAATGTGAAATGGAGAAGAAAGGAATCCAAGCTAATATATATATATACATATATATATATATATATATATATATATATATATATATATATATATATATATATGTATGTATATGTATATATATATATATATATATATATATAAAATACATTTTTATTTATATATTTTGTCCTTTTATCTTTTTCTTTCCTTTTTGTTTGCTTCTTTTATTCTTCATTTTTATGTTTTTTTTCTTTGTCTATTTCTTTCTTTCCTTCCTGTTTTTCTTTTTCTTCTTTCTTTCTGTTCTTATTTCTTTTTCTTTTTTCTTTCTGTTCTAATTTCTTTCTTTTCTTATTTCTTTATGTCCTTTTTTTTATTTTTGTCTTTCTTCGTCTTTTCCCTTTCTATCCTTCTTGCTTTCCTTTCTTTTTTTATGCTTTCGTCTTTCTTTCTTTGTCTATTTCTTTCTTTCCTTTCTGTTTTACTTCTTTCTGTTCGTCTTTCTTTTCTCCTTTCTTTTCTTATTTTCTTTTTTTTTCTTTCTTTTCTTTTGTTCTTTTTTTCTTTCTTTTCCTTCTTTTTCTGTCTTTTTTTCTGCATTTCTTCCTTTCATTTCTTATCTTTTTCTTTTTTCCTCCTTGTCATGTTTCGTTCTTGTCTCATTTTCCACACCAACGTCGCCCTTCCCTACTTGTAAGAATGTGTTTCAATAAAAATGTCGCTTGAATAAAAATGTCGTAACAAAAAAACAAAACTGAAATTTAAAAAAAAATCGCTCAAAATAAACTAAAAATTGAAATTAAGTTCTATTTTTTCCCGAATTTCAACCGAAACTGCTTCGTCGTGTGACAACCTCGTCAGCCATGTTGCTGGTTGATGCAAATCGACTTGAATAATTCACAACTTCACCGTCGGCTTTTCGATATTTTATGCTGAGACAGAAATAAATTCACTCTTCCGCGGTCGCCCCCGCTGCCGGGCAACTCCAAGTATTCTTTTTCTGTTTCACGATGTATAACCCCATCGCACAACCGCCATTCTCTAACAAAATATCTCATTGAAAAGGGAAAGCCAGTTTTTATGCTAATCAAGTCAGAACGTACATTTGATGACACATTTCATACCTGCCACATTTTACACCCGATGGATTGGCGAATAGTTATATCAGCGCAAAAATTCTTTAAACATCAGTATTAATATATATATACTATCACACGCGCACAGACAGACACACGCATACACACAGATATAATATATATATATATATATATATATATATATACAGGGTGGGCAAAAATAAGAGTCCTATTTTTAAAAATTCATAACTTTTTTATTTATTGATTTTTTTTTTTTTTTTAGAATAAGTAAAGGACCCCTTCCGAAGCAAGCATGAGCCGTATTAGCCCTAAGGAACGTACCCTCATTTAGAAAACATTATTTTTGCTTAAAAAACTCAAAACAGTGTAAAAAACAATACTTTAGTTTTTGTAAGTTTTAAGAAGTGTTTTTCGGCTAAAATTTGTTTTGTTTATTTAAAAAAATCTCGGAAGGGTCAGTCTACACACACATAAAGTTTGGTGAGTTTAACTTTTATTTTGTGGAAGTTATTCAAATTCAAGTTATTCAAATTTAAAGATAGGACCCTTATTTTGGCCCACCCTGTATGTATGTATATATATATATATATATATATATATATATATATATATATAAAGATAGATGGACGAAGAGTGATAAACATGCACGAATGTCCAAATTTATTTCAAACTTCGATTGTTCAATGCAAGGTATATTCTGTAATAAAATTATGTTTATTATTCTTTCTTTAAGCCAAGGCTTTTCAAAAATCGAGATCTTATCACCAGAGGAATTATACAGATAGATAAGTTGGCAATAGAAAAGCCAAAATTCAACATTTGAAAAAATATTAAGAAAAATGATGGGATAAAAAAGTTCGTTTAAAAAGATATTGGGTTTGTCCAGGTGTAATTGTCCGCCGATAAGGTGTCCAATGGAAAGAAGTTTCGATGGAGAAGAAAAGGTTTCGTGGGAGCATTACAGAAAGTTGTTCAAAATGAAGTAAATCCAATGGTGAAATTGAGTTCAAGTCGTAGATGGAGCGCACTTAAACGGAATTAAAATGAAAAAATCTGGCATCTATCTTTATAATTGCTTTATCTCGTATATTGAGCTTTTACCATTTCACTATAGGTTCTTTCTACTAAAAGTTTACTTTTAGTTTCATATTTATTCATATTTATTCTATATATATATAATGTATATACTCACATCTCTCTCTCTCTCTATATATATATATATGAATATAGATATGCATGACTATATATATTACATAAAAAGATAAGTTATTTTATACTGTTAACAAGGTTTATATATATTTATATGTTTTGACGATACAAAACATTTTTTCAAATCAAGTTCAAAACAAAGAGCATACACAAAAGCATTACAATTTTTTACACCTGTTTCGAGTCAATGTTTATTTAAAGTCATACAGTGAATTATAAAAATTATAAATGATGATTGTCATGAAAACATTTTTTTAAATCAGAAGTTTGGTAAGTAACTTACAAAATAAACATATTCAATATACATGTCCAAGTTAAATATTAAAGAATAATATTTTAGTCAAATATTAAAGAACATAATGTTAGTTAAATATTAAAGAATAAAATATTAGTTAAATATTAAATGAATAAATTGTAATCAAATATTAAAAAATAAAATCTTAGTTAAATGTTAAAGAATAACATTTTAGTTTAATATCAAAGAATAAAATTTTAGTTAGATATTAAATAATAAAATTTTAATTAAATATGAAATAATAAAATTTTAGTTATTATTAAATGAATACAATTTTAATTTAATATTAAATGAATACAATTTTAATTAAATATTAAATGAATACAATTTTAATTAAATATTAAAGAAGAAGATTTTTATAAATATTAAAGAATAACATTTTAGTTAAATGTTAAAGAATAAAATTTAAGTTAAATGTTAAAAAATAAAATTTTAGTTAAATAACAATTAAAAATATTTTAGTTAAATATTAATTAATACAATTTTAGTTAGATATTAAATAATAAAATGTTAGTTATATATTAAATGAATACAATTTTAATTAAATATTAAAGAATAACATTTTTATTAATATTAAATAATAACACTTTAGTTAAATATTAAAGAATGAAATTTTAGTAAAATATTAAATAACATTTTAGTTTAATATTAAATAATAAAATGTTAGTCAAATATTAAAGAAAGAATAACATTTTTATTTAATTGTAAAGAATAACATTTTAGTTAAATATTAAAGAATAAAATATTAAAGAATAAAATAAAATATAAATTGATTGATTTTAGTCCCTAGTGTCAGACAAAGGCTGGTGTTTAATTAAGGGGAAATCCAACTCTCCTAAAAGGGGCATTCTGGATTGAGACACCAGTTTGCATTAGTTTAGGAAGACCTCTTCCCCATAGACCGAGGGAAGAACAGATACTACACTTCTATCAACGATCAAAGGCTGATGAAGTCTTCTCTCGTAGTATTGGCTACAACACCGAGATGTAGGGGAGGGCGTCATAACTTTCTTTTGATCCTCACCTTATAATGCTGAGCGTTTAGAAAGAGGGTACCAAGTACCATTTTTTGAGTCTTTGATATAACTCGACTTAAGATTGAACCCCAGTCTCTCAGCCCATTTGCTAACACGCTAACCATTACGCCAAATAAGTTGATTCATATAAAAATAAGCTAAGGCAATTTCATGTCCGCACAAACATAGTCACTTTGCGCTCTTTTAATTTTTAAGATGGGCTCGCCAGATCGCCGAAGAAACAATACCAGAAAAGTATAGTTTAAAATTTCATCTGATGTCGCTCTTGCCTTGAACTGAAACTCGAATTTAAATACACCCTCATGGTCGTCAGGTTAGGAGCAAAGTGTAGTATCTATTTTGTCCATAGATGGTATTAAAATATCGTGGGGTTTCCTTTCGCGCCTAACGTGAATATAATGGAAAAATATCGCAAACTCCTCTATATTCTGAAACTACATTAACGAGAGAACTTCTTTTTTCTTCTTTCTTTTCTTTCTTTCTTTTTGTCTTTCTTTCTTTCTTTCTTTTCTTTCTTTCTTTCTTTCTTAGATACTTAGATATGTATGTTTTCGTTTGAAATAAAAAAAAACAGGTGTTACAATAAGATTGTGGGGTCTGCGTTCGCGCCGAAGTCCATAGAATGTAAATATTTTTAAGCACGGCAGAAATATACGACAGACGAAGAGTACAATTGTGGAATTTCCACAGGTCATAATTAAAGTGAAATATGACACGAGACGAAGGTTCTAAAAATCAACTTTTTATTTGTGTAGTTTGTTCTTTAAAACTGCTAGAATCTATTTGAGTTGGCTAAATACACGAACGAACACGGTTTACAAATCAGGTGTTGCTGTATCCAGTTCTGATTCGTCTGCTTTCCTCAGGGGACACCATCGAAATACGTTCGCTCTTTATAAGACGTATTCCGCATCACCTGCGCAACACGACCAATCGCCATCTGTCAACCACCACCACCACCACCTCCACCACCACCGCCGCCGACGACGACGCCACCCCGTGTCTCCGTCTCTCCACTTCTCCATCTTTATCCATTTCTCTCCTTCCCTTTCCTTTAGATACGTCATCGAATCTCTATGGCAATCTTTGTTCGTGAGTTGGTCACTTGGTCTGTCACGCTTCACTTTAAAATAGCATTTTCATTGCCGAACGCGTCGTTTCATTAGACGCATCTTTATTTTTTATGCGTCCACGCGCCTAAAATGAGAGACTCTGTCTGTCGGTCGATTTCTCGAGTTAAAAATAGCATTTCTATCGACATGCAATGAATTAACATTTACGTTAGTCTGTCACGTTTTCGTTGGTCTGTCACGTTTTCGTTGGTCTGTCACGCTGAAGTTTATATATATACAATTATTGTTCGTCTATCACGATAAAGTTTTTATATTTTTTTCTTATCTTTCCGTTTTTGCTGGCGATGGGGCATCCTATCGGATGGCAGACATTCACCGGCTATTTCAGACACTCCAGCCTAGAGATCTTTTAAAGATTCTAACCGTCCCTTTAAGTGCAATTGTTTGTATTTCTCTTGCACTCGGTTCACCGGGTATACTCGCTAGAAATTCTTTTTTAAATAGTATATTTGTTGGTCTGTTACGTTAAAGTCTGAAATAGCATTTTCGTTAGTCTATCATGCTAAAGTTTTAAATAGCATTTTCGTTGGTCGTCACGTACAGATTTGAAATAGTATTTTTGTTAGTCTATCAGGGTAACGTTTTAAATAGTATATTTGTTGGTCTGTCACGCTGAAGTCTGAAATAGCATTTTTGTTGGTCTATTATGATAATATTTTCGTTGGTTGTCACGTACAGATTTGAAATAGTATTTTCGTTGGTCTATCATGATAATATTTTCGTTGGTTGTCACGTACAGATTTGAAATAGTATTTTCGTTGGTCTATCATGATAATATTTTCGTTGGTTGTCACGTACAGATTTGAAATAGCATTTTCGTTGGTCTATCATGATAATATTTTCGTTGGTTGTCACGTACAGATTTGAAATAGTATTTTTGTAAGTCTATCAGGTTAACGTTTTAAATAGTATATTTGTTGGTCTGTCACGCTGAGGTCTGAAATAGCACCACCATTAGTTTACCATGCTGAAGTTTCAAATAACATTTTCGTTGGTCTGCACGTTTTAATCTGAAGTAGTAATTCCATTGGTCTGTCATGCTTAAGTCTAAATTAGTATTTCGTTCATCTGTGACGTTAAAGCATTTTCAACGGTCTGATAAGTATATGTTTGAAATAGCATTTTCATTTGATTATCAGGCTGAAGTTTGAAACAAATTTTCTTCCGTCTACACGCTTGAGTTTGAAATAGATTTTTCGTAGATTTATCGCGTAACGGTTGTAATAGAATTTCTGTCAATCGGTAACGCTTATATTTGAAATAGCATTTTCGTTGTTCTATTCGTTGGGGAATTTGAAATGATGTTTTCGTTTTGCTGCTACGTATAACTATGAATTAGAATTTTGTTACTTTTTCAGGCTTGATTTTTAAATAATGATTTCTTTGGCACCCTTTTATTCGACATAATTTTCATCGGCCTGCCACGCTAATCGCTTATATTTTAAATATTATGTTCGGTACTCTTCTCTCTATCTTGGCCTTTTGGCTAAGATCAAAGTGTAGTATCTGTTCCGATGGATACTGCACCCCATAAACAGGTATTGTCTTGACCTTCGGGGCTTGATTTACGCCGGTCAATGGGTCTGTCCTGTGCAGTTCTAGGAGGTCCACCCTCCCAGGCTTTGCCCCCCCCCCTCTTTTGGGAGGAGTATGTTTATTGCTTACCGCCTGAGGCGCCCCTACCGGGGAATGCCGACGGGGCTGCCCAGGCAATTTTTAAACCCCACTTTCCCGACCCGACCTTGGGTCACATCTTACTTGTGGGAGTAAGATAAAAACTTGCCTTGTGCCTAACTCCTGGAGAGGAGTAAATCAATACACCAGACGTAACGAATTGGGCATCTGATTCTCTCGCGTTTTCTATAACCGTTTTGCAGTGGTTGCGGGCAATCCTAAATGTGACTTTAGTCTCAGAACATCTATTTCGTTGAAAGCAATTGAAATACTCGTTTCTGTGAGCAATAGAATATGAAACAACTCCTTTATTTTGAAAAGGTGAATGAGATTTTTTCGTTTGGACCTACTGTCTGATTATATAATAGTAAAAGAGAAAAATTTGGAAAACTCCACGATTTATTTGTTTTATTTCTATCTTGACATTGGATTGTTTTTCAGCAATTTCAGATATATCCATTTAATGTTTTCTAGTGTGTCACTGATGAAATCTACGATGCTGAGAGATGAAAATAGTATACATGATGAAACTTTACTTGAATGTAATTTCGATGATAAAAGTGTTTTTTCTGAAACGCGCGTACATAGTAGATATTATTGACTGTTTATTTCAGGAGCTGGATAATAATATTTTAAATTTTATTTGATATGTTTGTAAGTTTTGAAATATACCCACTTAATATATATATAAACACACACACACATGCACACACACACACACACACACACGCGCGCGCACACACACATATATATATATATATATGTATGTGTGTGTGTGTGCGTGTGCGTGTGCGTGTGCGTTTATTGTTGCATACACACCAATTTTACAGTTGTTTAAAGCTGTTTCAAGACTGTTTATTTTCAGTCATAAAATCCAACATATCTTTAACCATTGGACTATCACCAGAAGCGAAAATGTGTAGGTACGCAGAAAAGCAATAAAATAAATAACAATGTCCAAGGAAGTTTCGATTTCGACCAAAAACAAAGCAAAAATTACAAGAACATCAATACTCTTCTAGCTGACGCACCATATTTACGTTACTTCGGGCAGGTCTCGGAAACGCCCGAGAGTTGACGAAACTATTAACCAAGAAAAAATTGCTTATAAACAGTTTGTTTTCGTTAAAATAAGGAAACAAAACAAACATTTTTTTTCTAAAAAAAACAGTTGCTACAGTGTTGATTTTAAGAAGAAGAAAAAACAAATTGACAAAAAAAGTAAAAATAAAAACATTAAAAAAATTTTAAAAGCAAAAATATCATTTAAAACTTTCCGGTGCACAAAAAAAACCCAGTTTATTTAAAAACATTTGATAAACAATTGTTCAGTTGAAAAAAAATAAAATAAGATATAAACATCTAATTAATAACAGTTGTTTAGCTATGGTTTGTTCGTTCTTTATTTGTATGTATGTATTTTAGCTTGATTTTCTTCGTCGTAAATTATCGGCAGCCAGTCTTCAATTTATCGTTTGGCAGTTTTCGAATCGTAATCTTTCGGGCGCTTCCGTAACCTGCCCGAACGTTGACGACGCGATGTCACGAAAGCATGGTGCGTCAGCTATTAGAGTACCTTATTTTCCTTGGAACATCATTTTCCTTGGTCTTTCAAAATGAAGTTTGAAATAGCATTCTTGTTGAACTATAACGCTGAAGTTTGAAATTGCATTCTTGCTGAACTATAACGCTCAAGTTTGAAATAGCAATCTTGTTGAACTATAACGTTCAAGTTTAAAATAGCATTCTTGTTGAACTATAACGCTCAAGTTTGAAATAGCATTCTTGTTGAACTATAACGCTGAAATTTGAAATAGCATTCTTGTTGAACTATAACGCTCAAGTTTGAAATAACAATCATTGTTGAACTATAACGTTCAAGTTTGAAATAGCATTCTTGTTTAACTATAACGCTGAAGTTTGAAATTGCATTCTTGCTGAACTATAACGCTCAAGTTTGAAACAGCATTCTTGTTGAACTATAACGTTCAAGTTTAAAATAGCATTCTTGTTGAACTATAACGCTCAAGTTTGAAATAGCATTCTTGTTGAACTATAACGCTCAAGTTTGAAATAGTATTCTTGTTGAACTATAACGTTCAAGTTTGAAATAGCATTCTTGTTGAACTATAACGCTGAAGTTTGAAATAGCATTGTTGTTGAACTATAACGTTCAAGTTTAAAATTGCATTCTTGTTGAACTATAACGCTGAAATTTGATATAGCATTCTTGTTGAACTATAACGCTGAAGTTTAAAATAGCATTCTTGTTGAACTATAACGCTCAAGTTTGAAATAGCATTCTTGTTGAACTATAACGTTCAAGTTTGAAATAGCATTTTTGTTGAACTATAACGCTGAAGTTTGAAATATCATTCTTGTTGAACTATAACGCTGAAGTTTGAAATATCATTCTTGTTGAACTGTAACGCTGAAGTTTAAAATAGCATTCTTGTTGAACTATAACGCTCAAGTTTGAAATAGCATTCTTGTTGAACTATAACGCTGAAATTTGAAATAGCATTCTTGTTGAACTATAACGTTCAAGTTTGAAATAGCATTCTTGTTGAACTATAACGTTCAAGTTTGAAATAGCATTCTTGTTGAACTATAATGTTCAAGTTTGAAATAGCATTCTTGTTGAACTATAACGTTCAAGTTTGAAATAGCATTCTTGTTGAACTATAACGCTGAAGTTTGAAATAGCATTCTTGTTTAACTATAACGCTGAAGTTTGAAATTGCATTATTGCTGAACTATAACGCTCAAGTTTGAAATAGCATTCTTGTTGAACTATAACGTTCAAGTTTAAAATAGCATTCTTGTTGAACTATAACGCTGAAGTTTGAAATAGCATTCTTGTTGAACTATAACGCTGAAATTTGAAATAGCATTCTTGTTGAACTATAACGTTCAAGTTTAAAATTGCATTCTTGCTGAACTATAACGTTCAAGTTTGAAATAACATTCTTGTTTAACTATAACGCTCAAGTTTGAAATAGTATTCTTGTTGAACTATAACGTTCAAATTTGAAATAGCATTCTTGTTGAACTATAACGCTCAAGTTTGAAATAGCATTGTTGTTGAACTATAACGTTCAAGTTTAAAATAGCATTCTTGTTGAACTATAACGCTGAAATTTGAAATAGTTTTGTTGTTGAACTATAACGCTGAAGTTTGAAATAGTTTTGTTGTTGAACTATAACGCTCAAGTTTGAAATAGCATTTTTGTTGAACTATAACGCTGAAGTTTGAAATAGCATTCTTGTTGAACTATAACGTTCAAGTTTGAAATAGCATTCTTGTTGAACTATAACGCTGAAGTTTGAAATAGCATTCTTGTTGAACTATAACGTTCAAGTTTGAAATAGCATTCTTGTTGAACTATAACGTTCAAGTTTGAAATAGCATTCTTGTTGAACTATAACGTTCAAGTTTGAAATAGCATTCTTGTTGAACTATAACGCTGAAGTTTGAAATAGCATTCTTGTTGAACTATAACGCTGAAGTTTGAAATAGCATTCTTGTTGAACTATAACGCTGAAGTTTGAAATATCATTCTTGTTGAACTATAACGTTCACGTTTGAAATAGCATTCTTGTTGAACTATAACGCTGAAGTTTGAAATAGCATTCTTGTTGAACTATAACGCTGAAGTTTGAAATAGCATTCTTGTTGAACTATAACGCTGAAGTTTGAAATATCATTCTTGTTGAACTATAACGTTCAAGTTTGAAATAGCATTCTTGTTGAACTATAACGCTGAAGTTTGAAATAGCATTCTTGTTGAACTATAACGTTCAAGTTTGAAATAGCATTCTTGTTGAACTATAACGTTCAAGTTTGAAATAGCATTCTTGTTGAACTATAACGTTCAAGTTTGAAATAGCATTCTTGTTGAACTATAACGCTGAAGTTTGAAATAGCATTCTTGTTGAACTATAACGCTGAAGTTTGAAATAGCATTCTTGTTGAACTATAACGCTGAAGTTTGAAATATCATTCTTGTTGAACTATAACGTTCACGTTTGAAATATCATTCTTGTTGAACTATAACGTTCAAGTTTGAAATAGATTTTTTGTTAGTCTGTCGCTATTACATTAGAAATATCATTTTCGTTAGTCTTTCACGCTCAAGTTTTATATAAAAATTTCGTTGGTCTGTAACGCTCAAGTTCAAAATTTCACACTTTATGTTTAAATAACATTTCCGTTGGTCTCTCAGGTTTCTGTTTGAAATCGATTTTTTTCTCGCAAAACGCGTTAATTTGGTAGACGCATCTTACGAATGGTTCCGTCCGTACGTCTTCCCCCTTTCCCCCTCCACCTTCACGTATCTCTATCTATTTCTCTCTATCCACCCTCTTCTTTCGTTGTTTCACTATTTCCGCGCCGGGGACATCATGGCGTCTTCCCTGTCATTAGTAGGAGGCAGAATGCAGAAACCCAGGAGCTTTCTCTCGCACCTGCTGACGACAAACCTCAATTAAGGACATTTCTTGTTGCCATGGCAACCCATCAGCAATGGAAGTACGCAAGAATTGTAGCAAGAGTTATAATAACTCTGACAACAAGATTTTCGATTGCAACGAACTTAATCCACATTACTTAATCCGCATTAGTTAATCCACATTAAGTAAATATTAGTTAATCCACAGTACTAAATCCGCATTAGTTAATCCACATTAGCTAAACATTAGTTATCCACACTAGTTAATTCACATAAGTTAATCCACATTAATTAAACAATTAGTTAATCTACATAAGTTAATTCGCATTAGTTCAATGTTAGTTAATCCACATTAGTTAATCTACATTAATTAAACAATTAGTTAATCTGCATAAGTTAATCCGCATTAGCTGAACATTATTTAGTTCAGATTAGTTAATCCACATGAGTTAATCCACATTAATTAAACATTAGTTAAACATTAGTTAATCCGCATGAAATCAGGAAAACGACTTCTTATAAGCCAGTTCTTTTGGGGGAACAGTTTTCGTAAAGTCACCGTATATTTCGTAAAGTCACCGTATATTTCGCTGTGTTCGTTTATAATCACACCGTGAGTAGCTTTGAAATTTTCAATCATTTTGATCGGTGATCCAATCTTCGTAAATTTTTAGAAATTAGTTTCTTCTTCTTTCGTGTGAATCAGATGATTCTGGTGTTGGCATTAGTTTCGCCGATGTTTTTCTAGTACGAAATCTTCCTGGAAAGACATCGGGTACTTACGGGAAGGACCACGAGAAGGTTGCCAACAGCCCTAAGTGAAAGTGATACTGTGGAACCGACTGGATTCGAACTTAGAACACCCAGGTCTTCAGTCCGTGTCGTTATCCACTTAACCACCGTCACCTCCCAGAAATTAGCAGTATTATCGTAACGCACAGGTAGTTTTTGCGTTTTTTTTTATTAAAACTATTCAATTATAAAGAAAAAAATAACGAATGTCGCCATCTTGTTTGCCTGTGTATATAAGACTGCAGCAACACGAAACGTTCACCATTTTAACGTTTTGTGAACCATTATTTTTGATTCATCGTTCATTCTTAACGTTAACATAGTGTTTTGTGTTGATGTAACGGCCGGTAACGTAATGAGTCTTATAATCCTACATCTGATTAGTAACATTTTTATTTAAAATAAGAAAACAAAAAAATACTTCCTTTTTCGACATTCACTGGTAATGTAAGAGTCTATTAACTTTTAAATATGACTAGAAAGCTCATCCGGCATTGTCCGATAATGTGTGTTCCCGCTGCCACCCTTAAACATTATGTTACGACTTTTATAATGTTTTGACATTTTCACGCTTTCATTTTCTTCTTTATTCACGTCATTTATTTATTTACGCCATCCTCTGGCATCCATTTTTTTAGCTGCTGCTGTTACTACTACTACTACTCTTCCTCCTCCTCCTCCTCCTACTACTACTACTGAATAAAAATAGTATGTAAATAATTAAAAGAGGGAGAAAGAGATGAAAGAGGAGAGCGAACAAATAGAGCGAAAGAGGAGGAAAAAAGAAATGTAAAGACAAAAGAAGAGTAAGAAAGGGGAGAAGAGAGAGAGAGAGGGGGGGGGGGGCTATTATGATATCACAATGTATTCGGAAATCCTTTGACTTTTTGCAGCAATATTAGAGACAGTAAGTGTTTTAGATTATGTTTTTTTTCTGGTAAATTCGCACGTAATAACAATTAAGGCGAGTAGAATTTCCCATTCAAGATTGGAAGAAGTAAACGTGTATTGGCTGCGACGTTATTGTCACAGTAAGTGAATGCGACTAATTGGTAGAGAGACCTCGTATTTTTCGTCTGAACCACCAGAGGGAGCAGTAAGGCTTTTGGGTAGCTGCTTCGTCCCTTCTAGGGAATGTGGCGTGGGGGTGTTTTATTTGTGCACACGTGTACTCTGAAGAACTAATAACACCCGAGAGCGATTTTTAAAGACTAACTTGTTGGTTGTTGAGTAAAATGAGGAGATGGAATGGGAGAAGAGGAGATGCATGGCTTGACTGACCCATCATCACCGAAACCCGACTAATGAATCCCATCATGGAAGTTAACGAACCGTGGGGATCGAAGGAAACCCCATCGTATGAAAAAGTTGGGTGGGGGTTGTCAATTGATTCTCTAAAACTTGATTAACCCACTTGACTAAAAGGGGAGTAGAAAAAAGAAGGGGATGTTCGACCTTTCCCAAATCTATTACAGTGTAAGTTACTCCATGGTCACTTTTAGTTAGGGTTAGGGTTAGGGTAAGCTTAGGGTTAGGGTTAGGGTTAGGGTTAGGTTTAAGGTTAGAGTTAGAGTCAGGGTTATGGTTAGAGTTAGAGTTAGAGTTAAGTTAGGGTTAGGGTTAGCGTTAGCGTTAAGGTTATGGTTAGGGTTAGGGTTAGAGTTAGGGTTAGGGTTAGTGTTAGGGTTAAGATTAGCGTACGGGTACGGGTACGGGTTAGAATTAGAGTTAGGGTTAGTGTTACGGTTAGGGTTATAGTAGGGTTAGAGTTAGGGTAAGAGTTAGGGTTAGGGTTAGGGTTTGTGTTAAGGTTAGGGTTAGGGTTAGGGTTAGGGTTGGAGTAAAGGTTAGGGTTAGAGTTAGGGTTAGGGTTAGGGTTAGGGTTCGGGTTAGGGTTAGGGTTAGAGTAAGGGTTAGGGTTAGGGTTAGGGTTCGGGTTAGGGTTAGGGTAAGAGTTAGGGTTAGAGTTAGAGTTAGGGTTAGGTTTATAGTTAGTGTTAAGGTTAGGGTTAGGGTTAGGGTTAGGGTTAGAGTAAGGGTAAGAGTTAGGGTTAGGGTTAGGGTTAGGGTTAGGGTTCGGGTTAGGGTTAGAGTAAGAGTTAGGGTTAGGGTAAGAGTTAGGGTTAGGTTTAAGGCTTAGGGCTATAAACATAATGAACGTATGTGTATTACAATTAATAAACATAATAAACGTATGTGTATTACACTTCATAAGCATAATAAACGTATGTGTATTACACTTCATAAGCATAATAAACGTATGTGTATTACACTTCGTAAGCATAATGAACGTATGTGTATTACACTTCATAAGCATAATAAACGTATGTGTATTACACTTCATAAGCATAACAAACGTATGTGTATTACACTTCATAAGCATAATAATTATCGATGTCCGCTGAAAAAATAAAATGACAACTTTCAATGTTTTTTAGATTTGATGTTGTAATGAACAATTATTCAATTTGATCAGATGATTTTGTCACGAGGCTACCGCTGATCCGCGGCCGCTTTTTGGCTTTTTTTTTATCAAGACTCAGCCCTTTTCTTCGTCATATCAAACATTCTGCCATGAACACACATATATAAGTAATCGGGATTTCTCGATATTGAACTCAACAATGTCTAACTGACGAAGAAGGGATCTATTAATTTTTCATTGAATTAATAAACTTATAGTTTACTTATTCAACTTTTAAACACATTCGACACACATTTCACGATCGTTTTCTCTCCAATTTTTAAAGAGGAATCGTATATTTTTTAAATATTTGGTGTCAATTTTTTGTCAATCACTCTTATAACCTCTTTTTCCATATTGGGCTCTTTATGGGCTTACATTTTGCGAACTTGTTTTGAGTCCAGATGATTGAACGCTAGTGGTGGGGACTCTTTCATGCTTGGGTTGTCTTATAACTGACAGACAATGAAGGTGGTTAAGTATCCTTGGTAGAGGGCGCGATCATAGTGCTTTTCTGATGCACTTTTACGGGTTATAGTACAGAAACCCGAACTGAGGCTTCTCCATCAACACTCAATCAACATTCGCTAAATGTCGGGATATTCTCAAGTGCCATGTTCTGCATGAATGTCTTTCCTTTCGGGTATTTCCGGCGTTGATGACTCGATTCGGCGCTGTCATGCTAATGTTTCGCTTATTTTCCCTCTGAAATTATCACCATCACTCAGAAGACGATCTTATTTTGAAGTGATGCATCACTCCTCTCCCTTTTTGTTATTATGTAACTTAATCATCTTTCGTTATTTTTAGTTCCGTATATAACGTAGCTTCATGCCTTACTTGTAGTGCCTTATGTGAAAACAATTAGACAGTTCCATGTTTGCAATACGATTAGTCTGAAGGTTCGTTTCTTTTGTATGTGTACCTTTTGTAAAGAAATCATCTGACAAACTATTCAAAATCAACGAAATATATGGCGTACGATCGTTTCCAAGACGATTTCGAAATATTTTATTTAATATTATTGTTCTGAAGACACCAAACCGTCTCTTTCTTTCTTAAAAAAAAACAAACTTAGTTCACTCCAATCAAGGCAAGTTGCCACTGTAGGCGTAAGGGGCTACTGAGAATTAACGTGAAAGTTTAGGGGGTCATCCTAATTTGGGAGCTGTTGGGTCTTAAGATTATCGAAATTTGTTCCCATTTTTAGAGTCAGCATAATTTTATGTAATTAAACGATGATTTAACGATGATTTTACGTACGATTTAACGTTGATTTAACGTTGAGTTAACGATGATGAAACGATGATTTAACGATGATTTAACTACGATTTAACGTTGATTTAACGATGATTTTACGTACGATTTAACGATGATTTAAGTACGATTTAACGTTGATTTAACGTTGATTTAACGTTGATTTAACGATGATTTAACGATGATTTAAGTACGATTTAACGCTGATTTAACGTAGATTTAACGTTGATTTAACGTTGATTTAACGATGATTAAGCGATGATTTAACTATGATCTAACTACGATTTAACGTTGATTTAACGATGATTTTACGTACGATTTAACGATGATTTAACGATGATTTAACGATGATTTAAAGGTTATGACATATTTTGAGACATTTTTGTATCGATCAGAATTAAGTAAAGTATTCGGTACTTCTGCAGTTTACGGATCGTGCGGAAATAATAACGTTATTATTTAGAAACCCATTCTTAACATGGGACCGGGGGCTTTGTTAACTGTTCAATGTAATAAACAAAAGATACCGTAAACATAGAATTTAACTTGAAAATCCCATCTAAAAATAACACTGTCCGTAAACTGCAAAAGTACCGTATTCATATCTGATTAATCAGCAAGGTGTCAGGAAATCGCCGGGATTACATTTATGAAATACTGGACGACTTTTAGGCCAACGTTAGTATATTGTACATTATATAAATAATTAGATACAAAATAAAGAAAAGTAAGAGGTTTTTTTTTATGAAAATCGCTCCAGACAAGGCATGAATCCACTTGATGTAAGGAAATAAAAATAAAATACCACTTTAACTAGCCACCGATAAGTGTTAGATGGATAGATTCCGCCCCTAAAAACAGTAATTATTCCCCCTTTGTCAGAAACCTCGCTCATGGAATGTGAGGACTAAAGGACAACATAAGGGAAGCGAAAGTTACGAGGCTGCCAAACGTAAGCCGAAAATTCACTTTCTACACTTAGTTTTTTAAAAAACCATAGTTCACCCGAAACAAGGCAAGTTGCTACCGTAGACGTTAGGGGCTACTTTGAATTAGGGTGAAAGTTTTTTTTTTTGGGGGGGGTATCCTAAATTCTGAGCTGTGCAGCGAGATGCTTGTTCACATTAGTTTTACATTTCTGGATGTCGGTACAGTCGGGGAAACAGGGAGCAGGAAGGGAGTTCCAAAGGCCGGCACATCGAGGAAAGAAGCTTTTGGAGTAGAAGGCTCTCCGGCATCTGGGGACCTCCACAGTGAATGGATGGGACTTAGATGATTATCGGGTTGTCTAGTGTATTTACGTCGAGGGGCCACCAGAGCAGCACGTTTATCGGAGAACATTCTATTTAAGTACTTGTAAAACAAGCACAAGGATGCAACATAGCGGCGATGGGACAGGGGCTGGAGATTGGTGGATAGTGAGGGACCTATTAGATTAGAGACTCTTTTTTGAATCTTGTCTAAGAGGGAGAGACTGGTGGATGGTGCACCAGCTTAAATGTGAGAACAATACTCTATGCATGTGCGGATGGTGGTTTTGTAGAGATATAGGATAATGTTAGGTGTGAGAAGTTTACTAGCACGGTAAAGGGAGCTCACCTCCTTTGCAGGAGCCTTGGCAATGTCTTCAATGTATTTGTTCCAATTCATGTTATCTGCGAAAGTTAGACAGTATGGAGATAACTTTTCAAACCGGTTGCATGATTCGAACCCCGACTAACCTACAAACCGTTATTAGACACACACACAAATACACACAAATACACATACACACACAGGAGCCCACCTTATTTACAGCAACATAATTATTATATTTAACCAATCGATGAGTAATATAAACTAATCGATGAGTTTATACTAATCAAAACGTTGAAACTAATCACCAAATGCAACGATTTTGTCATACGAAAGAGAAAAGTATATTTAATCTATAGATGAGACTCTAACAGGTACTAAGTGGAGTTTAAAGGGTTACTGCACAGTTTTTAAAGCTCCAAAATATGTGCCTCACCACCGGATAACATTTATGGTCATACCCAGGTTTCATTAAAAGAAAGTATTTCACTTGTAGAGTAACTTTTAATATATTCACCAGGATGCGAATACTGTGCGACCAATTCATTCACGGCGAATAATGAAAGAAATCTGTCTGCTACAAACAGAGGAGCAAGATGGTTGATGGAAATAGACTCACACGCACGGGTATAATGCACGGAGAAAAGGGCCAGGGTGTCGGGAGTCGGATGAGAAGGGTTAGGGTAAGGGTTTGTCGGCAAATGCCTGCCAATTCATTTGATGCTGTTGTTTTGTTTACGAACTTTGGTCGAGGAACTGACATAAGAAATAAGAAAATAGCTAAGTTGATTAGTAGGTAAATGGATATTGTGTGTGGGTGGCGGAGTTGGACGAGTGGGTGCGAATTGAGGGCCGATGGGGTAAGAAGTGGAGAAAGGGAATCCACCAATTTCAGATTAAGTGTTTAGAGAAAAAGAACAAAAGGGAGTGGTGATTGTGCAGGAGGAGAACATTCATCCCTCCCAATCTATCTATCTATCTATCTATCTATCTATCTATCTATCTATCTATCTATCTATCTATCTATCTATCTATCTCTCTCTCTCTCTCTCTCTCTCTCTCTCTATATATATATATATATATATATATATATATCTGTTCATGTCTATCTATCTATCTATCTATCTATCTATCGATCTATCTAACTCTGTTCCTACCTATCTATCTATCTATCTATCTATCTATAGACATCTAGTTATCTATCTATCTCACTCTGTTCTTATCTATCTATCTATCTATCTATCTATCTATCTATCTATCTATCTATCTATCTATCTATCTATCTATCTATCTATCTATCTATCTCTGTTTTATCTGTTCCCCACTTTCTCATTCTATCCTTCTCTCTCCCTTCTTTTTTCACATTTCCCCAAAAAACATAACATTTCTGTGAGTTTTTTTTATGGTCCGTTTCTTTTGAGACATAAAAATGTTGTTTGGCTCACGGCAAAAGAAACGAACCGTAAAATGCATCTCACAGAAATGCTATGTTTTTTTGGAAATGTGAAAGAATAAAAATAAAAAATAAAAAATAATAATAAAAATAAATAAATAAAAACATGGTTATTGGAATATAAAATTAACCTGGCTTACTTATATATGCTCTGTTGTTACTGATTGACAATCATCGAGCTGAATCTTTTTAAGAGACTGCTAATTAAAAGGCATTGATAGTATATGCTAATATATATATATATTGTCATAATTAATATATATATACAATAAATATATATATATATATATATATATATATATATATATATATATATATATATATATATATATATATATTAGTATTCACTCGCCGTGAGTATGTGAAATCTCAGTGTTTTTTTCATATAAACTTTACACGAAGTCGTTTCCATTGTCACAAATTTAATGGGCGATTTTCCTTATCACAGTGGTCAAACCAAGACTCAAGCCATATATAGTAGTCATCGAGAGATTTACTGTTTCGCTGTATCACAGCTCTTCAGCGTCGCTAGACTGGAAAATGCCGTTTGTCTAGTAGTCAGAAAAGCTTATTTGTAATATATATATATTAATAAAAGATGTGTGTGTTGTCTCTGTCTGCGTCCACTGACTACTTCGAGACTATTAGAACTGACAAACATGAAATTTAGAAGATGTTATAAGCTTCCTGCGCAATTTGTCCTAATACTTATCAAAACGAACGATGAATCGGAACCCGGTGCGATTCGCACTCGCCCTTTGTTCGAAAATATCAGTTATCTAGTAACCCGATGGTAAGCGTCATATCGAGCGCCTTACTTTGCTTCTTGTTTTTCATTCTTTGCAAACTGAAAGACGTTAATTAGCACATCTAAAAGAAAACTGGATTCTTCGGGGTTGGTGATATATATATATATATATATATATATATATATATATATATATATATATATATATATATATATATCTAAAGACGCGCGTCTCATGATAATGGTAAACGAGTCGCGTTGCGGGAACGGGGCGGGTTGTCTACCATTTAGAAGAGAACGAATTAGGAATCCGACTATTACGGTACCACCTGCGAAGAAATTCCAAGAGCCCCATCCCAAACACAACGAAATATATGTGCGTTCATTAAGACAGTCAGTGGGTGGAACGTCAATCCTAGCGGGCAATAGGGGATTGCCATGTTGAATTCAAAGAGAGGAGACGAAGCTCAGCAGTCATATATATCTATTTCAGTCTGCCCATAACGATTTATCTATATATGCAACCCGGTTTCAATATATATATATATATATATATATATATATATATATAGAACATGGTTTGTTTTATTACTTTTATTTTTATTTTTTTCAAATTTCCAAAAATTCTAAATATCTGTGAGATATATTTAACGGTCCGTTTCATTTGTTTTGTGCCAAACAACATTTGTATGTCAATATCGTCTCTGCAACACTACAAAATCATCAGAAAAAGTTCACAAATAATAAGAGTTCTTAGATTAGAGTGTCTTGAAAAACACCCACATCATACATCAGTTTCATTTTAAGGTGAAAATAAACAAAAGAACAAACAAAATTATTTAGAGCAAACACTCACACGTGTGCGATCAAACTAATCCGCTATTTTGATTTTTTTTTTCGTTCGAAGCTAGTATCTCCCAAAAGAATTAGTGCGATCAGTTAAAAAGAGATACTAGCTTTGAACGAAAAAAAAAAAAATCAAAATGGCGGATTAGTTTGATCGCACACGTGTGAGTGTTTGCTCTAAAAATTTTTGTTTGTTCTTTTGTTTATTTTCACCTTAAAATGAAACTGATGTATGATGTGGGTGTTTTTCAAGACACTCTAATCAAAGAACTCTTATTATTTGTGAACTTTTTTTGATGATTTTGTAGTGTTGCAGAGACGATATTGACATAGAAATGTTGTTTGGCACAAAACAAATGAAACGGACCGTTAAATATATCTCACATCATTTTGGAATTTTAGGAAATGTGAAAAAAATAAAAATAAAAGTAATAAAACAAACCATGGTTATTGGAATATAATGAAAAACTGTTCTATATTTTGCCCTGTTATCAATAATTGACAAACATTGAGCTGAATCTTCAAAGGAGACTACAAAGTAAAAGGATCTGATTATGTATGATAGTACATATATTGTCTTTAATAATTAATTATATATATATATATATATATATATATATATATATATATATATATATAGGCAGCATATATATATATAGGCAGCATCTTCTCTTGCAGGCAAGTATTGTTGAATATAAGAGACAACTTATGTCTGGATATCCTTTGGTAGATCCTTTCAATAGTCCGAATCAGGATCTTAGTTTCGGAAGGGAATGGGCTGATGAATTTGCCATAGTTTAGATTTGTGTCCCAAGTACTTTCAGACCCATCCGAGCCCATCTTCAGGGGAATATATATATATATATATATATATATATATATATGGTGTTCATCAACTCCGTCGCGTTCAGCATTATCTTTTTTTTCGCACCCTCTCACCAACAGCCGCACTCCGAAGAGTTTGGGGCCTGCCAGAACGTTGGTAACTCTCCGCTGATGTGCGGCCATTTTGAATCGGTTGAACCACTCCTTCTCCAAACACCTGCTGAATCTAACGCGACGGCGGAGATGAACACCATTCCAAAAGAAGACTTCGAGAGGTGTTTCCGGCAGTGGATGGATCAGTAGGTTAAGTGTGTGCAAGCACAAGGGGCATACTTTGAAGGGGATTAGGGTCCCAACCTCGTCAGGTATTTGAAATATTATTTCTGACCTAAGGTCGAATACTTTTTAGACAGGCCTTGTATATATCCTTGTATTGTCCTTTTTTTGTTACTAAAGCTTATCCATTTATCAAAACGGAGGGTTGGACGATGAACACTGTCACGAGAGGATTGGAAAAAGTGGGTGGAATAGGAAGAATATTATCTCTCATCCCATCTGTTCTGTGGTTTGGATAACTGTTGGGTCGCAATGATGACCTAGCAAGCATGCTTTCTCCCGCTCTCCCAATTTTTCCTGGCCGTGTTACTCAATGCCAGCCTCAATAACACCGTTCTTGGCCTTTTGGCTAAGTTCAGAGTGTAGTATCTGTTCCGATGGATACTGCACCCCATAGACTGGTATTGTCTTGGCCTTCGGGGTTTGATTTACGCCGGTGTATGGGTCTGTCCTGTGCGGTTCTAGGAGGTCCACCCTCCCAGGCTTCGCCTCCCCTCTTTTGGGAGGAGTAAGTTTATTGCTTACTGTCTGAGGCGCTCCTACCGGGGAATGCTGACGGGGCTGCCCAGGCAATTTTAATCGGGCGCTGGCTTTTCAAACCCCACTTTCCCGACCCGACCTTGGGTCACATACTACTTGTGGGAGTAAGATAAAACTGGCCTTGTGCTTAACTCCTGGAGAGGAGTAAATAAATGCTCAGTGCCAGCCTCCCCACTCTCGGATGTTGTCCTTGCAACCCTTTATTTGTCTGCTTCTCCTTGTTTCTCCCTGTACAGTTCCTGGCAGGATTGTCTTCGTGAAACCTGATGAACGTGTGACATGACCGAGTCAGTTAATTATCCTCCTTTGTTTGTATGAGTCTTTTGCTCAATTCCTCATTAGTAATGTGGCCCCTCTATGAAATATTGATTGTTCTTATGGAAGCATCTCATCTCTGTGGCCTGTATCCTTAATTCAAGGTCCGCAGTTAGGGTGCACGAATCACATTCATACAGAAATATTGGGATGACCACGCCGAGCATCAATCTGGTCTTCGAGTTGAATGTAATATTTATGTCATTCCATATGGGACTTAGTTTGGTCAGTGCTTAGGTTTTCTGCACATTTTTATGCAAAGACTTTAGGCTTGGATTTAAGTTAGATTTCAATAAAAGTTGGATTTAAAAAAATTACAAACTCTACACACAATTCAAAAATCTATCCTTGAATAATCAGATAACCTGAATGATTAGTTAACGAACAAATGTTTATTTAAAAAAGGTCCATCTGTTTAGTCTGAATTGGATGATATGTTGAAATTTAGTTATACTCAGGTGTTAATGGAGTTCATACTTTTGATCTTCGCGGCTGGTAATAAAAATTTTAAGATGCCATAAAATTGAAGATTTTTTAAGTAAAAGTTGTGAGACGGAACTTGGATAAATTTATCGGGTGGCTAGTGGTACTCTGGTCAAACGAGGAATGCACAGGCATGTAAACACATACACGCATAAATATGCACACACATACACGTACAGATATGCACACACATAAACGCACAGATATGCACACATGCACGCAAGATATGCACACACATACACGCACAGATACACACACACATATACGCATAAATTTGCACGCACATACACTCGCAGATATGCACACACATATACGCACAGATATGCACACATATAAACGCACATATATTCACACACATATACGCACAGATATGCACACACATATACGCACAGATATGCACACACATACACGCACAGATATGCACACACATACACGCACAGATATGCACACACATATACGCACAGATATGCACACACATACACGCACAAATATGCACACACATATACGCACAGATATGCACACACATATACGCACAGATATGCACACACATATACGCACAGATATGCACACACATACACGCACAGATATGCACACACATACAAGCACAGATATGCACACACATATACGCACAGATATGCACACACATACACGCACAGATATGCACACACATACACGCACAGATATGCACACACATACACGCACAAATATGCACACCCATACACGCACAAATATGCACACACATAAACGCACAGATATGCACACACATACACGCACAGATATGCACACACATACAAGCACAGATATGCACACACATATACACACAGATATGCACACACACTTGCACAGATATGCACACACATACAGGCGCAGAGAAAAAGAGAAAACAACAGACAGACATTCAGACAGGCCAACAGGCCGAGAAGGGAGAGATAAATCACTTCTGTGACGTTTTTTACTTTTCCGTTGGCATTATTGATACATAAACAGTAATAAAGTTAGAGAGAGGGTGTGGGGGAGAGGGGGAGAGAAAAAGGAGAGACAAATGAAGGCGAGGAAGGGAAGAGAGAAAGATGATACAAAGAAAGCGAAGGAGAGAGAGAGAGAGAGAGAGAGAGAGGGGGGCGATGGGTGACAAACGGACACAATCAGATAAGAGGGGGAGAAAGAGACCACCCTGCCGCGCTTATTAGATTTATAGAGACGGTTGCAGTTATGCCTATAAATAGATAGATGACAAGTATAATTAAATCATTCCCAACGTTGCATCATTGCGATCAATTTCAACGCCCCGTTCATAGCAGCGATTCAACAAGACACTACCTCCCCACCCCGACACCTCCGACAGATCGTTATTCACCTTCCCAACCAACCTCCCATTTTACTCCCCCCATACAAACTCCGGGCATCTCTAGCCCCAACTCCGCCATCAACTCTCCGAAGGACAATTATGTTACCCCCCAACCATTCAATAATAGTTTCCCTCTTCCCAGCTTCATCGTCCATCCCACCCAACCCCCGCCGCACTTTTCTGGCGTGTGTGTCACTCGTTCCTCTTTTGGCGCTTCGAAATATGTTCGCGCTTTATTGTCCGACATTTTTTTTCTCCCCCTTCTCTCATATTCACACAGTTTTGACTTCTTTCTTTCACAGCTAGTCTGTTCTTTCTTTCTCTACTTTATCGCCTTTCATATTAAACATTGCTGACTGTTCAAAGCCTTCTCTTTGGAGCGAACATTGGTCGTAATAATACTAACCCCGTTGAAATTCCACGGTGTTTTCTACATCATGGCATTTCTCCATCATGACATTTCTAACTATGGTAGACATGGAAATTAGAATGTAATATTGCAACTGGAAGGCGTACAAAGAAGGGTGACAAAACTAATAAGTAAAGTAAAGGAGTGCAGTTACAGGGAGAGATTGGACAAATTGGGATTGACTACTTTGCTGGAGAGAAGAATGAGAGGTGATATTATTAAGACTTTCAAGATAATTAATGGCATTTATAACTATGGTGGCCATTTTTCTTTTTTAGTATTTCTCCTAGATCTGGAAGGATATTGTTAAGGCAGTTTTCAAAAACTAGATCTGTAAACCAGTTAAGTTTTTTTGCTCACAGAGTAATATGTTTTTGGAATAACTTGCCAGATCGGATTAAGAACAGCAATAGCGTGGATCAGTTTAAGATGAGGTTGAATGAATTCAGAGAAAGTGGTAGGAGGGTAAAATTGAGGGGGCACTTTTAGGAGTTGTTAAATGAAATATTTGACAGAATTTGATCTGGATATCGATACTGTACTAAGAGTTTATTTTTTTTATTTAAAAAAAATTTTTTTTAACAGTTGAATTGAGAAGATAGTTAAAGGAGAGATGCCCAAGGAGGCATAACAAATAAATAGTAATAATAATAATAATAATAATAATAATAATAATAATAATAATAATAATAATAATAATAATAATAATAATAATAATAATAATCAAGTCTCGAGCGTATGAATTGAAGACGTATTTTGGGTAGATATACAATTGTTATATTTATTGTGAATTTTAATTTTAACTAATAAAAAGCTTCTGAGATTTCAATTCGGGGTCGGGAGATAATATTTTTTGCGTTTTGAGTTGAACGTTATTTACCCCCCCCCTCTCTCTCCAAAAAGAAGCTTTTCACGTTAGAGATAGAGAACAACATTGACCGTTATTTTTCAGCTGGCGATAAACATTTCAAGTCTCGAGCGTTTGAATTGAAGACGTATTTTGGGTAGATATACAAATGTTATATTTATTGTGAATTTTAATTTTAACTAACAAGAAGCTTCTGAGATTTCAATTCGGGAGATGATGATGATGATGATGATGATGATGATGATGATGATGATTTTTTTTTTCTATGTGTATTTTACTTTAAAAAAAAAGTGATTTTAATATGTACGTATGACTTTTAGAAGAAATTTGATGTCGAAGCTTATAGATAAAAATGGGCCTTTAATTAACAAAATTAAGTTTTAATTATTGAATAATCCACAGAAGCGGAAGTCAAACCCCTCCCCCTAGCACTTCAACCAAGAATACAAGCATAAAAGTGGAGGGGAACCTATCGTTTCCTTGCATCTGCTATTATGGAGCGGCCAAGAATACTTATACTGTGTCCTTATATAACATATATATATATATATATATATATATATATATATATATATATATATATATATATATATAATTTTTTTTTTTGTGTGTGGTAGTGCACAATATCACTCATTAAAATGAATGTGACAATCACTATCCCTGTGACAGGACCACAGGCAAAATAAGCCTGGGCCTGGTGTGGCCACACACACCAAAAATATGAATAATGCACAATAATATAAATACAAGCCGTGGGACTCAGGAGAAAGACCTGAGTGTCATGATGGGCAGGGGCTCCCTCGTTAGCCAACATGGGGGACCCGGTCCGCATCCTGCGAATGTTGGCCCTTCTCATTTCAGAAACAAGACAACGGACAAGAACCAGGTAAGTAACCTCTCTGATTCCAGGTACGACAAGGACACAGACCAAAGACAGGAAAACCAGAGCGAAAACAACAAACTGAAAGGATATAGAATGAAATGGACCACGAAAGAGAACAGACTGGTGATGGAGTGCTATTATAAAAGCCGCTACCCTACAGAAAGAGGCTACCGAAAACGAATGAAACATCTCTGGGACATTGCTAGTGACTACCATACAACGGAACAAAGGATAGCAGATCAAGCAAGACAGATCCTCAAGCGAGGATGGTTCTCGGAGATGGAACTGACGGAAATCGGACAGAAGGCTAATGGCGAAACGGAGCAAGAAACACCACCAAAGGAGAAACCACAGAAAGAGGACGAGCAAAACATACACACTGAAACCGAAGAGATTGAAGACTACGGAATCACAGAACCAGGGGAGATAGAAGACTGCGGAACCACAGAACCTGCTGAGATAGAACTCAACGAAAAAGAAGCAAGTGAAGTGGAGAACATTAGACGATACATGTTAGAAAACAAAACAAAACTCCCATCTCTCAGGAATGAAGTAGCGAAGAAGTTACAAGCAGAAACAGAAAGAGTAAACAGACTCCTCACACACATCCCAACAGAAACTATTACAGACCTAAACAACCTGATATATGCAGGGGCAAAATCGGTAAGTATGAAACTAAGAAACGAAGAGAATGGACAAAAGAGAGGACCGACAAAACCTGGATGGGAAATCAGACTGGAAACCCAGATCACCAAACTTCGGAAAGAAGCTAAAACCGTGAACAGAAGGAAGGAGGACATGAAACGATTAAGAAGCAAAAATCAGAAACGCAAGGAAAAACTAAATGAGAAACATGAAGAAATAAAACAAAGGATAGCAGCAATAGAAGGAAGACTGAGACGATACAGGTACAAATCAGAACAGAGCAAACAGAACAGGACCTTTGAAAACAATGAAAGCCAGTTCTACAAAAACGTAAATGGAGAAAAAACAACAACAGAGCAACCGAACCCAACAGAAACAAAACAATTCTGGAGCAAGATATGGGAAGTACCAAAAAAGCACAACAAGAATGCCCAATGGTTGAAAAACATGAGAGATGAACCGAAACAGAAATCAACAAAGAAACGATCAAGAAAACCCTAAAAAAAATGGCAAACTGGAGAGCACCAGGCCACGATGGAATACATGCATACTGGTTTAAAAAATTCACGACCCTGCATGAAAGAATAGCGCAGAAACTGAGCGGATGTATCCGCAAAACAGACGTACCAGAATGGATGACGGAAGGAAGAACAACACTAATACAAAAAGACCCCAAAAAGAGAACGACCCCCAGCAACTACAGACCGATAACATGTCTACCAATAATGTGGAAAATTCTCACAGCACAACTGAGAGAACAAATCTACCAATCCCTGGACAATCGTGGACTGCTCCCCGAGGAACAAAAAGGATGCCGGAAAGGAGAAAGAGGGGAACATGATCTACTATAGATTGATCAAAAGACCCTGAAGGAGGTGAAAAGCAGACAAAAGAACATAACCATGGCATGGATTGACTACAAGAAAGCCTACGACAGAATCCCCCAAACATGGATAATTGAATGCTTAAAGATATACAAGATACCAGACAGGATTATTAATCTCATCCAGAAAGCGATGGAAACATGGAGACTAAAACTGACAGCCGGAGGACAATACCTGTCTGAGATAAAAATACAGAGAGGCATTTTTCAAGGGGACTCTCTATCACCACTACTGTTTATAATAGCCATGATGCCACTCAACTACATACTCAGAAAGTGTGATGCCGGATACAGGTTTACGGATACAGAACAAAGAATAAACCACCTGATGTACATGGATGACCTTAAACTGTTTGGAAAAAACAAAAAAGAACTGGAAAAGCTGATAAACACAACCAGGATATTCAGCCAGGATATCCAAATGGAGTTTGGAATAGAAAAATGTGCACTGCTAGAGATCAAAAAAGGAAAACTGGAGACGACAGAAAGTATAGAACTCCCCAACCAAGAGGAGATGAGGGCGCTAGGAGAACAAGATAGCTACAAATACCTGGGAGTTCTGGAAGCAGACACAATCAAATATACAGAAATGAAAGAGAAGATTGGAAAAGAATATCTACGAAGAACAAGGAAACTCTTAGAAACTAAACTATATAGCAGAAACCTAGTAAAAGGGATAAACACATGGGCTGTATCACTAATAAGATACTCTGGACCATTCATAGGCTGGACCAAAGAAGAACTCAGGCACCTTGACCAAAGAACTAGAAAACTAATGACTATGCACAATGCATTGCACCCAAAAGACGACACGGACAGACTCTACGTGAAAAGAAATGAAGGAGGTAGAGGACTGGTAAGTATAGAAGACTGTGTGGAAGACACCAAAAAAGAGCTGGAGAAATATGTAACCCAGAACACGGAAAGACTGATCACCACAGCAAGAGACACCAGCCCAACAAACAACCCCGGAAGTACTGAACCCAGAAACAAAAAGACAAGAAAGGAAAAGTGGGAAGAAAAACAACTACATGGACGCTTTATAAGACTCACAAGCGATGAAGCCAATGAAAACAGCTGGGCATGGCTAAGAAAAGGACACCTGAACAGAGAAACGGAATCTCTGCTGACGGCCGCACAGAACAATGCGATTAGGACAAACTTTATTAAAGCAAAGATAGATAAAACCCAGGAAAACAGCAAATGCCGCCTGTGTGGACAAAGAGACGAAACGATAAATCATATAATAAGTGAATGCAGCAAGCTAGCACAAAGGGAATACAAGAACAGACATGGCAGCATGGGGAAAGAAGTACACCGGGAAATGTGCAAACAACTGAATTTCGAATATGCAAAAAAACGGTACAAACACAAACCAGAAACTGTACTAGAAAACGAAAAACACAAAATCATATGGGATATGAATGTACAAACAGACAAACCCATAACAGCAAGGAGACCGGATATGATAATAATCAACAAGAAAGAAAAATCCTGCGAAATCGTGGACTTTGCCGTTCCAGCAGACCACAGAGTGAAGATCAAAGAGACGGAAAAGAGAAGCAAATATACTGAACTTGCCAGAGAATTGAAAGGAATATGGAACATGAAGAAAGTCAGTATAACACCAATAATCATAGGAGCACTAGGAACAGTCCCCAAAAACATGAAGAAAAGACTAGGAGAAATAGGAATCAAAGGGATAACTGAGACCATACAAAGGACAGTAATGATCAAAACAGCTACAATCCTGAGAAATGTCCTCGAATGCGGAAACCAACCCACATAAGCAACGAATGGAGAACAAACACATGGAAGCACAAAACAACAGAACCGGGGAAAATACAACCGCACGAATGAGGCGCAAGCATAGGCTGACGCCACAAAAATTATGGACAGAGGGTCGAGGAGGGAAAGCGCAAACCAGACCTCCACTGGAAGAGCGCGGACAGCTCTGGGACCTTGGGAAGGCTTGTTGCCACTCGGGCCCCAGAGGGGACCGATGGCCCTTATCAGCGGGAAATCGTTGGTAGGTGGCTGTTGCGATTACCGCAAGGTCATCAGCGGTGATGAACGAAAAGAGGTGGAGCATACTGGAGGCCTGAGGAGACTTGTTGTCACTCGGACTCCAGGGAATACCACAGGTTGTCGGCAGTGGGCGACCACTGACGATGACCAGTGTGATAACTCCTAGTGAGTAAATAATAATAATAATAATAATAATAATAATAATAATAATAATAATAATAATAATAATAATAATAATAATAATAATAATAATAATAATAATCTGTATAATTTGCTGTTAATAATATACCGGCGGTTAGAAATATGCACACATTTTACCCGCTAACTTTTGCGTGACAGGATGACAGTATATATATTTATTTATAGTAACCGGTTGCCCTGGGCAAAAGCTGTGTCTTCTGCAGTCGCCATCTAACCTCGGTCGCCCCCTCTCACTCGCCTTACTGTCTTCTCGCCCAGCCGCTCTCTCTTCTACCCTCGCCTTACCCCCACTCTCCCGTCCACCCGTTGACCGGGGCAAAAGCACTAACTCTGTATTCTCCCTACCCCCTTCGATGTATATTAAGCTCACCGTTAAACATTTTTTTTAAATAAATTAATCTTCTGCGATTGGGCATTTTCTTAATAAGGAATGCCAGAGTGTGACGCAGGAAGGTAGACGCTCGTTTATTAATATATAGATAATCATTCTAGCTTCATCCGTTTGTCAGTTAACCAGTTATTCCTGTTACATACCTATTCATATGTTCCCGTCAATACTCAGGACGACTGTGATGGTTGATTTCGCCGTGCTGTGTTGATTATTCGGCAGTTCGTCGGGTTGGTTGTACCGTTGGGTCGTATTGAGCTGTTAATTTACACACGAGGCACAAGAGAGGACCGGACTCAGACAGACATATACGAACTCTCTATTAGTAATAGAAGTACAATAGTACAATTAATAGAAGTAATAGTATAGTTTCGGCTTCAGACAGACAGATACGAAATCTCCATTAGTAATAGAAGGGCAATAGTATAATTAATAGAAGTAATAGTATAGTTTCGGCTTCAGACAAAAAGATACGAAATCTCCATTAGTAATAGAAGTACAATAGTACAATTAATAGAAGTAATAGTATAGTTTCGGCTTCAGACAAACAGATACCAAATCTCCATTAGTAATAGAAGTACAATAGTACACTTAGAAGTAATAGTATAGTTTCGCTTCAGACAAAAAGATACGAAATCTCCATTAGTAATAGAAGTACAATAGTACAATTAATAGAAGTAATAGTATAGTTTCGGCTTCAGACAAACAGATACCAAATCTCCATTAGTAATAGAAGTACAATAGTACAATTAATAGAAGTAATAGTATAGTTTCGGCTTCAGACAAATAGATACCAAATCTCCATTAGTAATAGAAGTGCAATAGTACATTAATAGAAGTAATACTGCTTCTGAGAGACATATACCAAAGGTCTATTAGTAATAGATGCTAAACCTCCCGTCTCCATTCCACTTGTGATTTTAATATACATAGACGCTTAATCGCTAACTCTACTCCACGCTTTGGCTTCGAAATCTCTTTATTTCGGAAACACATATACTTCGACAGGACCCATAGCGTGTGTGGGTGGAAAGACAGTTAATTAGGCCGTTTTCGGGCTATTCCCCCCACCCCCCACCCTGCTGTCTGCAGGAAGTGCGTAATCTCCGTCTCACTCGTTTGAATTTCAGCAACCAAAAGACCAAGGGACACTTCAACGGAAGTGACGTCATTTTGACTTCCGCTCTTAGCTACTCCCACCTCTTTAGAGCTATCTCCTACTTTCTGCGAACGTCCTAGGGCCCTCCCCCCCTCGACCCTCCTCCGCTATACAACAATTCCGAAGTTGGTCTAATCTCTCTCTATATAAAGTTAAGTATACGTATGTCTTTATATATTTGTGCGTACAGAATTGACTACTAAACTACTTAACCAATCATTATGAATTTTTGAAACACATCTGCTAGGCGTAAGGGGTCCAAATGTGGGCTATGTGTTGTTTAATTTAGCGCCATGCAAAGGGGCGTAAATCGAGGGTTAAAGTTAAATATCTTCGATTTTTGTTAATTTTAACTATATGTATTAATAATTAATTAACATTCCCCAAGTTACAGTTAGAGTAAAGGGGTTTAAGGGGGCATAATATGGGAACAACCTACTATTTGGAAATGAAAATATTTCAGATTCACATAAAATTAGACACCAGTCGAGCAGGTTCCCCTTAATTTTAATCTCTTCTTAAGACCCATTTAGCTTAAGTCTAAATTTGAGACATTCTCTAGAATCAAAATCATGTAATAGATTTTTATCAAAATCGGAATAAGGATTCTAGACATAAGACTTAGTCTTCTTCTTTCGTGTGAATCAGATGATTATGCTGTTGGCATTAGTTTCCCCGATGTTTTTCAAGTTAAAAATCTTTCTGGAAAGACATCGGGTACTTACAGGAAGGACCACAAGAAAGTTACCAACATCCCTAAGTGAAAGTGATACTGTGGAACCGACTGAATTCGAACTTGGAACACACAGGTCTTCAGTCCGTGCCGTTATCCACTTAACCACCGTCACCTCCCATGAGACTTAGTAACATTATATGTTTTTTTTATCTTCGTAAGGGGGCTATCAAAGTGGTGCAAAACTGTTCTGTTTGGGGAATGAATTTAAGGCACCCTTTTAGTAAAACTATAACCTTTAACTCATCGTATATCACCGATAAAAAAAGTGTAGGAATATTTCTATTCGACCGAGAGAAGGTATTGCTCGTAGAAGCAAGTGCGAGTAAGGTAGGTCAGGGTGTAAAAGATCTAGTCCCTCAAAATAATTAATAAAACTTCTCAAAATATAACAAAAAAAAAATATATATAAAAAAATGATTCACTTAATGTTACACCGGCCGTTCTTACACAGGAGAAACTACACCGGTTGTCACTATAAATAGTGCGAGTCACCAGAGACACTGAAGACAAAGCACAGTCTTGTAACTGTCTAGCCAAGTCACTTTCTTACTTTGTTAATACACTTGTTAAACCAACCCTCGACTTGACTTCCTTTATTTATTATTTACTGTGGAACAACTTCACAACACTTAATAATTTGGAAAAATTATTAAACGGAGAACGGGATTTAATCGAACCTTACCTTAAGTCATACAAAATGTTTTATTTAATGTCGGTACTTATTGACTGTTCGGCGACGGTTCCGCCATTTACGGCGTGTTTCGTAAATCACAATCGAAAACATTCGGGCCAATATGGATATCTGGTTGGAAAACTGATACAATTTTGCAATCAAATGACCGGACCAATTTTTATTGAAATAACATAAAATTTGAACAAAATGTTTGACGTGTTAAATGTTTTCTCTTTTTTACGTTTTTCTAGTGCATTTATTGAAAA
Organism: Sepiola atlantica; assembly: GCA_963556195.1. Lineage (NCBI taxonomy): Eukaryota > Metazoa > Mollusca > Cephalopoda > Sepiida > Sepiolidae > Sepiola > Sepiola atlantica. The sequence continues at coordinate 104,910,483 of OY744533.1, read as the reverse complement.
AAAAGTAAATGAGTTCTTTGTGTTGGAGTTCTGTTTGAGTACAGTGGAACAATTTGCTAAAATATAGCACTAACCATAATACGCATTCGGATAAGATAGACACAATTGACGGTGGAAGGCTAGATGTGCAGGGCAGTCGTATCAACACGATCACCAGCGTCGACCTGGTGTTGGAGTTGATGTTTAATGACAGAGCGCAGAATGCCCATCACTTCTGAAATACACAATTCTTAGAATTTTGCATTCACCTTTTGAGGAATAAATTCTATGTTTAGTTTTATTTCAACGACTAGAATTAACTTCTCAAATAACATCCAACCTCTTATATATGTATACGTCGTCCTTACACATTAGAAAAATAAATCTGTCAACATAACAAACAGCAAACACTAAACAAACACTTTTGGCTAGGAAGAAAGTGTAGTATCTGTTCCGATGGATATTGCACCCTATAGACCGGTGTCGTCTTGTCCTTCGAAGCCGGATTCCGCCTGTCTGTGGGTTTGTCCTATGCAGTTCTAGGAGGTCCACCCTCCCAGGCTTTGCCTCCCCTCTTTGGGTAGGAGTAAGTTTATTGCTTACTTCCTGAGGCACCCCTACCGGGGAATGCCGACGGGGATGCCCAGGTAATTTTAATGGCCAGAGTGCTCACTTTCTCGGGCGCTGGCTTTTCAAGCCCCACTTTCCTGACCCGACCTTGGGTCAGATCTTACCTTGTGGGAGTAAGATAAAACTGGCCTTGTGCCTAACCCCCTGCAGAGGAGGTAAATAAACACTAAACAGCTTGCTTGCTATATGAAGTTTGAATTATCTCAAGTGACTTGGATAAACTGACTCCTCTTGTCGGGATTCAGCTTGACCGCTGCTTACGACCTCCATCCCTTTATGTCCCAACTATCAACTCTGTAGCTGGTCAGCTATGCAAGTTATGGATGGACATGGAAACGCACAGACATACGTTGTATCTGATATAGGCAAACATTTAACATTTTTACAAGTTTCGTTAAAGTGATTCGCCATTTTGTGCTGACCGAATCTCTTGTAGATCCTTTCGTGTCGCCTAACAAGGTTCTTAATGTTTGGTTCGCAGTTACAACGGTGTTTGTTTCATTTAACGTTTCGGTTTCTCATTTAGCTTCTTCAGATATGCAAAGAGAAAAAGAAGAACGGAGAAAATAGTAAAAACGAATGAACCCAGATACTTGACACGGGGTCAGAAAATAGCAAAAAGAAAACAGAAAAAAAGTGAAAAAGTGTGGGATAAATATTGAGTATTTTTTATTTAACTGTCTTAAATGTTTAATCTGTTGGTGAGAGAGTTTCTGTTTTAACGAGAAATAGAGTTAGCGATTAAGTGTCTATGTATATGAAAATCACAAGTGGAATGGAGACGGGAGGTTTAGCATCTATTACTAATAAACCTTTGGTATATGTCTGTCAGAAGCAGTATTGCTTCTATTAATGTACTATTGCACTTCTATTACTAATGGAGATTTGGTATCTGTCTGTCTGAAGTCGAACCTATACTATTACTTCTATTAATGTACTATTGCACGTCTATTACTAATGGATATTTGGCATACACCTGTATGAAGTCAAACTATACTATTACTTCTATTAATGTACTAATGCACTTCTATTACTAATGGAGATTTGGTATCTGTTTGTCTGAACCCGAAACTATACTATTACTTTTATTAATTGTACTATTGTACTACTATTACTAATGGCGATTTGGTATCTGTTTGTCTGAAGCTGAAATTATACAATTACTTTTATTAATGTACTATTCTACTTCTATTACTAATGGAGATTTGGTATATGTTTGTCTGAACCCGAAACTATACTATTACTTTTATCAATTTTACTATTGCCCTTCTATTACTAATACAGATTTCGTATCTGTTTGTCTGAAGCTGAAACTATACTATTACTTTTATTAATTGTACTATTGTACTACTATTACTAATGGAGATTTGGTATCTGTTTGTCTGAAGCTGAAATTATACAATTACTTTTATTAATGTACTATTGTACTTTTATTACTAATGGAGATTTGGTATCTGTCTGCCTGAAGCTGAAACTATACTATTACTTCTATTAATTATACTACTGTATAAGCTTTTAATTATCAATTCAGGGGTAAAGTAGAATAGTATCTGTTCTTTTGTCATTATACCACCCCAAGCATTACTTCCTCCTTTTTGCTGAGGTAGGTAGTGTAGTATCTGTTCTTTTATCATGACACCATCTTTCCAGGCATTACCTCCACCTTTGAAGAGGGCATTACTTCCTTCTTTGTTAGAGGAGAGGTTAGTGTAGTATATGTTTACATGAAAACGCATGGTGATGATATTATCCTCCCAGGCTTTACCTTTCCCTTTTTGTTGAAGACGGGGTAGTGTAGTACATGTTCTATTGTCATGAAACAATCCTCTGGCCTTACCCCAACCCCTTCTCCTTTAGAGGGGGTATCGCTGTATCTGTTCTGTTTGCGTGAGAGGCATCACTTTCTCCTTTGAAGGGTAGTGTACTACATCTTTGGGATTACATCTTCCATTTGATGTGGGCAGTTCAATATATGTTCGTTCATCATGGTATCATCCTCCCGGGCCAGCAACAATATGCGACAGAAGGGGTCATATATATTTGCTAGTATGGATAAATATTGAAAATAGAATTAAAATAAAATTTAAATTGAGAGTCTACGAAAATATTCACGCCGCATTCTTAGAAATGATTTGATTTGGAGAAAAAATATGTAAAAGTTTTTCGAGGCATTCTTTAAAAAATACTGTCACATTTTTTTACATATATTTTACATATCTTTTTTTACATATTCTTTTTACATATTTTGGTTACATATTTTTTTACATATTTTTTTTACATATTCTTTTTACATATTTTGATTACATATTTTTTTTACATATTTTTTTTACATATTCCTTTTACATATTTTGTTTACATATTTTTTTACATATTTTTTTTACATATATGTATGAATTTATTCCATTCCTCGGCGACTCCTACTGATGCCTCACCCCTCTCTCTTCTCCTCATCCAGCCCGCCATCCGCCATATTTGCCCCTCCCCCCTTCCGCAGACACTTCTCATTTTGCAACTGTCATCTTCGATATTCTACCTTGTTGTTTTTTATTTCATAAATTTCAATCCAACGTGGACATTTGCCGTCATTTAAAAATATACAACATTTCAACAAGAAATCACATTGTCACGTCAGCGGTTTCTCTCGAATCTACGCGTCCACCCTTGCACCACAAAACCAACACGACTGCACAGCCTCACACAACACATCATCATCATCATCATCATCATCATCATCATCATCATCATCATTATTATTATTATTATTATTATTATTATTATTAGTAGTAGTAGTAGTAGTAGTAGTAGTAGTAGTAGTAGTAGTAGTATTGTTGTTGTTGTTGTTGTTGTCGTCGTCGCTGCCACCGCCGCCGCCGTCGTCATCATCATCATCATCATCATCATCATCATCATCATCATCATCATCATCATCATCATCGCCATCGCCATCGCCATTATCATCGTCATCGTTATCGTTATTGTTATTATTATTATTATTATTATTATTATTATTATTATTATTATTATTAATGTTATTATTATTATTATTATTATTTGTACTCACTCGGAGTTCTCACACAGGTCATCGTCAGTGATTGCTCATTAACAACACCCGGTGGTGTTCGCTGGAGTCTGAGTGACATCAAGCCTCCCCAGATTTCCAGTTTTCTTCACCTCTTTTTGATAACCACCGCACATGACTTTGCGGTATCGCAACAGTCGCTTACCATTGATTTCTCGCTGGTAAGGACCATTGTTCTTCTCTGGGATTTGGGTGGCAATAAGCCTCCCCAAGGTCCCAGCATTATCCTCACTCTTCCATTGGAGGTCTGGTTTGTGCTATCCCTCCTCTGTCTTCTCATGCTACTTGACCCTCTACAAATATTTTGTGTGGTGTCAGCCTAGGCCGGCGCCATTTTTTTTGAAGAGGTCAGCTTCTTGTTGTTGTTGTTGTTGTCGTCGTTGTTTTCGTTGTTGTTGTTGTTGTTGTTGTTGTTAACTCACACAGGGAATCATCAGTGATTGCTCACGCCGGTGATGTTCCCTGGAATCTGAGTGACAACAAGTCTCTCCAGATTTCTAGCACCCTCTATCTCTTTCGATACCTGTTGCAAATCACTTTGCATTAGGGCAACAGCAGTTTACCATGGATTTCTCATTGATAGCAGCCGTTAGCGTTCTCTGGAATTTGAGTGGCCATCAACCTTCTCCAAGAAGATCCCAGTACTCTCCGCGCCTCTTCAATAGAAGTCTGGACGGCATTCTTCTTCCTCAGTCTTTTCATCCTCCCTGGCTTTTCACGACCATTTTGTCGATTATAGATCGAGGCTAGTGACACAATTTGTTGAGGGAGAAGGGTATTAACAGATTATGAGATTTCTGTCAGTTAAACTTACCTTCGATTACTCGGCGTTACCTGCGTATGTGGGGTCGTTTCCGCCTTCGAAGGTTTTTTATCATTGCCGTGCATTGTATGGTGATAATCTCCCCTTTGATTCCAATTTCTTCTGATCTTTTCCCCCAGCTTTTCCTGAACTAATACCTGTACTATTATTCGTACTACAGTGGTCTTCTTCATGTTCCATATTCTCTTTTGTTCCCTTCTCTGACAAGCTCCATGTATCTGCTTCGTTTTTATGACTCCTTAATCTTCACTTGTGACCTGTTGGGACGGCGAAATCTACCATTTGGCATGCTCTGGTTAGGGTTAAAGCATTTTCTTTCTTATTTTTATCATCACCTTCAGTTCCTTTGCTTGAATGAGTTTCTGCGTTTGTATTTCAATGGATTTCCATTTTGGATTTTATGCCTGTTTTTTTTTTCAATAATGGGTTCTGTTTATGCTTGTCTAATTTGTTTGGATAGTCAAAGTGAATCCGCTTGCACAGTTCTCGGTGATCGACCTTCCCAACCCAATCACATGTTTTTGTATTTCATTTGGTTAGTTTGTTGCATTCTTATATTATGCGGTTTATTGTTTCGTCCCTTTTGCCACATCGTTTACATTTACTGTTCTCTTTAGTTTTGTCTCGTTTTTATGTCCTTAGGTCTGATAGCGTTGATCTATGCGGCCTCTCAGTAACGATTACGTTTCTTTGTTGAAGTGTCCTTTTCATAGCCATGTGCAGATGTTTTTGCTTTAGTCAGTCTCATAAATCGTCCATGTAGCTCTTCACTTTTTTGTTTCTCCGCTTGTTCACTGTTTTTCTGCATTTTTAATTGTGCCATTCGTTATCAGCCATTTTGTATTGTGTGTTATGTATTTTTCAAGTTATTTATCGGATTGTCCGTGCAGTCTTCTATACTTACCAGTTCTCTACCCACCTCTTTTCCTTTTTACATGAAGTAACTGTTATTATTATTTACTTACTAGAAGTTCTCACACAAGTCATCATCAATGACTGCTCTCTGATAATAACCGGCAGTATTCCCTGGAATCTGTGTGACTGCAAGTCTCCCCAGATTTCCATTACTCCCCACCTCTTTCGATAACCATAGCAAATGATCGTGCGGTATCGCAACAGCCGCCTACCATTGTTTTCTCGCTTGCAACGGTCATTGGTCTTTTCTGGGCTTTGTGCGACAATAAGCCTCCCCAAAGTCCCAGTACTCTCCGTACCCTTTCAGTGGAGGTCTGGTTAGTGCTCTCCCTCCTCAGTCTTTCAATCCTCTTTGACCCTTCACGACTATTTTGTGTGCTATCAACCGAGGCCGATGCAATCACATTGTGTGTGTGTTTTTATGGGGGGTCAGTTGATGATATTTCTTGCCGTTTTAGTTCCCTTGGGTTCATGTGGTTGTGTTCTTTCTATATTTTGGTTTTATTTCTATTGCAACTCTCACGTGGCTGATTAGCATACGTAATTTATGTGGGTTGGTTTCCGCATTCAAAGATTTTTCTTAAGATTTCAGTTGTTTGCATCATTGCCGTCCTTTGTTTAGTCTCAGTTTTCTTTTTGATTGCAATTTCTATCAATTGTTTTTTTAAAGTTTTTTTCGGGACTGTTCCTAGTGCTCTTACGGTTATTATTGGTATTATATTGACTTTCTTAAGTTCTCTGGTAAGTTCCGTATATTTGCTTTTTTGTCTCCTTGACTTTCACCCTGTGATCTGCTGGGACGGAAAAATCTACGATTCGGCAGTTTTTTACTCCTTGTTAACTATTATGACACCCGGTCCTTTTGCTTGGATGAGTTTGTCGGTTTGTGTCTCCATGTTCTAGAGGATTTTGTTTTCCAGTACTGTCTCGTGTCTGTACCATTTATCTGTATGTTCAAATTGCAGTCGTTTGCATAGTTTCCAGTGTACTGCCTTCCCCATGCAGTTGTGTCTGTTGTATTTTGTAGGGGCTTTTTTCACTGCATTACATTTTTGTGATTTACTGTTTCGTCTCTTGGTCCACAGAGTCTGAACTTACTCTTTTCCTGGGTTTTGTCTATTTTAGCTCTATATATTTCGTTTTAATAGCATTTTTTCATGAACTTGTAAATATCTTTTCTCAACAAAAAATAATTTTAAACCATTGACAATAATTTAGTAAAGTAGCCCATATATTGTAAATGTGGTATTGTGGTGATTGCTGAAGTGAAAATGATTGACAAATAGTAAAGAATGAAACAAAACAATCCTTGGACAAATTAGGTCAACATGCGCCTAGTTAAGGATATAATAGACAGTAGATGACCACAGATACTACCAAATTCGCAACAGTACATGTAAACGATGTGGCAAAAGGGACGAAACAATAAACCGCATAATAAATGAGTGTAAGATTCAAAGTGTAGTATCTGTTCTGTCCTCAATTATAGATTGAAAAAGAGGCAATTTTTATTTTTTCACATCTGGTGTCCCATTTCGAGGAACTGCATAACCTCATCATTACACACATCTTTGTGTCTTCTAGTGTTGTCCTCGTGGGGAGACAAATACACAGGAATCCCTTATCTTCTCCATGACTCAGACTTTGGCCTCGAACAGTAAGTATGACTCCCGCGTTTTCACCTTTGACCCCTTAACTTTTTAGCTATTGTTTGATGTTGATCCACATCAGAACCCTGACTAATAAACCGTTTAGCCTTCCATTGTTCTCGCGAATGGGTTGGCTAAATCTGTCATATTAAACTTTGTCTCCTGTTGGTGTTAGTATAGATTCACCCGATACGACGTGGTCAACTGTTTTTACCTTTCATCATGGCGCATTCTACAATTTGTCATTGTGTCCCTGCCTCGACCGACGGTGACACTCTTAAAACTACATAAATAAATAAACAGGGAACGGCAGACCATTGTCTCCTGTGTCAATCTAACCTCCCTTGCTAACCCACCTACCCTGCGATACCACCCCCTCTTCCTCATCTATCCTACAATCTGGCATCAAAAGTGACACAACGAGAAAGAAAAAACGAGGAAAGAGTGAAATAAATGAAAAGAATGAAGGAAAGAGAGACAGAAGGAAATGAATTACCATTGTTATTATTATTGACTTGTAGTAAACACATTAGTTAATACCAGTAATTTTCTTGGTGATTAAAACCGATGGATTTCCCTGGAGTCCAAATAAGAGCAAGTGTTCCCAGATTTCCAGGACACTCCGTTCCATTGAAAAACTCCCCCTTTCTCCCCCCCGTGTAGCTAGCACCAGGCGAAATTTCCAAAAACAACGATTTTTTGCAAAGAGCTTACCGTCTTTTGAAACACATTGCTGCGGGACTGCTTCCCTTCTGATTACAACACGGTCGTCTTCAGATCGAATATCAACAGATTATTGCTGTGAACCGTTTCCACAAGTACAACAACTTCGTTACTTCCATAAATCATTCCCAATCCTCTCATCATGTTCTTCATCTTTTAACTAGTAACCATTTTGATCTCATTAACCCTTATCCTCGAGTTGCTTTTGGCCTTCATAAGTGGAGACTCATTGTTACAACAACAAAAACACTGACTTGGTGTTCACAGACCAGCCGGTTTAATAATTTCTATGTGATAACGGCCAGTGATTTTCCCTGGAATCTGAGTGACTCTAAGTGCTATGGTTGCTTACTTCACGGACAGCATAAACTCTTCCGCTCAAAATAAATACTGGGAGAACATGCCTCTCAGTGTTGTAGTCAAACGAGTCCGTTCGTTCTTTCTGTAACTTCAGTTGTTTAGAGACTTCGGAATGGGGAAATACCAGTCGAGGATTCGTTCAATCAGTCCGGCAGGAACTGGGCCATTTCGGTGGCCTTTCATCTGTCGGGCTGAGGTATTAGGTCCTTGATAAGGTGTAGAAACGTATCTGTAACTTGATTGGCCCTACCCTTTCTTCTTCTCTGCACCCTCACTATCACAGACGTGATGTTAAGAGTCCCAGTCTTTTCTATAAATACTATTATGGCATGTGTTCTTCAGAATTATGTGATCTATTCCCCACTTCTTTTGTTTCAGCTCGTTTGACTCGTTGGTCTAGTGGTCTCTATCAATTCACTGTTTTGATACCTCATTGTAATACAGCTTCATATTCCAGTAGCTTCTTTCAAAGAACTGCAGACTAGTGGAACTCTCTTCCTGCTGACTGTTTTCCTCTTACATATAACCTTATTCTTTTCAAGACTAAGGCCGATAAGCATCTCCTTTGTTTACAATAATCATATTTGTTCTTGTTAGCTCCTTACATCAAGTGGCTTCATGCCTTGTCTGTAACCATTAATTGTGAATATACATCAGCACTTATATGTGATTGATGTTGAAAATGCTACACTGGAGATCCGCGAATATATGAATATTTTATTATAAATTTACATTTGAGCATCTTCTTTTTAGATGAACCACAAAGTTTTATTTTAAAATTTGTGTAGAAATTTTCATCAAAGGTTTTGTTGTTATTGAAACGCTCAAGTACTTTCGACCAGAATAGATCGTTTCAAAATATTTTGTCATTGAAAGTTCATAACATGTTGATTTGATAGCAGTACTTAACGTTTCGGTTTAAAAAAAAATACTTCAAAACTTCAAGAACAAACCGTTTTGGACAATGTTTACAAATTCCTGATCAAACACAAAGAGTATCTGTTGAAAAATAGAAAAACACAGAATATAAAACCAGATCCTGGGTTTACAACAAAGCATCTTAATACATACACATAGCCATATATATATATATATATATATATATATATGGTACGTCAATGAAAATTAATAAGACCTGCAAATGGAAGCAAATCGATATCTTCAGTTGTTCAAAACAAGGAGCAGTTTAGTTAATAAAAAACATTTATTTTTCTTCTCTTTCATTCCTTAAACCAGGCTTTTCAAAGATTAAAATCTTATCATCAGAGGAAAAATTATGATTGATAAGTTGACAGGATAGGACTGTCAAAGTTCCAAATTTGAAAGAGTTTTTAAAAAAATTTTAAAGTTCAAACGGGCATGGAAATCACCAATAACGAAATCCAAAAAAATATATACACACACATATATATATATACAGGGTGGGCAAAAATAAGGGTCCTATTTTTAAAAATTCATAACTTTTTTATTTATTGATTTTTTTTTTTTTTTTAGAATAAGTAAAGGACCCCTTCCGAAGCAAGCATGAGCCGTATTAGCCCTAAGGAACGTACCCTCATTTAGAAAACATTATTTTTGCTTAAAAAACTCAAAACAGTGTAAAAAACAATACTTTAGTTTTTGTAAGTTTTAAGAAGTGTTTTTCGGCTAAAATTTGTTTTGTTTATTTCAAAAAATCTCGGAAGGATCAGTCTACACACACATAAAGTTTGGTGAGTTTAACTTTTATTTTGTGGAAGTTATTCAAATTCAAGTTATTCAAATTTAAAGATAGGACCCTTATTTTGGCCCACCCTGTATATATATATATATATATATATATATATATATATATATATATATATATGTATGTATGTATGTATGTATGAAGGAAAACGGGGATAAAACTATTCGACGTAATGTAAAATAAAAAAGGAAAACCAAAAATTCTGTTATTTATGTATTCATCAACGTTTCGTCTTTATTGAAAGACTTCCTCAGGATGAAGACAGCAATCTAGAAAACATCATACAGAATATTAATTTTGATTGTCTCTTCCCCTTCCAGGTTAGAATAAACGGCAGATTCAGACTTCCGCCCCCCCCCCCCAACATCCACTGCCAGACAAGCTTGGCTGTGACATATTTTGACTCAGACAACCTTCCTAGATAAAAATAGGCATAAACTAATAAGTCGAAGCAATCAATTCCATATATTTCGCGTCCTTTGAAGGAGACAGACCACTGATGATAACGCTACAACCAAAATCATGATTTTAATTTTCTGCTTGTTCGCGTCAACAACCGTACAGAAGTATGGAGACTTTCTGACAGTTCAAAATTAATATTTTGTATGATATTTCTACATTGTTTTTTTTTTCATCCTGAGGAAGTCTTTCAATAAAGACGAAACGTTGATGAATACATAAATCACATAGTTTTTGGCTTTCCTTTTTCAGTTCACGTATATATATGTATATATATATATATATATATATATATATACACACATATACACACACACACACACACACATATATATATATATATATATATATATATATATATATATATATATATATATATATATAAAATGTTTGTTGAAATCAACGTGTAAGATGGTAGGAACATCCCAGGTAAGTGCTCGATTAATTGAGAAAATACAAAAGTAAGAGTTTAATATTTATTCCATGAAAAATGCCAGTATACTGAACTCATATTCCCTTAATAGAGTTAAGATGAAAATTCATATACACAAAATTACAAAAGCAAGGAAATTCCCAAATTTGTACACTTTTATTGTCATTAAGGGTATGACTACATATCAACCAAGCCATTTCATTATCACATCACTACAGTATACATCTCTATGCATGAGTGGATGAAGTGGGTGAGGTGAGCTGAAGAAAAATTCATACCAGTAAAATACATAGCCCTGTTGTGCTCGCATGCCCTTAATGACAATAAAAGTGTAAACATTTGGGAATTTCCTTGCTTTTGTACATTTAGTGTATATGAATTTTCATCTTAACCCTATTAAGGGCATATACGTTCAGTATACTGGCATTTTTCATGGAATGTCACTACTATGCCTCAATACAATGGTCATTTTAAAGGTTTTTTGGAATTTTCTGGAAAACTAAGGTATATGGTAAACTGAAATTAAAATGCCATCAACTAGACCCTAGAACCTCTATCTCTGCCCAAAATAGCTGAATCCATCAAATAGTTGATGAGATACAGGGTGGCACAAACGTACGTACGTACACACAGATAACATGATTTCATGATTAAACTTTCTGGATCTCTGGGTTGCCTTGACTAATGATGCTGAAATTCTACACACTTATAGAACCTATCAAATAAAAATGTTGTGCAAAGTTTTAACTAATTTGGTTTATTGGTTTTTGATTTATGATTGATCAAAGAAATGAGATTTATAGCATAGGCACTTTTTTGAAGTCTATTAAGGGATAGAGCGCTCTCGCGCCTCCCTTGATATATATATGTGTGATTTATTTTAAGGTACAGAAAATCAGTACAACATCAGTACCATCGGTTTCAAGCTCATAAGGCTTTTACAATCTGGCCAACTGCAGGTTTTGTTGTTATCTGGCAAATAAAATGGATTGTCTGGCATCAAACCTCGTTTGGATATGTTATTTGCTTTGCAGTGTTAAATTAGAATCGCCTAACACAAAATTTAGACGATCAATTAATAAGAATGACATAATAATAAAAATAGCATTAAATTATGAACATAGATTCTTAAATTAGTTTCATTTTTACATATTATATCTATACATACACTAATCTTTTTGTTCCATAATATTAATGATTATACAAAAACTTCACATTAAATTCTAGTGTCAATCGAATCTCTCTGGTTATTTTACTTACATTCCGTTTTCCAGGTAAGAATTATGAATCTATAATTTATCCCCCTAAATATTATCTGATAATATTATTTAAAAAAAAAACATGTGTAAGATAATGAAGAGTGGCAAAAATGAATCGTGGACGAGTCCATTGTGGGTGGGACGTCGAGAAAGAAATAAAGGCGACTTGATAACTGTTAAAAAGGAGAAGGTTCCGCAGTGCAAAAGGGACTTGAACAACGACGGTTTCAAAAACGAGAAGAGCCAAAACGCTTGGTGATTGGTGTATCGATGTACCGGAAGAATGCGAGTTTACCGATATTTATGGTACCGATGAAGCTTTATTGGCTATGGTACCCAAGCCCGTCTTGCTGTTAGACTTTTTTGTCCGCTGACTAATAAGCAAGTTGGTACTAGAAAGAATCCGCTGACTTGTACTTCACCAAAAGGGTTGTAGAACAATTACTTCAGTTCACGCTCGGATAGACAATGCATAGCAAATTGTTTTCCAATCGGATGTATATACGAACGAGTTTCTAGCGTAAACCAAGTCTGTGACCTCAACAAGAAACAGAGTTTCATGACACAAAAGTATGTCAAAAAATTGTTTAATATGTGTGCGTAGCCGGCGTAAACCATCCGGTAATGGCAAATAAAGAAAACCAAAGTTGTTTCATATACGTTCTGTTCTTTGTCATTTTTGTTGGACCTTACCGGGTATCCTGAAAGAACGGGTAATGCAACACATGCCCCTTCAATTTTTTGAATAAGTTTACAATTTTAGCTATTTTAATAATTGATATAGCCTATACTTATATTTATTATTCAAGTATATATATATATATATATATATATATATATATATATATATATATATATATATTTATTATTTATTTATTATTCATTAAAATAAATAAATAATAAATAAATATATTTGATTTAAATACTGATCTTTTATTTGAATTGTATCTTCTGTTTGTGATCTAGCCACGCCTATCCCCATTTGACCGCCTAGCTTGCAATATAGAGACCAAACGGTTCTCTCTTAATCCTGATAGATTTCACAAGAAAGTGTGTGTGCACCGTTTAACGATGTACATACGTATTTGACAGCCATTTTTTCTATGAACGAACCAGGGAATTTGTCGCTGTCCCTTGAGATGAAGATTGATTTTATTAATGAGATTAACGCTCGTTTCAAGCTGGATTCGACTGATTGTTCCGATTTTCAGCTTTTTTGTTCATTTGCTTTTAACACCTGAAGATTATTCGACGAAGAATCGAAAATGTTCGTGAAACCTATCGGACATTTATTATTTTTTCGTTTTTAATACAAAAAAGACCATAAAAAAATTGAAAAAATAAAATAAGTATAATTAAACAGACGAATTCGGCTATCCATGTTTGCATAAATGAAAAAGTGCTGCCTAAATACAAACACACAATATATATATATATATATATATATATATATATATATATATATATATATATATATATATATATATATATGTGATTTTATGAAGGCTTACCAAAGCATTCCTTTCAGGACACCAATGATGACCATTAAATATATTTTTTCTTACAAATATTATTTATTAAAATTAAATGTTTTTCCTACACGTGTTTCACTACCAAGCAGTTACTTGCTTGGCAGATCATCAGGGAAATTAAATGTCTGGAATACTGGTTTCAACTGCCGACAATACACAATGTGGCGTTGCAATAGTTGAGGTCACTTAAGAAGAGAAGAGGAAAAAAAAAAAAAAGTTAAAATTAAAAAACAAGGAAGAACAACGATAAAAAAAGGAAAGTCCTAGAAAAGTCTTAGAAAAGTAGCTCGTGTTTGCCAACAAGCAAATAATCGGTCCCAAATGCATTAAAAAAACCCAAAAACCGGAACAATGTGCGATAATACACTTTCACGTCGGCCGGCACAATGATGAATAAATCCCCCCCCCAAAAAAACAAACAAACAAAAGAACTAAATCATTCAAGGAATGCTTTGGTAAGCCTTCATAAAATCACATATAAATGCTCTGTACTCTGTAATCGAGTATCATCGAGCTTGTTTTGATTGGAACAACCCCGGTCTTCACTGAATGATCTATTTTATAAGTGAAAAATCTAAATCTATATATATATATATATATATATATATATATATATATATATATATATATATATATATATATGTGTGTGTGTGTGTGTGTGTGTGTGATGTAATGGACTCTCCCGTCGATTTTCGACGTATGAGTGCCCCGCCAGGGGCTGCCCGCGCGTGACTTTGTAATTGCAAGGGTTGCGCAATCCCAACAACCGCTCTCCTGAGTCGGCATTGCTTGATTCCAATGGCAAGTAGTGATACAGGACGACTGGAAACAATGCCGAGATAAGCAGAGAGCACATACAGCACCTGGTATTCCCAAATGGTCACCCATTTAGTACTGGCCAGGCTCGACGGCGCTTAACGAATATGAAGAGTTCGAATGCAAAACGCGATAAATCCAATCCGTTTGAATTTCAACATTAAACAATAAAAAGGTAAAATATATTAAATCTAGACATCGACTAAAAGCTGATTTTAATGGAAAGCAAAAAAAAATTATTCTTGGATCATATTTTGTAAGTTCTCCTTACTTTGAGTTAGTAAAGAAGTTAAGACCATTAATTTTGTCACACCAATTGACCAGGTAATTATTGTACAGAGAGTCCTTTGACACTCAAATACATTGTCTAGTAAGCATTCAAGTTCTCTCTCTCTGTCTGTCTGTCTGTCTGTCTCTCTCTCTCTCTCTATCTATCTCTCTCTCTCTCTCTCTCTCTCTCTCTCTCTCTCTCTCTATATATATATATATATATATATATGTGTGTGTGTGTGTGTGTGTGTGTGTGTGTGTGTGCATAGTGTGAGAGAGAGAGAGAGAGAGAGAGAGAGAGACAGAGAAAGAGAAGGACATATAGGCTTTCTGTTGGTGGTTGTAAAATTGAAAACGTATCTTTCTATTGTTTTGCATAAAAATGTATAGTTGAACATATATATCTTAACATCTAACGCACTGTACTTATCTATCTATCTATCTATCTATCTATCTATCTATCTATCTATCTATCTATCTATCTATCTATCTTACCCCTCTCTCTTTCTCTGTATATATATATATATATATATATATATATATATATATATATATATATATATATAGAGAGAGAGAGAGAGAGAGAGAGAGAGAGAGAGAGAGAGAGAGGGAGATAGAGATATATAGAGATATATAAATATATAAATATATATATATAATATTACTGTTACGTATATATTTATGTTATAATGCACTATATTACATACACACACACACACACACACACACACACACACACACACACACATATATATATATATATAAATATATATATATATATATGTATGGATTTTTGCTTTCGAATTTATTCAATAGTGCTCGATACACGAGTAAAGTTTAGCAAAAGATATATTTATGACAATATTCAGGAAACGTTTGGGTTTTATATCAGTGAGTAAAACATTTAGCCTGATGATTTCCTTTGGTTGGAATACATCACTTTATACTATATATATATATATATATATATATATATATATATATATATATATATATATATATATATATATATATATATATATATATATGAAAAGTCGCGGTACGACGAAACACGTGTCAACGAATAACTATTTTCTCTCTCTCATCCGTCCTCTCTCTCTCTCTCTCTCTCTCTCTCACTCTCTCTCTCTCTCTCTCTCTCTCTCTCTCTCTCTCTCTCTCTCTCTCTCTCTATATATATATATATATATATATATATATATATATATATATAAATAATATAAATAAATATATGAAGATTCGCGGTACAACGAAACACGTGTTAGAGAATAACTATTTTCTCTCTCTCTCTCTCTCTATCTCTCTTTCATTCTCCCTCTCTCTCTATATATATATACATATATATATATGCATATATATATATATATATATATATATACATATATATATATGCATATATATATATATATATATATATATATATATATATATATATTGATCGATCGATCCACGCATATCGGCACACCTCGTTCTGAACGCGTCTACATCGCACCTTAGAATTCGTGACATTTTTTGTTTTTGGTTCTTTTTTGTTTTTTTTACTTTTTGTCTCAAAGAACGCAAATAATTTTTGCCTCGCGAATCGGCAGCCATTTCTGTCGGAATGCGTTTTCCCGCCATAAGAACGCATCCACGTAACCCTCTTCCCCCCTTTCCCTACAACTTGCGCCCTCTTTACCCACTCCCACCTCACAAGATGTGCGCATGCGCACGAAACTAACACACTTCCTCCTCCATCCTCCTCTTTCTCCTCCTCCTCCTCCTTCTCCTCCTCGTCCCCTCCCTCCCCTCTCGAAATGGCTCGACTCAAATGACGACGACGACGACGACGCGGACACTGACGACAAATTCCAGATAATTTTCCCTCCCGAAACCCTCACATCTTCCTTCTCCCACTCCTTTCCTCCTCCTCTCTCATTTCTTCTGTAAATACGACTCTTCCTTCTACTCTTACCTTTCTTCTTTAGCGTCGACACTCTAAATACGACATAAATAAATAAACAGAGATATAGAGACGGAAAGAGACGCCATTGTCTACTGTGTCAACCAAGTCTCCCCAAACTCTTCCTCCCCCCACTTAGCATTACTGTCTTTTCCTCTCCCCCTTCATTTTCCTCTTTCTCTTCCTCATCGCGCCTCCAACTCTTTTTCTGCGACCATCTGTTATCAAAGATGACGTAAAAAGAATAAAACAAAACAGAAAAGGAAAAAAGGAATGGCAGATAAAAGATATTAATAAGAAAAGAAGGAAAGAAAGTTGAAAGGTATAGTCAAAAAAAGAAGGAAATAAATAAATAAAGAATGAAATAAAAAAGGGAAAGAGTGAAAAAAGGAAAGAAAGATTGAAAGGAATAAGCAAAAAAAAGAAGGAAATAAATAGATAAAAATTAAAGAAAAAAAAGGAAAAATGAAGCAAAACGGACCAAAGAAAGAAAGAAAGAAAGAAAGAAAGAAAAAATGGAAAAACATGAACAAAGAAAGAGAAAAACAAATACAATTAAAGAAAAAAGAAATAAAGAAAAGAAAAGAACAAAGAAATGAAACGGTGAAACTGAAACAAAAAAAAAAAGAAATAGAAAAAAGAAATTAATAAATAAATAAAAACTATATATACATATACACATACATATATATAGTAAGTTATACAAATATATATTATGTCAATAAAGCTACACAGAGGCTTCCCCGTTTCATCCCCGGGGGCAATCGCCAGGCTAAAATGCATGAAGTTAGTTTTGCCGCGTGTTTATATATACACGTCTAGCTAGTTAACCAATCAGGTTCTTTGTTGTTCTCTAAGTCAATGGTTGGGCCTCTCACAAACAAAGGTTCGGTTTATTTTACTTCCTAGCTCTACTTACGTATCAAGCACTGTTGAAGTAAATACTGAAACATTGATACATAAAAAAATATCTCACCTTATAACATGTTATGTAGATACACGAAATAATATTAATATATATATATATATATATATATATATATATATAGTAGCATAAAATATACTTTTCGTAAATAATATATATATATATATATATATTTATTATTGTTTTTACTGCAGACTATAGACAATGCTATCGTAGGTTCGATCCTTATCCAAGTTAGCTATGCTGATGATTACGGCTAATAGCCAGAAACACGTGTCTATGGATTACTTTTATGTACGTAAATATTAATACACACACACGCTCACACACACACACATACACACACACACACATATATATATATATAAATTTGACGTGAAATATTCTATATTAAATGAAGTTTTTAAAGCTATTCTTAAAATATACAAAATAACGTTTCAGGGTTTATTTCTAATTCGCAGACGACTATCTATCTCATTATCTACCCTATATATATATAAAGAGAGAGAGAAAGAGAGATAGAGAGAGAGGGAGAGAGAGAAAGATATATATATATATATATATATATATATATATAGAGAGAGAGAGAGAGAGAGAGAGAGAGATAAAGGGAGAGATAGTGATATATATATAGAGAGAAAAAGAGAGAGATATATATAGAGAGAGAAATAGAAAGAGAGAGAGAAATAGATAGATAGAGAGAGAGAGAGAGAGAGAGAGAGAGAGAGAGAGAGAGAGAGAGAGAGAGAGAGGGAGACCGGATTTTTACCTATTCCATTACTCTTTCCTTCTCATCTCCGCTTGTTTGTTGGGTCCGTCTTCTCGTTTCAGAGACAATACCTCATGCAGACACTCTTGCACAAACAAGTGCATATGTAACACGCACGCGCACACATATACGCGCACGCACGCACACAACACTACAACAAGGGTGATCACATATCTCTTCCTTTTTATCACAACCACTAGCTCTCACTCTGCCAATAAATACATCTCGATATTTATATATATATTAGTCTCTGCACATCTAGTTACGTATGAGCTTCCCCCCCCACATATATATATATATATATATATATATATATATATATATATATATATATATATATATTTCCATTTCTTGCATTGTGATAGCCTTCTAATACTCCTATATATATATTTGGTTTCACCCAAAAAGGAACCACTGTATAGTGTAGGTTTTTTCAAGACACTTTATTTCAAGAACTTTTTACTCTTTGTGAATTTTTCTGATGATTTTGTAATGTTGCAGAGACGATATTAACATAAAAATGTTGTTTGACACAAGACAAATGAAACGGACCGTAAAAATATATCTCACAGAAATGTTATGTTTTTTGGAAATGTGAAAAAATAAAATAAAAATAATAAAATAAAAACATATATATATATATATATATATATTTATATATACATGTGTGGGGGTATGTGCGTGTGTATGTGTACTAAAAATATTGAGTCACCTATTTAGCTAGGTTATATTGCTATATATGTTTTGAGGCATGTCCGTCCGTCCGTCCGTCCGTCCGTCCGGATTTTTCTCCGCAACCATCCATTGAATTTCTTTGAAATTTTGCATGAAGTTGTAACTTTGGTCAGGTTAGAAAGTGACATTGTCCGATTTAAAAAAAAAATCTGGTTAGCCCCCCCAGGAGGTCAAAAGGCCCCGAAATGGCAAAAAATGACATTTTTTACCCCATAACTTTTTATCCATCCATTCAATTTCTCTGAAACTTGGCCAAAATGTGGAGGCAATTGTTCCTAATAGAAAATAAGTATCGCTGACCTTGAAAAAATCTGGTTCGCGCCCCCAGGGAGTCAAAAGATTCCAAAATGGCAAAAAATGACCCTGTCTCCCATAACGTTTGATCCATCCATTCAATTTTTCTGAAACAAAATGTAGAGGCAATTGTTCTGGATATAAAATGAGCATCCTTGACCTCAGAAAAATTCTGCTTCCCGCCTCCCAGGGCCAAAGGGGGGGGGTAAAAAAATGCCCCAAATTGCCAAAATTTATTGCATTTTACACTCGCCACATCGAGTCACATACAGAAGGGGACCACACACGCGCGGCTTGTTTTTCTTTTATGGAAGCAGAATATTTTTTACAGTAGCAAAAAATCCTGGCGTTCCCAAAATTGAATTCGGAGCACTATATACGATTTCCGATCCCATAATACAATCTTAACTTTTTATACTTCTATTTTT
>OY744533.1:104868237-104885737 GCA_963556195.1 Sepiola atlantica | reverse complement strand
GTCCTTTTCTGAAAATGGTCGGCTTATACCCAAAATGGTCAGTTTATACCCAAATATCTAATATCTATAAATTCAATAAACCAAACATCCCTAGGAAAAAAAAAATTAATTTCAGACTGTTTACTCAAGAAATATAAACATATAAAAAAAAATTCATCCAAATCTGTTAAACATTAAAAAATATTATAAACCTCAAGCATACAATCCTTTTATTAATATAAATGCAGTCGGTATTAGATAACCAAAAAAGGGTTGATATACCGTAAAACTAAACAAAACAAAACAAAACAAAACAAAACAAACAAAATGTAAGTTAGTCAAAAGTTGCTTCCCAATTTTAATAGCACAAAATATATGCTAAAACATATCTTAAATCTGGGATTGAGTTATGTTTGAAGAAAAAAATTGTTTTAATTGTTCTAGTAAGCCATTATTTATAATTAACTATATCACTATCCCTTTCTTTTATATATTCATTTATTTCTCTATCCCTCTAACTCTATCTTGATTTAACCACTCTCTAATATTTTTACTGTTTCTGTAAGCATTTAGAGAAAAAGTTATTTGCGTCGTCATCTAATTTACGTCCGTATATATGTATGCGTGTATGCATATACTTATGTGTGGGAAATGAAAAATCAAAATCCAAGGGATATTTTTTATATATTCATCAACGTTTCGTCTTTATTGTAAGACTTCCTCATGATGATAATTTTAAGAAAAATGTCATGCAAGTACATCGAAATATTGGGTTGACATGATGGGTTGATAAGGAAAAGTAGTGGCCGTGGCTACTAAGAGCGCTGGACGAGGGTCCAGGCTTCGAGAAGTGAGTAGTGGCAAATAGTGAAATTTCATGACATTTTTCTTAAAATTATCATCCAGTCTCTCAGGAAAGGGTGCTGTCGCCGATCACAATTAGTGGTTGGGTTAGGGTTAGTTGTTAAAGAAAAGGAACTTTGAATTGGTAGCATGAAATGTAACTATCCATTTTGGACGCCGTACGATTACAAACTGGAGGTCCTTTTCCAAGGATTCAGCCATTGCCTTGCTTGTATAGGTATTCGATTTGCCCTCCTACAGAGAATTATGCAGGATGTCATCAGCAAATACACCTATCTCAGACACGCTTACACCAGGGAGGTCGTTTATAAAAGATCAGAGATAATATACGTCCAAGTATCGATCCCTGGGGCACATCTGCATTGATTTGGTGTTGTGTGGATTTACGCCCATCGATGACTATCTGCATCTTTCTATTATCTATTTAGCGGATTCTGTTCTCTGTTATCTAGATTCGGCTCGGTTTCGATTTCGAGAACTTTATATATATATATATATATATATATATATATATATATATATATATATATATATATATATATATATATATATATATATATTTATAGATAGATAGATACATACATATACATATATATATACATATTTATATATATATATATATATTTATATATATATATATTTATATATATATATATTTATATATATATATATTTATATATATATATAGAGAGAGACTTGAGAGAAAGAACTTGATATATATATATATATATATATATATATATATATATATTGGTACATAAAAATTAGTACATCATTAGTACCGTCGGTTTCAAGCTCAGAAGGACTCTGCCATCCGGCTCTCTTCAGCTTATGTTGTCATCGTAAGCTGAAGAGAGCCGTATGGCTAAGTCCTTCTGTGCTTAAAACCGACGGTACGAATGTTGTACTAATTTTTCTGTACCAAAAATTAAATAAATATTACGCTCTTAATTTTAATTTTAATTCTCAATTAATCGAGCACTCTGCTGGGATTTTTCCTGCTATATCACAAAAGAAGTTATATATATATATATATATATATATATATATATATATATATATATATATATGCGATTTTATGAAGGCTTACCAAAGCATTCCTTTCAGGACACCAATGATCACCATTAAATATATTTTTTCTTACAAATATTATTTATTCAAATTAAATGTTTTTTCCTACACGTGTTTCACTACCAAGCAGTTACTTGCTTGGCAGATCATCAGGGAAATTAAATGTCTGGAATAAGGGTTTCAACTGCCGGAATTTTTCCTGCTATATTACAAAAGAAGTTATGTATATATATATATATATATATATATATATATATATATATATATATATATATATATATATATATATATATATATATATATATATATATGGAGAGAGAGATAGATAGATAGATAGATAGATAGAGAGATGGAGAGAAAGAGAGAGAGTGAGAGAGACAGACTGACCAACAGAAAATAAAGACAATCGAAATGTTTTAGTCTATGTCGCTAGGCAATGGAAGAAAGATTTATTGTTCAATTCTTGCCAATGCCCGGAAGTGGTTCTCATGCAATTAAAGACCTGACTGTGTTTTGTTCCAGAACAATTATATGTATTAGTTTTCGCATTTATTACTTCTCTTTTCTTTTTTAACTAACAAGTCGACGCCCATCAAGGCTTAAAGGCCACCCGAGAACAATAGTTAAAGGTAGATGGTGAGACAAATAACGTAAGGATTGCAGACCTTGGTTACATCTAGGCAGAATTTGATTATTAAAGTGGACGAAAAAGAAAAAACAATTAAACGTCGGAAGAAATAAAAATAAAACGAGAGATTTTACCGGTTTCGTTCGGATCCACGAACGAACGCCTTCAGAAAAAGTGAAGATTTGAAATGTATTGAAAAACGGCAAAACATAAGAAAGAAGATGCAGCGTGTGCGAGAAAGACGTTAATGAAGAAAAAAGGGAACATGAAAGATAAAAGAAGAAAAGAAAAAGAAACAAATGGAAACACGGATGAAATGCAGTAAAATATAAGTGGTACTTTAACTGGGGTCGAAGTTGGTTTTGCAGTGGCGAGGTATGTTGCATTGTTTGAGTGCGATTTTTTGCTTGAAGCATTGCTGGTAAATGTAAGTGTAAATTAGTCGATGATCTGACACCGGTTTTTTCCCGTTTTTCCGACCCTCTCGGTCTTCTATTGTTGTCTTCTGATAATGAAAGTTGTTCTTTCGAAAATTTAAGATTACCCTTTGCCGATCTGTTACTTACCAAAAAAAAAAAAAATACTATTTGGTATTTAATCAGTTTTCGTGAAATTATTAATAAATCGTTTTGAGTTTCACTCTCTCCCTGCGTTTATTTCTTTTCACTTTTCCATCTCACGGCAACCACATCGCATTGTCAGATCATCGACTAATTTACACTTACATTTACCAGCAATGCTTCAAGCAAACTACAATCTCCTTATATATATATATATATATATATATATATATATATATATATATATATATATATATATTAGTATTTCATGTATCCACATAAAATTTTAGAAGGAGATATCATTTTTATGTATCAATTTTCAGCATTTACTTCAATAGTGCTCGATACGTAAGTTGAGCTAGGTAGTAAGCTATGAAAATATATTTATGGCAGTTAAGCTACACAGAGGCTCGGGGATTAAACGCGGGAGCCTCTGTGTAGCTTAATTGCCATAAATATATTTTCATAGCTGACTATATATATATATATATATATATATATACATATATATACACTTTTTAATAGTATTGTGAAAGATTTCCAGCAGAGTGCTCAGTTATACGATAATTAATAAGAGCATAATATTAATTAGTAATACAGTAAGTTAAGACAACATCCGTACCATCGGTTTCAGATCTTAGAAATTCAATCCTTCGTCAGCGGAGTCGTTCGGCTTAATCAATCTTTATATGAATATATATATATATATATATATATATATATATATATATATATATATATATATATATATTTACATATATATAATATATATATAATATATATATATATAAATATATATATAATATATATATAATATATAATATATATATAATATATATATATATAATATATAATATATATATATATATATATATATATATATATGATTTAGACTTTCGATTACAATCAATTGAAAACACGTATCGAACATGTTAACGCGAAAACGATTGCATCGTTGACAGCGACTACAACACGCACCTGGGCTAACACTGACGCCTGGGTAAGATTTTCTACCCGCCAATAATTAAATAGAAGTGTCCACGCTCTTAACATATATCTCTGCCCACCCCTTCCCTACCACCCTCACTCCTTCCTTATCTCTTCTCTCTCTCTCTCTCTCTCTCTCTCTCTCTCTCTCTATATATATATATATATATATATATAGAAAGAGAGAGAGAGAGAGAAAATATTACCTGTGTTGACTACGCAGCATTTGCGCACGTCTAGTTACTCACTGACGCGCGGGCACACACGCGTACGCGCGCAGCATTTTATCCATTTTTGTATTCATACCTGGACGTCTATTTCAATTTGCACCTTCATTAATTAACACGTTTTCAAATTTCCTGAAATTAATTACGAAAGTGCGTAAACGTTGATGACATTGTGCAGTACGATTCTATTTTTTTTTTTTCATTCATTTATTTAAAAAGAATAATTCATTTCTTTAGAAACAATTTGTTAAAACGCCTCTCATTGGTGCAGTGGTTCGTACATGTAATATTAAATTGAATCGCCCTCAACAAGTGTACACATGTCGTCAACAAATGGCGCAACTGACGAAAACAAAGAAAAAATTAATAGCGAAATTATATTTTCTTAATGTTTATGATTTTGTGAATATCTCTTTGTGTTGCTGTGACTAGATATTGCAATACATATTGTTTTAGCTTTAGATATGATGCTAGAAGTGTCTAAATTTTAATTCGTAAGCTTAAGCAGTCTCAAGAAGAAAGAAAAATTCAGGGAATCTTGCTTAATTGGAGTTTAATGACACTGGATCAAATTTAATGCAAATCTGAAATATTTTTATTTTGAAGTAGATGGTTGTGTCCAAATTATGCCCCGTAAAAAAAAACCTTTAAAAAACTAAGAAAAATAAAATTTCGGGAATAATTATTAATTGATGTCTAATACTTATACAATATTTTTTTATATGGATGGTTGTGCCATAAAACTTCTAAAATACCCCAAAGAAATAAACATTTCGGAAATGTCGAATATTTATTGTTACATTTTCAGAACAATCAGAGGTATCTGAATATTCACAAAGGGCTTTCATCTCCTCTTCGCTTCCTTTTTGTATAAAACAAAATAAAAATAAATATAGCCCACATTGTATACCCTTACGCTACAGAAGAGCATATAAGCATACAGGCTTGAGATGGAGTTCATGTCGCAATGATAGTGGTGCCTCAGCCGGATGGCAGACACATGAAAAGAATATATATATATATATATATATATATATATATATATATATATATATATATATATATATATAAAAGGAAATGGTAGTTTGCTTGAAGCATTGCTGGTAAACAAGTAAATATGAAAGTAAGAATTCCGAGGCAGGAGCAATGCAATGTTGAAAAACCGGAAGCTGGAATATCGGATGAACAAAAATAAATAACAAGAGACGATAAATCTCAGATCAATTTATTTATATTTCAAAATTTAAATATAAAGACAGTAAATTGTAAAATTGGTGTGCTTACTGTTAAATATTTAAAGGTATATATATATATATATATATATATATATATATATATATATATATATATATATATATATATATATTCTTTAAATATAAATAAATAATATTGGCGAAAGTAAAGAGCATAGGGGGAATTGAACGTGCCAAGAAATTAATGATGGGCGATTAAAATAACTTTAATTCAAAGTCGCAAAAACGCCGATATTATTTATTTATCTGAACTATCGATTTTCTCCTGACGAGATGAGAGTTGAATTGGCCTTAGAGAGATTTCCGTTAATTGTCTTAAAAGCAAACATAAATTTTGTATCTCCAAACAGTTATATATATATATTTATATATATATATTGTCTCGTCTGAAGATTTTTTGAAATGTAATTTGTCTGATTGTTTGTTTCTTTCCTGTTTCTTTTTCTTTCTTTCTTATGATTGTGTATAGGCGGATATAATTTTAATTCACCAGTTACTTCTCTGAAGAGGAGCCAGCAGGTTCTGAAACAATTGTCGGATACTCCAACTATGTTTATTTTAATATATATATATATATATATATATATATATATATATATATATATATATATATATATATATATATATGTGTGTGTGTGTGTGTGTGTGTGTGTGTGTGAAATATTTATCTGTCTTTTCTTTTTCTAGGAAATTTCAACGTATGGTTTTATTTAGAACAAAACAACAAATATAAATAGCAATAATAAAAACAAAGTTTAATAACTTTATTTAACTTATAGTTTTGATTTTCTTCTTCAAATAAATCAACTTCTAAAAGTCTTGGAATATAGACGAATCGTCGATGAACATGAAAACAATTTTTAGTTTTCTTGTTTTCATTACACATTTCGTTGGATTATTAATTCTATAATTATCTTCATATATATATATATATATATATATATATATATATATATATATATGTAGTTTTCTTGTTGTTAGGAAGTAGAAAATACATATTCTTAACCGCTTAAGAAGTAGAAAAATACATGCTGATGATGGATGATAGCAATAAACACGTGTGCATGGATTTGTTTATGTACGTAAAATTTATTAATATATATATATATATATATATAATAATAAAAAAAATATATATAATAAAAATAACGACACGTCTGATTAATGCCGACTAAATGCAATATTCTGCATATTCTTAACCGCTTAGGAAGTTGAAAAATGCAAAAAAACGCTGTTTTATCGTCAGTAAAAACAATTATAAAAAACTACGTAACTTGATAGGCGATAAAAAATCATACATATCAAGGCGTCATAGTCGGATGGTAAAGCATCAGACTATAGACATTTACATCGAGGGTTCGATCCTTGACCAGGGTAGTCATGCTAATGACAGCTGATAGCCAGAAAAACGTGCCCATGGATGTATTTTATGTACGTAAAATTAATAAATATATATATATATTTATATATATATATATATATATATATATATATATATTTATATATTTGTTGAAGAACCGAATAACAACTTTGGACCGGTACAATGAGTGAAGTGGACGCACTAATGCAGGTTCATAAAAAACCGTTGGTTAACTAATAAAGAATTTACCCAAACCGTTTGAACAGTATATTCCAAATTTTTCAATAGTAAGAACTTGCTTCTCCAGCCTCTCTCTCTCTCTCTTTCTCTCTCTCTCTCTCTACACACACACACACACACATATATATATATATATATATATATATATATATATATATATATATATATATATATATATATATGACCGTTTTTATTATATTCCAATAACCACGGTTTGTTTTATTACTTTTATTTTTATTTTTTCACATTTCCAACAATTTTAAATTTCTGTGCGATATATTTAACGGTCCGTTTCATTTGTCTTGTGCCAAACAACATTTGTATGTCAATATCGTCTCTGCAACACTACAAAATCATCAGAAAAAGTTCACAAATAATAAAAGAGTTCTTGGATTAGAGTGTCTTGAAAACACCTACACTATACATCAGTTTCATTTTAGGGTAAAAACAAACAAAAAAAAAACAGACAAAGAATTGAGAGCAAACACTCACACGTGTGAGATCCAACTAATCCGCCATTTTGAATTTTTTTCGTTCAAAGCTAGTATCTCCTATATATATATATATATATATATATATATATATATATATATATATATACATATATATATATAATAAAATAATGGCTTCCATAACTATATAATCGACCAACAAATTCTACTATTTAAAAAAAATCTCTACGATAATAATAATAACACATCCAATTCTCCACTTAACACAAATATTAAACTATTTTATCGCAACCAGTTTCACCACAATTATAAAAGAGATGAACAAGTTCTAAGAAATATTATTAATAAAAACATACTCCCTACTGACCTAAATAAAAAAGTAAAACTGATCATTTACGATCATAAAGTTGAAAGTACTTACCTTATAATCACAAATAATTCTTCCCCCTCGATTGGAATTTTGTATAAGACAAACGTTGTATATGCATTCAAATGTCCTCTGGGAGACTGTGTTTCCTACAACCAAGAAAAACACATATACATAGGCTTAACTACCACGACTTTGTCGAGGAGATTGACGATGTATTTGTCGGATATTAGCGCCATAGCCCAACACCTAATTAACGACCATTCCTGCCCCCGCTCGGAAATCCGAAAACTCTTAGTAGAAAATACCAAAATCTTAGAATATAGTACTAACAAACAAAAACTCCATATATTAGAAGCCCTATACATAAAAACAAAAAAACATAATTAACAGAATTAACTTCAATACCAGTAATAATCTACTAAAATGTCTATAATACTAACTATAGTTTCGTACTTTTTATATAATTCCCGCCAAAACCATCTATAATACGAACACATGGGCTTCACCTGAGTAACCTCATTCCCCTGAAGATGGACAAGGATGTATCTGAAAGTACTTGGGACACAAATGAAAACTTTGGCTGATTAACCGGCCAATTCCCCTCCGAAATTAAGATTCTGATTCCGACAATGGACAGGATCTACGAAAGGATATCCAGACGTACATTGTCGGTTATATTTAACAGCACTTGCCTTCAAGAAAAGATGCTGCCTTTATATATATATATATATATATATATATATATATATATATATATATATATATATATAAACATAAACATAAAGAAAGAGACAAAATGCCTTCATAAAAACCATGTGTTAGATGCAGATATTTTTTATTAAAATCAAAATAAAAAATCAAAATATCTTTTTTTTTCTTTCTCATCTTGACTTTTGTATCTAATAATTTCGCCTGATATAACAGGCCTCGTCAGAGCTTTTTTTCTTTCTTTTTAGACAAATAAAAGGTATTAACCTTATTTTTTTCGTAATCATCCTTCCTGGTCTTCTATAAGTGACGTCCGATGTTGTTTGGACTAACGGTATAAGTGTCTCTTTTAAATTGAACTATATATATATATATATATATATATATTGTAATAGTATTGCTGAGTGTTTTGTTCTGTGTTTTGTTTTGTCCGTGTCGTGCTGCGGTGTGTAAATCTTGATGACGAGATAATTGAAATAGTTTGCCGCGGTGATTTAGCGTTTGGCGGCACGCGCGAATCGAACGCGAGTGAAACACGATTCGTTTTGTCGCATCTTCGAGACGATGTCCGCCATTATTTCTTCTCGAATCTCTCGTCAAGCGGACAGCGTAGAGAACTTTGGAGCTGCTCAAGGCGAGAAAAAAAGATTTACGGACGACAAAAACAAAAACATCTGGAGACTTTGGTGATCTACCAAACATTACTAACACGTCCCAAAAAAGTAGAGATATTGTTTTTTTCTGATAGTCTGAAGATGCGTCCCTTCAATCTGCCCGTTTTGCGAGGATAATGCCATTTCAAACTAAAGCGTGACAGACTAACGGACACATCGATCGACTGAATAGGGCTTGTATATTGACTTACTCGTTTGGCTAAGATCAAAGTGTAGTATCTGTTCCGATGGATACTGCACCCCATAAACTGGTATTGTCTTGGCTTGGTTTACGCCGGTCTATGGGTCTGTCCTGTGCAGTTATAGGAGGTCCACCCTCTCAGGCTCCGCCTCCCCTCTTTGGGGAGGAGTAAGTTTATTGCTTACTGCCTGAGGCGCCCCTACCGGGGAATGCCGACGGGGCTGCCCAGGTAATTTTAATGGCCAGAGTGCTCATCTCTCGGGCGCTTGCTTTTCAAACCCCACTTTCCCGACCCGACCGTGGGTCACGTCTTACTTGTGGGAGTAAAATAAAACTGGCCTTGTGCCTAACTCCTGGAGAGGAGTAAATAAATACTCGACCTATGTAAAGCTTCGCCAAAAATCAAACAAAATTCCGCCATCTAAAACGGTCTTTGGCCAGTAGTCAGGAGCAGCATGCTAGTCTGCACTCTTCTGGTCAGCCAACTCTTTTGTGGTCGTCTTTTTTTTATTGTTCTTGAATGAAATCTTCTTGATATAATTTATTTACATAGCTGGAGTCTGGTAGCCGTGGAACATGTTCATACTACGTTAATCTTTTTTCCGAATAACGTTGTTGATGGATCTGTTAATTTTAAGCATCTTTCTACATATCCTTGTCTACCTCGCAAAGTTACTCCAAGGAGTATATATATATATATAGTCTAAAGAAGCTTTGAGTCATTTAAAAAAAAAAAAAAAAATGTAAAATGCAGTTTAAATTCCCAGACAAACTAACTAAATCCAAGATATTGCAGACTTAACATTCGTTGGAAAATTAATAAATGAAAAAATATAAGTTAAAAAAAAGAAAAAAAAAGAGGGGGGGGGGTTAATTATCTAAGAGTGAAACAAAAACAGGAGACCTTAAGCGTCTAATATTAACACGGGGATCATCAGCTGTTTACCATGTAACTGTTTCGGAGATTTAAAAACAGGACAGTTATAATATTCATGGCTCTCCAATGGTACTTATTATACGACCATTTCCCCAATAATCAAGTGTCGAAATAATTCAGCTTAAAATATCACTAATATATACATAAATAAATAATAATAATGATAAAATAATAATAATAATATATTACCCTTAAGACTACCGTATGATATAGTAATTTGCATATCAAATAACATTAATTATAACAATAATACAAAAATAAAAATAATAATAATACTATCTAAACACTATATCCAAGAACCATTCTGCAATATGGTAGCTAGCAATAAAATTATATAGGAATTAAAGTTGCATATATATATATAGTCTCGGAAGTTTCTCAACCATTAAAACTATATTAAAAAAAAACAAAAAAAAAAACAAACTTATAGTCCCAAGTCTTCCAGTGGAAAATCACTCATGTAAGTCAATTTATTTTTTACAGTTATTATATTAGTTTATTTCTAACACTATTTTAAGAGATCATCAGTTGTTTACCATGAAAAACTGTTTCGGGAATTTAAAAACAATATATATATATATATATATTCGTATATACAGTACCGTCCAAAATTAAGGAACAAAAATAAAATCTTCCTAATCTTAAATAAATTATATTTTAATATTTGTGAAAATTTCACTACGTATGTAAATTATGTAGTTGGACTTTTACCGAGATTTACAGATGAATTAAAATAATATTATTTAAGTTATCCACCATTATACGTATTTCAAGTGTTCAAAATTAAGGAACATGAAGGAAAAATAATTGTTTTAAGTTTAAAACAGTAATGTTTTTTATTATAAAAGGATGAAAATAAATATTCTAAACTTGAATTATCGTCACTGCTGCGAGTCACGCAATATCAATCATGTCAAAAAGAAATAAAACTGATTTAAGCGACAAAGCAAAAATCGTCAAATTAAGAAAGGAAAAGTTGACAATAGAAGAAATCGGAAAACGTGTGAAACGTTTAAAAAGTGTTGTAAGCCGAGTTCTTAAACTTTATAAAGAAACTGGAAGGTTAAGTAACACAAAGAAACCTGGTAGACCAAGAAAGACAACGGCAAAAGGGGACAGAGTTATACAACGCCTAGTGTTAAAAGACCGTTTTCATAAAGCTGGCCAAATTTCTAAACAAATGGAAGGTGTCACGAATGTTTCACAACAAACTGTGTCCAGAAGGTTGTACGAAATAGGTCTTTTTGCAAGATCTCCTCGAAAAACGCCGCTAATAAGTAAAAAAAACAAAGCAGCTAGATTGGCGTACGCCTTTTTGTTACATGGTCAGAAGAAAATTGGGAAAAAGTTTATTTCAGTGACGAATCAAAATTTAATGTATTTGGCAGTGGTGGAAAACAATTTGTAAGAAGAAGAAAAGGCGAAAGTTTGGATCCTAGCTTCATCAAAAAAAACTATTAAAATGGTGGAGGTAGCGTGATGGTTTTCGGCATGATATCATGGCAGGGTATATAACCACTTGTACGCTTAAATACTAGAGTAAATTCCACTGTATACAAGAATGTTTTAGAACAGTATGTTTGGCCAGTGTTGCACAATTTTGGTATCGAAAAACCTATTTGTATGCAGGATAATGCTCCCTGCTATATAAGGCAAAGCTGGTCATGAATTATCTGGTTGATTAAGAAGTAGAGGTAATAGACTGGCCTGCTCAGAGTCATGACATGCACCCTATAGAACACTTATGGAAGTCTCTAGGACAGAATGTTATGGCAAAGAATCTGGAACACATCGAAGACTTATGGCTGAAACTGAAAGATGAATGGGCCATAATAACTGTGGCCCAATGTAAAGATTTAGTGAAATCCTGCAGTCGTAGATGCGCAGCAGTTATTGAAAACAAAGGTGGAAGTACCAAATATTTAAATCTCTTTTGCCTTTTTAATGTGATTTAGTTAAAAATGATATTTTGTTCCCTAATTTTAGACATTTGAAATCTATAAAATGGTGAATAACTTTAAAAATATTATTTTAATTCATCTGAAAATCTCGGTTAGAGTCCAACTACATAATGTGTACATTCAGTGAAATTTTCACAAGAATTAATTTTTTTAGATTCAGAAGATTTAATTTGTGTTCCTTAATTTTGGACGGTACTGTAGATACATTGAAAAATGCTAACTATTTAAAATTTAAGCGTGACAGACCTATGTAAATACATTATATCAAGAAGGTTTCATTCAAGTCCAACCCTTCCTGGTCATGGTAAGAGAAATGGTTTCAGGTGTCAGGGGGAAAATCCTGCAATTTAACGAGAACTTCATGCAGACCATGCAATCGTCAGGCACGATCTTCGCGAACTCTATGCAGAAAGCTGACGTTTTGCAACAAAACATTAGTATTGTTTGCAACACATATGTTTTTTATTCAAATAAAAATCTTTAAATACAACAGAGGTTGGATTTGAACTCGGCATGGTCGATTTCATAGTCCGTGATGATATCCATCGTCCTCCAGGCAACTTCATTTTTGCGTTTTATTTTATGTTTGTTCGTGTGTAACACACACACACACACACACACACACACACACACACACACACACACACTTTCTCTCTTATTTGCGCCCCTTCTCTCTTTCTCCCCCTTTCTCTATCTGTATCGCTCTCCCCGGGCTTATCTACCGAATCAATCACGATAAAACAAACTCTTGCTAAAAATGGCGCTTTCGCACCTCTCGACTCCGACCATCGATTGCAGGTAAACATATTTTTCAACTCTTTTCCTGGAATGAAGTTTGGTTCGACAGGAAAACCTGGTCGGGAGAAGAGAGTAAGGGATGCTAGTGTTTGTTCAGAGGACAAGTTCAATTTTTGGATTTTCTTCTTATTCTTTGACGTCTTCTAAAATGATTACGACTCGCAACTGATAACATTGACTTCTTTTTTGTTGTGTTGATTACTTTACAGCGCAATCGACATTTATTTTGGGGAGGCGTGAGTGTGAGTGGAAAAAGGGGAGGGGGGAGGCGTGAGTGTGAGTGGGAAAAGGGGAGGGGGGAGGCGTGAGTGTGAGTGGAAAAAGGGGAGGGGGGAGGCGTGAGTGTGAGTGGAAAAAGGGGAGGGGGGAGGCGTGAGTGTGAGTGGGAAAAGGGGGGGAGGTGCGAATCTTGTTTTGTTTTGGAATTGTTATGGTCTTTGTTGAAATTTTGAAAGAGGTCAGAGAGCAAGATAAAGGCCGAGAAGTGGAAGATAATTCTCAAAGATAAAACCTACGGCGTTCGGTTGATGGGGATGGAGTGTTAGACAATAAAAGAGTGGAGAACACATGCGTGGAGAGGGAGAGGGAGAAGCAGAGAGAGAGAGAGGCAGAGAGAGAGAGAGAGAGAGAGGCAGAGAGAGATAAAGAGGAAAAGGAAGAGGGAGTAGATAAGGGAGTGAAAGAAAGATAGATTCACGGGGATAGAGAGAAGAACACAAGATAGAATGGTAAAATACTTAGGGGAGAGAGAAAGAGGGAGAGAAAGTGGGAACGAAAGTGGAAGAGAGAGAGAAGAATAAGGAAGAGAGAGAAAGAGAGAGAGAAAGAAAGAAAGAAAAGTGAGAGAGAGAAAGTAATCGAGAGAAAGAGATAGATAAAGAGAGAGAGAAAAAGAGAGAGAGAAAAAGAGAGAGAAAGGGGATAGGGAAGGAAAGAGATGAAATAGAAGGATGAACATTGTCTCTTAGAACGGAGAGAATGAAGTGACCGAGTGATATATATATATATATATATGAAGAGTTCGAATGCAAAACGCGATAAACGCCATTTTCAAAATCACGAAACTGTCCCTACAAAAAGTGTGCATTTCAACACTCGACGACACCCAAAAACTATGTGTTAACTAATATGATACCGAAATAATTTCTTTTTGATTTCAATTAAAATCAGCTTTCATTTATTGTTTAAAGTCTCAATTAAAATGAATTGGATTTATCGCGGTTTGCGTTCGAACTCTTCATATATATATATATATATATATATATATATATATATATATATATATATATATATATATATATATATATATATATATATAATAAGGAGAGGTAGTTTGCTTGAAGCATTGTGTGTAATGCGTATATAGAGGAGTATTAGAAGGCTGCAAGAAATGGAAATATGTCGGCGTTGAGAAGTAAGACAAAAACAAGTGATTTTAATTATATATTTTTTATTTATTTTTATTTTTTTTAGAAAAAGCGAGCGAGAGAGAGAGAGAGAGAGAGAGAGAGAGAGAGACCAATAGAGAGATATGTCTAAAAATACAGAAAATACAGTGATCGAGAGATATATATAGAGATAAAGCTTTAAGAACGAGAGAGAGAGAGAGAGAAAAGAGAGAGAGAGAGAGAAAGGGATAGAAAGGGAGAGAGAGAGAAAGGGATAGAAAGGGAGAGAGAGGGGAGAAAGAAAGAGAGAAAGAGAGAGAGACGGAGAGAGGTGAGGAAGCGAAAGAGTGAAAAGAGAGAAATTAAGGAACTAGAGAAGAGAACCAATAGTGAAAAAAGAGTGAGACCGAAACGATGCCATGTGCTACAGATAGAGGGCGCCCTCTGTCTGTTTGTGGAAGTTCAATTCGCGGAAATTGTATTGAATGAAATACACGATAAGAAAAAAACAAAACACAACATATTCCGGAAACGGAAGCGGGTCAGCGCTCAGGCGTGCGCGCGTGTGCAGGACGTCCGATTTACCGGAAGCGGAATGTGAAAATAACATTAAGAAAACAAAGAAAACGGGGATTTTTCTGTTCATAAATTTTATAGAAGGTCGTATCAGTGTGATTCTGAAATCAGTTGCCCTCACCTCTGCGGCTTCCTCGAAAGAAACCATGAAGCCCCTTGACCACGTGTGCACTGCTATGCCGCAGTTGACGGCGTACCAGAACTGCTTATCGGTTCTACGGATGTTATAAGTACAGGGTTGCTTGAATATATATTAAGCGGAAAGTAAGAGGGTCCTAAAAAGAAATATCTAAATGTATTGTCCAAGTAAAACCTTTGTTTTATCCGGAAGATATTCGCATAGCAATAACTTATTTACATAAATTCTTTTATTTATCTACCTCCCACAAGGTAAGATGTGACACAAGGTCGGGAAAGTGGGATTAGATAAGCCAGCGCTAGAGAGGTGAGCACTCTGGCCATTTAAAAATTGCCTGGGCAGCCCCGTCGGCATTCCCCGGTAGAAGCGCCTCAGACAGTAAGCAATAAACTTACTCCTCCCCAAAGAGGGGAGGCAAAGCCTGGGAGGGTGCACCTCCTAGAACTTCACAGAACCGGCAACCCCCAATAGACCGGCGTAAATCCAGACCCAAAGGCCCAGACAATACCGGTCTATTAAGCGGGGTAAATTCTAAATGTTCTTTATCGACGTTTATAAGAGTTGTTTGAATTATTACTGGCAAAAACTCAAATTAAAACTGTTAGTTCTATATTAAAGTCTCTTAAGCAATCCAATAATGTTTGCCACCCCACGAGGGCAGAGTTAGACACAAGGTCAATTTCTAATGTGGAAAAAATTCAACGCCACATAATGATAAAAATAGAAATTGTCTCAGTCTGGAAAAATTCATCCGTAAATGACTGCAGACAGAAAATATGAAGTTTTTTTTTATCGGAGCAGTTGATACACTTTCCTCCTAGCCTAATGCTCTGGAGTCTTCCCTTAAATATAACTAACAGGGATAACGAACGTTACACGTGAGATATATAAACTAGAAAATACTATAATTACCCAAACAGAACAGTTTTATGTCCCTTGACGAAGATTAAAATCGGAATATAATTATACTAAACCATATGTCTAGAATCCGTATTCTAATTTCGATCCAAATATATTACACGAATTTTGATTCTAGAAAATGTCTAAATTTTTAGGTTTAAGCTTAAAGGGTCTTAAGAAGAATAAAATCATGAGATCTGTCTTAATTATCGACTACGGATTATGGATCAAATTTGCATTTTCGAATGGGAGGAAATGCTCATATTATGCCCCTTAAAAACCTTCAACATACCCCAACGTAACTGAAATTTGGAGAATATTTAAGAAAGAGTTCTTGGTATTATTCAGTTATATATATATATATATATATATATATATATATATATATATATATATATATATAAATAAATGTTTAGATGTTGAATTAAGTTAAAGATAATTGAATTATCGTTTAATAATATTTACAATTACATTGTCGCTGTTTTTCTATCCTCTGATGAAAAGAGTTAATCTTTGAAAATCCATGGATTAAGGATATGAAGCTCCTTGCTCTTAACTGTTGATGTTCTAATAAATATTGTATCTTTACAATTTTGTATTCTCATCTCTCATCTCTAAATAAACATATATATATATATATATATATATATATATATATATATATATATATATATATATATATATATATATATATATTAGTACTTCATGTATCCACATAAAATATTATAAGGAGATATAATTTTTTATGTATCAGTTTTCAGTATTTACTTCAACAGTGCTCGATACGTAAGTAGAGCTAGGTATTAAGCAATGAACATATATATGGCAATCAAGCTACACAGAGGCTCCCGTGTTTCATCCCCGGGGGAAATCGCCAGGCTAAATATACATGTGTGTATATATATATATATATATATATATTTATATATATACATATATATATATCTAGATATATGTTTAAAAAAAAAAAATGATTTATTTTTATTTTTACAACGATAAAAGTAATCAGTGTACGCGTTTAATAGTTTTAGTAATCCTCATCACGGCTTGCTGAACGGCGCCGAAGAAAAATAATAACAAAAAAACTTAGATTTAAGGCGCTAAAAAGCACACATCAAATTTGACGGGGGCACTGGACCAGACGTACAGTGCTAATCCACGAGCTTCGTGGTCGTGGTTTTGGGTCTCTGTCAACATCGATCCGTGCTGAGGATTACTAAAACTATGAAACGCGTACACGGATTACT
>OY744533.1:104853237-104863237 GCA_963556195.1 Sepiola atlantica | reverse complement strand
ACACCAAAAACTGAAGATATAACATGTAAAAAAGAAAAACAAAGGATAAAAAAGGTGATACGATTTTATAATCATGCCACAAAAGGACGTAGAGTTTATCATGTAATCCCGGGCAACACGAGGTCACCCTTCTGGTATACATATAATCAGTCTGAAAGAGAAAGAAATAGAGAATGGGAAATGGATTGCAATAACATTGACGATTGCGGAAACCTTTCTTTAATCTTTTCCTTTTAATCAATAAAAAAAAATGGCAGACGTATTTTTTTCACACTAGTCGTTTAATAAAAGTAGAAAAGCAAGAAATTTATTCGCGCAGCTTAAGAAGAAGCCATTTTATTTTGGGGGAGATAAAAGAAAATGTTGTAAAGAGAGGTAAAAAATGAGGATTTCAAAAAGTTACAGGAATTAAAATATAACAAAGTCTGTAAAATATATTTTCTTTTTCTAATGATTAGTTGGCATTTTTAGTTTTGAATCATGAAAAAGTATTCCAATATACATACTACACCAATTCAATTATATAGAATAGTTCGGTTTATTGATTAATCACTGCATTCGTATGATACATATGATAACCCTCTGTAAATAATAGATTTCTCTATGTTACTCATAGTGTTATAAAAATAATATATTTAAACTAAGAAAGTACATATACATAGTATTATTATTATTTTTTAATTAATAGGTGATGTGTTATGCGTAACGGATATGTGATTGACTGCTAGCTGCATTTGGATGTGACCAGCTGTTCGGATTTCGAATCTCACAGTGGATACACTGGATCTGTCTAATGAATGATGAGTCATATTCGACAAGGCAACTGTTTGTGGACTATATATATATATATATATATATATATATATAAAATTGAAATAAAAGCCAAATTAGCAATACAAGATTAATTTTTTTTTTTTTCTTACATTAATCCTATCGATTACGGAATAAAATTCCTTCTTCAGGGGTGACCAGTATTGAGTCATTTTTTTTTTTTTTTTTTTTTTTTTCTTCTTTTTTTTTTTTTTTTCATCAAAAAACAAGAATAAAGAAACTTATTTCTTTGTTAATTTGATAAACGTCTTAGATGGTACGACGTCAACGCCTTGATGTTATGAAATGGCGGTAGGATTCAAAACCGGTGACGAACGAGAGATGCGTTGGCACGCTGTCGAGTAATGTGTGTGTTTTTCGTTCAAGTTTTAAGTATTGCATGGAAAGTTTATAAAATTGAAATAAAAGCCAAATTAGCAATACAAGATTAATTTTTTTTTTTTTTTCTTACATTAATCCTATCGATTACGGAATAAAATTCCTTCTTCAGGGGTGACCAGTATTGAGTCATTTTTTTTTTTTTTTCATCAAAAAACAAGAATAAAGAAACTTATTTCTTTGTTAATTTGATAAACGTCTTAGATGGTACGACGTCAACGCCTTGATGTTATGAAATGGCGGTAGGATTCAAAACCGGTGACGAACGAGAGATGCGTTGGCACGCTGTCGAGTAATGTGTGTGTTTTTCGTTCAAGTTTTAAGTATTGCATGGAAAGTTTATAAAATTGAAATAAAAGCCAAATTAGCAATACAAGATTAATTTTTTTTTTTTTCTTACATTAATCCTATCGATTACGGAATAAAATTCCTTCTTCAGGGGTGACCAGTATTGAGTCATTTTTTTTTTTTTCATCAAAAAACAAGAATAAAGAAACTTATTTCTTTGTTAATTTGATAAACGTCTTAGATGGTACGACGTCAACGCCTTGATGTTATGAAATGGCGGTAGGATTCAAAACCGGTGACGAACGAGAGATGCGTTGGCACGCTGTCGAGTAATGTGTGTGTTTTTCGTTCAAGTTTTAAGTATTGCATGGAAAGTTTATAAAATTGAAATAAAAGCCAAATTAGCAATACAAGATTAATTTTTTTTTTTTTCTTACATTAATCCTATCGATTACGGAATAAAATTCCTTCTTCAGGGGTGACCAGTATTGAGTCATTTTTTTTTTTTTTTTCATCAAAAAAAACAAGAATAAAGAAACTTATTTCTTTGTTAATTTGATAAACGTCTTAGATGGTACGACGTCAACGCCTTGAAGTTATGAAATGGCGGTAGGATTCAAAACCGGTGACGAACGAGAGATGCGTTGGCACGCTGTCGAGTAATGTGTGTGTTTTTCGTTCAAGTTTTAAGTATTGCATGGAAAGTTTATAAAATTGAAATAAAAGCCAAATTAGCAATACAAGATTAATTTTTTTTTTTCTTACATTAATCCTATCGATTACGAAATAAAATTCCTTCTTCAGGGGTGACCAGTATTGAGTCATTTTTTTTTATATATATATATATATATATAAATTTATTTATCACCAGTAATAATTTAAACTAAATATCACTTTAAGCTTTTTGCCGCGAAAATGTAAACGTCTGCATTAAATAGGTTGAAACATCCCCTTGACACGGAACAACACTTGCCAAATGCCGGTCGTGTACCATGACACCTAACTAGACACATCAACCCTCTCCAGCCTACGACAACTTTTAAATGGCTACAGACAGCCACCCCTCTCTTTCTTTCTCTTCTTTTTTCCTTTCTTTTCCTAACTTAGACAGAGATCGAACCTTCGATATTGATGTCTATAGTCCAGCGTTCTACCACTGGACCAAGACGCTATGTCTAGAAATATGCACGAGTTTTATCACCTAAATATTTAATGTATTTTTATGTAATTATTTTTATTGGTGATTGTAGCGTTCGTTGTTATTTAGCTTACTATTATTTCGATTGTCTCACTCCCTAAGTGATTAAGATGCAGAAAATTGCATTATTAGTCGCCCTTAACTTCAGGGTTTTGTGCCTTGTCGTTAGTACAAGTCTTTTTATGATTCTTTTTTATTTATACATGTACATATATATATATATATATATATATATATATATATATATATATAGAGAGAGAGAGAGAGAGAGAGAGAGAGAGAGATATCGCCAACTGCCATTAGCTTTACGGCATAGCTCATTATGTAAAACTAATTCGAGCACTTGCAATGTTTACATTGAGATATTACTTACATTCAGTCAGTGTCGTATGATAGCGCCGGGGTAGTAGCGCCGACTGTAAGCTCGACGGTTGAGCCTCAATCTCGACTTGAGGCACTAACTGGTCTAACCGCACTGAAGAGCTGTGATACAGCGAAACAGTCTGTATGTGGATGACTATATATATATAATATCTCTCTCTCTCTCTCTCTCTCTCTATATATATATATATGTATATATATATATATATATATATATATATGTATATATATATATATATATATATATATATATATATATGTATATTGAAAGTTGAAAGGAACGTGTATCGCATAAAATCGTTCAAAATATACTCACACATTTATATGTATGTATATATCAACCTATTCCTCTGTGTATTATATATGTAATGCGTTTTATTAAAATATTTGATAAACCTTTGTTTATACATATATTCAACTACGCGTATATATACATGCATATGTTTATATATATATATATATATATATATATATAATGTATGTATACTATATATAAGCATACGTATGAAGTTTTTAATAGATACATAAAAATCCACATATACATACACCTGTATGCACACACATATATATATACATATGCATGGAAATTCTTATAAATATATGTATATATTTATATTCATATTAATATCTTTCTATGTATATATGAATATATTTGAATGCTTACATAACATAGAAATGCATTTACGCTTTTTTAATTTAAAATATTAATATGCATGCTTATATATATGTCTATGTTTATATATATGGGTGTGTGTATTAGCATATATATATATATATATATATATATAGATATATTTGCTCATACGCATCTCTTTCTTTCTTTCTCTATCTCTCTCTCTCTCTCTCTCTCTCTCTCTCTCTCTCTATCTATATATATATATATATATATATATATATATATATAGTTATCTTAAAATGGTTGTTCGTGAAAATGTAAGGCAAAGATAAAAAATGCCAATTTTATTTGATATATATATATATTTGCTTATACGCATGTCTATCACTCTCTCTTAATCTCTCTCTCCCTCTCTCTCTCTCTCTATAT
This sequence comes from Sepiola atlantica, assembly GCA_963556195.1. NCBI lineage: Eukaryota > Metazoa > Mollusca > Cephalopoda > Sepiida > Sepiolidae > Sepiola > Sepiola atlantica. Next base: position 104,859,116 of record OY744533.1, on the reverse strand, counting down.
ATATATATATATCTATATATCTATATATATACTTATCTTAAAATTGTTGCTCCTGAACATGAAAGGTAAACATAAAAAAAATGAAAATTTTTAGTAATATTTTTTATTTGAAATATATATATATATATATATATATACACACACACATATGTGTATATATTTTTGCTTATACGCATCTATCTTTCACTCTCTCTGTCTATCTCTCTCTATCTATATATCTATCTCTCTCTCTCTCTATATATATATATATATATATATATATTTATCTTAAAATGGTGGCTCGTGAACAAGAAAGGCAAATATTAAAGAAAATGACATTTTTTTCTAATATTTTTTATTTGATTCTGATTTATTTTCTCCATTTTTATGGTTGTACGCATGCGCGTTGTGATCTGAACTCGGCGAACTTTCGTCGTATCAGTCACGATTTTTCGCCCGTGAAAAGCTCTGGAGGAGGTAAGGTGCGAACCCGCGCCCTTTGTGACGACGGTCGACGACGGGTGGTTCTTGGCGTCATTTGTAACGCGAAGGCACCGAATTTTTCTGAGAAGAGGAAAAAAAGATGCGAATCGCAGCGGTTGGAATTCGAACACCGCAAAAGAAATCAAAAATACAAAATAGTAGAAGCTAAAAAAAATTCCGTTAATTTCAAATCGAGGTGACGATTTTTTTTTTTAATAAATAAAAGAATTTTTTTTTTTGAAGAATATGTGCATTTCGGTTGAAAAAAATGAAGGAAATAAGTTTATATCTTTTTTCGAAAAGTCGAGAATGAGTAAAGAAAAGTTTCTTTGGGCTAAATCTTTTAGCAAGAATAAAATTCAAAGAAACGTTTGGTCTGCTTGAAGTGACATTGGAATGAAAGTGGAAACGCTCTTGGAGGTACGGATACGAATTAGAGAGAGAAAAATAATATGAATTAAGGAGGAGATGAAAATGATGAAAAAGATCAGAGAAAAGAAAAAGGAACAAGAGAAGTGAAAAAAGAAAAGGAAATTTAGATGAAGGAAAAGGAGAGAAGAAGAAAAAAGAAAAAAACTGAAAGAGAAAGAAAAGAAGAAATAATGATAAGTTGATGAAGGGGGAGACGGTCATTAAAGTGATAGTAATAGATGAGGATAAAAAAGAAAAAAAAAGAAAAAGAAGAAGATGAAGAATAAAGTGATGAAGTGATGTTATTTTGAAAAAAAAAGAACGAAATAAGAATTAAAAACCAAATGAGATTAGGAAGAAGGGAGAAGGATTGAGAGTGTAGAAAAAAAGAATCAGAAAGGCAACGCAAACATCTTAATAAGAAAACAAATGATGATGATGATGATGATGATGATGATGATGATGATGATGAAGAGAAAAAGGAAAACGGCAACAGATTATTAATGTAGATGTGCGTGTCTAAATGCAGAAAGATGAGCTACAGTTTTAGAAAAGTAAATCAAGATGAAGAAATCCGGAGAAAATAAAAACATAACAAAAAATAAAGAACATTAAAAAAAAGAAAATAATAAGATAGAAAGAAGGAGAAAAATATGAAGGAGAAAAGCACCTCATGAGGATGTCAGACACAAGGTCACACGTGGGGTTTGCTGAAAGTGTTTCTGTGGAATGAACTGGATTCGAACCCGAAACACCCAGGTCTTCAGTCTACGTCCTTCGCCACTGTGCCAATGGAGGAGGTAATGCCCGGGAAAATGGTATAAGGAACACAGAACATATACTACACTAGCTTCTCTCAAAATAGAAAAAGGTATGTCTGGGAGGATTGTATCATGGGCAGAGAGCAGGTACTACACTACCTCCCGACAAATAAAACAAGGAGGAGATAATGACTGGGAGGATGGTATCATGACGAACGCACAGATACTACACCTCTTTGAAATCGACCATTGCAACATAGTACAATAGCACATTAATAGAAGTAATAGTAAAGTTTCGGCTCCAGACAGGCAGATACCAAATCTCAATTGGTAATAAATATTCAACTTCTTTTTAGAAACTATCAGGTGTAATTATCTTTTGTTAAGCCAGAGTTTTCAGTCTTTATAGAACTTCAAGGAGTCGCCATATCAGAATGAGAGACTTGATTTATTAAAAGTGAAGGTTATTCGTGTCTATAAAGAGTATGTGGTCGTTACTATTGAAGAAGATAAAACATTTTTGCCAGTAGACATGATTAATATCCTCTTGATGAGACGACCGCCATCGCCACCGTAGATGCCACCGCTGCTGCTGCTGCTGATGATGATGATGGTGATGGTGATGGTGGTGGTTGTAACTATCAAAGGCAAAGGATAATCGAACGTGATTGGTCGATTGGATTTTTACAACATACGTGGATGTGATGACGTGGAAAAGTCGATGGTGCAATCCCTATTTATTTGCCTCCCAACGAGGGCAGAGTTAGACACAAGGTCGGTTTTTAATGTGGGATGATCAGGCTCTCCAAATATAGGGGTAATCTTGAGTAAGAGAAAAATGAAAATCGCTTCAGTTTAGAAGGATTTCCTCTTTCACAGACAGAGGATAGAAAAGATGAAGTGTATTATCATGTAATACACTTTGCTCCGAGCAAAAGTGAAAAAAATATTCAAATCTGAGCTGTCAATTAGATCAAGATGACATAGAAGACTCGATAGTGTGGGGTTAGGGTTAAGGTTAGGGCTAGGGTTGGGGCTAGGGTTAGGGTTGGGGCTAATGTTAGAATTAGGGTTAATGTAAGGGTTAGGGTTAGAGTAAGGCTAGTGTTAGGGTTAGGGTTAGTATTAGTGTTAGGGTTAAGGTTGGGGCTAGGGTTAGGGTTAGGGTTAGTGTAAGGGTTAAGGTTAGGGTTAGTATTAGTGTTAGTGTTAGTGTTAGGGTTAGTATTAGTGTTAGGGTTAGGGTTAGTGTAAGAGTTAGGGTTAGGGCTAGTGTAAGAGTTAGGGTTAGGGTTAGTGTTAGGGTTAGGGGTAGAGTTAGGGTTAGTATTAGTGTTAGGGTTAAGGTTAGTATTAGTGTTAGGGTTAGTATTAGTGTTAGGGTTAGGGTTAGCGTTAGGGTTAGTATTAGTTAGGGTTATGGTTATGTTTATGTTAAGGTTAGTATTAGTGTTAGGGTTAGTATTAGTTATGGTTATGGTTATGTTTATGGTTTAAGGAAAACTTTCAAATATTAGTTGTGGTGATAGTTCGGAGAAACTAGGGATAGGGTAGGTGTTATCTCGGGGCTATTGAATTACTTTCACTAATATTTTTCGGAAAGGTATGTTTTATCTCTTTTACTTTCATCTATGGATTAGATAGTAGGGCAGACTATACTATAAATTCCTGGTAGATCAACCAGCCAAATAGAATAACACAACTGAAATAAGATTAGGTGTGATAGTTCTGCCAGTCTACCACTCGTATCAACATCCTCGAATTATTTTTTATAGAAATCGCTCCAGACAAGGCATGAAGCCACTTGATGTAAGGAGCTAACAAGAACAAATATGATTATTGCAAAGACAAGCGATGCCTATTGACCTTACTCTAGAAAAGACTAAGATTATAGGAAGGAGGAAAACAGTCAGCAAGAAGATAGTTCCACATTCTTGCGGTTCTTGGAAAGAAGTTGTTGGAATAGGAAGCTGTATTACAATGAGTTATCAAAGCAGAGAATTAAAATTAAAAATAGTTCAAACGATGTTGTAGTTTTCTTGAAGCATTGTGCGTATTGTGTAGAAGTTGAATTTCTTTTTGCTAATGTAATTCTAGTTAAGAACATCGCACGATGTAACGACAAAAACTCTCTCTTAATTGAGTGGAGATTTCTTTTTTTTAGAAACAGGTGATTCCTCGAAAACAAATATTACACCATACCATACCATCCTAATTACGTTGATAAATGAATATTTCAATGAAAATTAGTGAATTTTTCAATATTGATATTTTATTTATTTACCTTTTTAATTCCCTATTAAACGGTGTCTGCAACCAAAATTGAATTGAAATCGCCTTAAAAAAGATGCATCTTCTTTAACATGATTACTTACTATAACGTGGTTGCCAAACTCACGTTGTGAAGAAGAAAAAAGTTATGAAACATTTCGATTAAAGCGGTTTTATTCGATTAGTGGTTAGAACTATTAATTATTTTCATAATAAGCTATGGTTAAATAGTAGTGCAGAGTACACTTTCAAGCCCTGGTAGAGTATCCAGTCAGAGAAAAGTAGAGGTTCGAAATAACGCCAGCTTTTTGGCAGTGGTTTTCTGTTTATGCCTGTTTAAGACATCTTCCATGATGCAATACATTTGATTTTAAACTCTTATTGGCCAAGCATGATAAGAAACGGGACACACTGACCCTAACCCAAACCCTCAACGGACACAATTGATGAATGTTGATTTTCAATTGATTTTCGCTATCCCGTTCAATGGTTTATAGTAAAAAAAAAGTACTGCCAATTTTCTGTTTTATTAATGTTACTAGCTAAAATAGGCTCTCTCTGAGAGCTTATTATTTTCTAGTATATATGACGAATGAACATATACTACACTACATCCCCAAAGTAGAAGGTAATGCCTGGGATATTAGCTACATTACAACGGAACAAACACTACAGCCCAGTCGTAGGAATCGTGAAGTATAGGGACCGAGGAACCCTCGCATTTCGGTCAGTTAGTGAATTTTATCTGTCGTCTCTTCTAGTTTCGGCGAACTGAGTCGCGCTGTCGGGATTGACAGCCGATGTGGCAATTCGTGAAAAAGTCGGAGCAAATGGCGTCTCGTATGTCAGGCTCTATTGCCATTTGTAATACTTAACAGAAACAATTCGATTAGTATCAAAAGAGGTGAAATTTGGTTTAAAGATACACCTTGATAAGGCGAACAAAGTGCTGTAAGTGGGGACGTCGACCGTAAGCAGAGTGTAGTCTTATGAGAGCATACAGTGTACTCTGGCAAGTTCCATTAATGTCACTAGAACCAACTAGTTGAAACATCATACATCAATTAAAGAAAGAAAGAAAACTTGCAGCAAGTAAGCTGTTTAATGTATGTTTTATTTTTTATTTTTATTCGCCTAAAACATGGCACATTGCAACTCAGCCGTAAGGGGCTACTGTAAATTAGGGTCATATCCATAGGGACATCCTATGTGGGTTAGGGTTTTGTATCGAGATAGTTGTTCACATTACATTTAAATTTCTGTATATTGGTACAGTCAGGGAAACAGGGAACAGGGAGGGAATTTCAAAGGCTAACAGTTCGAGGAAACAAACTATGAGCGTACAAAACCTTCCGGCATCTGTCGATCTCCACAATGAAAGGGTGAGCTTTAGCTGATTGTCGGGTGTATTTACGTCGAGGGGGCCATCAGACCAGAAAGTTCGTCGGAGCACATTCCGTAGAAGTACTTGTACAACAAGCACAGGGGTGAAACATTGCGGCGATGGGGCAGGGCCTGGGTCTTGGTAGACAGTGTGGGACTTATTCGATTAGAGATTCTATCTTGGGCTCTGTCTAAGTGGGAGAGACAAGTGGTTGGTGCACCAGCCCAGATGTGACAACAGTACATAATACATGGTATTTCCGACTTTGACTTTTTCATCTAATATAGAAAGACTGTTTTAATTCCCGAGCAACGCCGAGTAGCCCTGCTAGTGTCATATGCATTCGAACTATTGCCAGATTGTCTGTTGTCAATTTATTTTAAAATCAGTGGTCCCTAAATTAGTATCTGGCTTAGGGGGCGCCAGCCAGACTAAATCTAAGGCCGTGGACTTTTAATGCGACATGGATATTTATTCGCATCGACCGTGAAGAGTGTGGTCATGGCGTCTCCCATTAAAGATGAGGAATCCTTTTGCTAACTGATATAAATACGCTCTTAATGAGAGCCACCGTCACGACCGCTTTCGAC
>OY744533.1:104838237-104848237 GCA_963556195.1 Sepiola atlantica | reverse complement strand
AAAGGAAGTCAAGTCGAGGGTTGGTTTAACAAGTGTATTAACAAAGTAAGAAAGTGACTAGCTCTTTGCTAGACAGTTACAAGACTGTGTTTTGTCTTCTCTGTCTCTGGTGACTCGCACTATTTATAGTGACAACCGGTGTAGTTTCTCCTGTGTAAGAACGGCCGGTGTAACAATTACAATGAGGTATTAAACTAGCGAATTAATTTAGACCACTAGACGAACGAGTCAAACGAGCTGGAATAAAGGAAGCAGGGAATAGATCACACAATTCCGAAGAATACATGTCATAATAGTATTCATAGAAAATACTGAGACTTGCAACACCATGTCTGTGAGAAAGAGGGCGCATAGAAGAAGAAAGGGTGTGACCAATCAAATTATAGATACGTTTCTGCACCTTATCAAGAACCCTCGAATGAGACAAAGAATAATCCGCCCAAATATGACAGCAATACTCCAGACATGGTCTGATTTTAGATTTGTAGAGATAGAGAATAGCCCCAAGTGTGAGGAAGTGTTTGCAGCGATAGAGAGAACCGACTTTACGAGAAGCAGAAATAGCAATGGATCTAATGTATCAACTCCAAGAAAGATTTGATGAAGAAAAACAGACCAAGGTTTTGAGTCGTTTTTTTTTCTACAGGAGCAGAGCCATTCACGAGAATCTCAAGAAGAAAAGGGACACGTCTACGATTGAAAGGCACGAGTTTAGTCTTAGCAGGATTAAACGAAACAAGCCATTTCGTACCTCAATCCACAACCTAACCCAGGTCAACTTCTAGATCAGCTGCATATTTCAACTGATCGCAGGGAGATGAGCGAGAAGCAACACCAGAATAGAGAGTGGTATCATCAACATACATGTTAATGTTCTGAATAATATTCTCAAGAAGATCATTGGTATAGAGAAAAAGTGTTAGGCCTAGAATAGAGCCCTGAAGAACACCAGCATTGATAGGAAAAGAGAACGAGGAGACACCATCCAGAGTTTCGCGCAAGCTTTGATCAGAAAAAATACATATTAATGTCAAGAACCTTACCACGAATACCATAACCCTGAATCTGTGTCGAACGCCTTCGAAATTTCAAGCGCCATGCGTCTACCATCTCCTGAATTATCTATAAACCGACAGATCTGCTCAGTTTCAACAGTTAACAGGTCAAGCAAAACACTGAAAATCGTTCTGAAAATAACTAAAGAAGCTCAGAGTTTCCAAAAGATTGACAAGCTTGTCGTTGACCAAACTTTTAAAAACTTTGCCAATAACATAGATGCGACAAACAGGACCAAAAGCATTTTTAAAAGTATGGGCAACAGATGACTCCTTCCAACAAGAAGGGAAAAAAGACTGAGGCAAACAGTGATTGAATAATTTCGAAACGATAGAAGAATACTAAAGGAGAACCACGTTTGAGAAGGACCACAGGAATTGAATCAGGATCGGAAGCTTTAGACTGGCCAAGATCAGAAAGAACCCTAGCAACCATCTTCGGAGTGATAATGGCAGTCAAGAGGGATATCAGTTTTCAAAGGAAACTTAAAAATAAAAATACCAGAATCATCAAAAGAAAAATTGTCAGCAAAAAGACGAGCAAAGAGATCAGCTTTATCATTTAAATAAGATGGAGGAACGTCTGAAGTATAAAAATGGTCGAAACAGAAATTAAAAACAATCTAATTCTTTAATTTTGTTGCTGCGCTATCTGGTGGTATAAGGCTTTGCGTGAAGGGTGATCGGTTAAAGTCTTCCGATGGAATTGAAGAAAACCGTCGAAAATCGTTCGTACTTTGATCAAATACAACATCTTGCAAGTCGTTTGCAGAATGTCGAAGACAATGATGGTCTTGGGTTAGGGTTGATCGAGTACAACATCTTTCAAATCGTTTGCAGAATGTCGAAGACGATGATGGTCATTGATTAGGGTCAGGGTTAGGGTTAGGGTAAGGTTTACCAAATACAACATCGTGCAAGTCGTTTTAGAAGGTCGTAGACAATGATGGGTTTGGGTTAGGGTTAGGGTTAGGGTTAGAGTTAGGGTTAGGGTTAGGGTTACCAAATACAACATCGTGCAAGTCGTTTTAGAAGGTCGTAGACAATGATGGGTTTGGGTTTGGGTTAGGGTTAGGGTTAGGGTTAGGATTAGGGTTAGGGTTAGGGTTAGGTTTACCAAATACAACATCGTGCAAGTCGTTTTAGAAGGTCGTAGACAATGATGGGTTTGGGTTAGGGTTAGGGTTAGAATTAGGGTTAGGGTTAGGGTTAGGGTTAGGGTTAGGGTTAGGTTTACCAAATACAACATCGTGCAAGTCGTTTTAGAAGGTCGTAGACAATGATGGGTTTGGGTTAGGGTTAGGGTTAGGGTTAGGGTTAGGGTTAGGATTAGGGTTAGGGTTAGGGTTAGGTTTACCAAATACAATCTCGTGCAAGTCGTTTTAGAAGGTCGTAGACAATGATGGGTTTGGGTTAGGGTTAGGGTTAGGGTTAGGGTTAGGATTAGGGTTAGGGTTAGGGTTAGGTTTACCAAATACAACATCGTGCAAGTCGTTTTAGAAGGTCGTATACAATGATGGGTTTGGGTTAGGGTTAGGGTTGACCAAATACAACATCTTTCAAGTCGTTTTAGAAGGTCGTAGACAATGATGGGTTTGGGTTAGGGTTAGGGTTAGAATTAGGGTTAGGGTTAGGGTTAGGGTTAGGGTTAGGGTTAGGTTTACCAAATACAACATCGTGCAAGTCGTTTTAGAAGGTCGTAGACAATGATGGGTTTGGGTTAGGGTTAGGGTTAGGGTTAGGGTTAGGGTTAGGATTAGGGTTAGGGTTAGGGTTAGGTTTACCAAATACAACATCGTGCAAGTCGTTTTAGAAGGTCGTATACAATGATGGGTTTGGGTTAGGGTTAGGGTTGACCAAATACAACATCTTTCAAGTCGTTTTAGAAGGTCGTAGACAATGATGGGTTTGGGTTAGGGTTAGGGTTAAGGTTGACCAAATACAACATCTTTCAAGTCGTTTACAGAACGTAGTAGACAATGATGGTCTGTTCTGAAGAATCATTGTTGTTTTTGAATACATTCTTGAATAAAAAATCAGTATTTTAACACGGAGCACGAACTTTTTTTCAACCTGGTATTATTTGATTTTTTATGTATTGGCTGACGTTTATTGTGTGGATTAAACTTACTCGTTTTACTATTCAGCTGATTGAATTGAATTAATTACTGCAGCTAGAGCATAGAATAATTAAATACCCACATTCCCCCTTTTATTCTCTCCTTCTTTCATTTTCTCCTGCTTTTCTGCCGTCCACGCCACCAATTAATGAGATATGAGAATAATTAAATAAGTTGTAAACAATACTTCTTGTAACAGTGCGCATGCGTGTGTGACGTCACAGTGAGATAAATTTCGCCATAAAATGGACGCCGAACACAACTGTGTATTCGATTTGTAGTGATATTCATTTTGTGCATGCCAGGGGCTGAATTTCAGCAGGACTTCATCGAAAACCAGTTGATGGTGTGTATTGGGATCTTTAACGAGGAAGAATTCCCGGTCTGATTCTCGTTCTGGTGCAATTCGCCCAGAGAAGCGTAAGAATCGACACGACGAGCCTCATGTCGCGCGTTCACTTTCAGAAAGAGAAAAAGACAACAGGGCGCGCGAGCAGAAACACTGATTAGACTGAAATATGGTGATAGAGAGACTGGTGACATGCCCATGCGATTTTCTTCTTCCGAACATCAGTGGTCCATGAGGAATTGAGTGTCATTCCCAATCCCATTCGGCGCCACGTCTTTTACACGCGTCCTCGAATCCATAGGAAGGTGTGTCTGTCGGTCGGTCACGATACAATTGAAAATAGAATTTACACCGTTCAACGCGCAGATTGAATGGACGCATCTTATTCTAGATGCGTCCAAGCATCTCTATAAGTGTTTCGTATCGTCGGACCGTCTGCCCGTTTCAAATAATACTTACGTCAATCTGATCAGCTTGTGTTAAACATAGGCTTCTTTGTTTGTCTGTCACACTTCAGTTTGAAAGAGCATTTTCAGCGCTAACTGCTCAGATTGAACTGACGCATATTATTTTAAACGAGCTTGTATGATCAAATTTGAAATATGGGTATGTGTGCATATATATATATATACAGGGTGGGCCAAAATAAGGGTCCTATCTTTAAATTTGAATAACTTGAATTTGAATAACTTCCACAAAATAAAAGTTAAACTCACCAAACTTTATGTGTGTGTAGACTGACCCTTCCGAGATTTTTTGAAATAAACAAAACAAATTTTAGCCGAAAAACACTTCTTAAAACTTACAAAAACTAAAGTATTGTTTTTTACACTGTTTTGAGTTTTTTAAGCAAAAATAATGTTTTCTAAATGAGGGTACGTTCCTTAGGGCTAATACGGCTCATGCTTGCTTCGGAAGGGGTCCTTTACTTATTCTAAAAAAAAAAAAAAAAAATCAATAAATAAAAAAGTTATGAATTTTTAAAAATAGGACCCTTATTTTTGCCCACCCTGTATATATATATATATATATATATATATATATATATATATTAATACATATATATATTTATATATATATATATATATATATATATATTAATACATACATATATATATTTATATAGTGAATATCTTTATTCGAACATGTACAAGGTCTGTTACACTGGCATGTCGATGTTATCGATCTACAGCTATCGAGAGCTGAGGTCTCATCAGGCAGGATTCCCTTTGGATTTCTACCCTGTGGATTTTTACTTTACCTGGATTACTATATATATATATATATATATATATATATATATATATATATATATATAAATATATGTATATATATAAATATATATATGTATGTATTAATATATATATATATATATATATATATATATATATATATATATATATATATATACTAGTAGAATACTTGTCCAATGACAAGTAAAAACAATAGATATAGCATCAGTTTTAAGTTTTTACATTTCTTTCTTTGGGGTTATGGTACAGTTTAGGTGGCATTATATATATATATATATATTGAAAAGTCACACAATTTGAAGCGTTTGGTGGGTGGCAATAATAAAGATATTTTTTTAATAAAATATTTAGAAAACCTTGCACAACGCAGATTATTTGTTTTTAAAATAAATTATTTATTCATCTCAAAAACATTTTTTTTTATAAACTTGAGTACTTTCGGTAAATCTACCATCTTCAGAAGAATATTTCTACTTTTTCTTTTTTTTTCTTTTTTTCTCTTGGTTGAGACATTCTCGTGGCCAAGTTGAAAATCCGTCTAGGTGTTTTGATGAAGTGAAAAAAGGTGTCGATATGGCTGTGTGTCACGAGGTCGGCGTGGAAGGATATTTTGAAAAGTCACACAATTTGAAGCGTTGGGTGGGTGGCAATAATAAAGATATTTTTTTTATAAAATATTTAGAAAACCTTGCACAACGCAGATTATTTGTTTTTAAAATAAATTATTTATTAATCTCAAAAAAATTTTTTTTTTATAAACTTGAGTACTTTCGGTAAATCTACCATCTTCAGAAGAATATTTCTACTTTTTCTTTTTTTTCTTTTTTTCTCTTACTTGAGACATTCTCGTGGCTAAGTTGAAAATCCGTCTAGGTGTTTTGACGAAGTGAAAAAAGGTGTCGATATGGCTGTGTGTCACGTGGTCGGCGTGGAAGTATATTTTGAAAAGTCACACAATTTGAAGCGTTGGGTGGGTGGCAATAATAAAGATATTTTTTTTATAAAATATTTAGAAAATCTTGCACAACGCAGATTATTTGTTTTTAAAATGAATTATTTTATTATGGTTTCTTAATCTGTCCTTGAAACTACAGCCCGTCGACCCACTGTATGTTCTAATTTTGTTTTCCTTTATGACGTTACACTTATACATTATATCTGAAGTTAAACATCTCCCCTCTAAAGGGAACTCATTGACATTTCTACTGTTACATTGGGAGCTGTTATTCTGGTTCTGGACTGTACTAGTATCTAAGTTACTATTTATTTTTTATTTTTGTGTTATTTGAACTTACTATACTTGATGTTAAGTTTATCGATGTTGAAAAGGATAGTTTTACTGTATTTTTATTTATAACTTTGCCTAGTCCACTATCCCTAGGAAAATTTCTCTCGATAACTTGGTAAAATTGTTTAGGTATGTTAGTTAGAATATTTAAGTCAATGAGGGTTGAACCAAAGTTAATTTCTACGTCTGTTTTTCTTCTTAGTGATATTTTCTACGGATGGTGGGTTTGTTGATGCCCTAGTTTTAAGTGTAGTATTAGGTGCAGTATCCCGTGTATTATTAGTATTTATTCTCCTATTGATTTTTCTGGAATTTCCCATAGCCATGTTGTATGATATCATGTGAGGTGCATTCCTATGTGTCCTAGAATTCTCATTTTGCTTCACCGAGCTTACTTTTATGTAGTTTATTTTCCTAGTATATCCAGATCTGGCTAATACTTCATTATAATATTTTTTATTCTTATTGAATAGTGACTCGTTAGATGATAGTTTTGATATTATCTTAGAGATACTAGGGATTATGGCTTTCGTAATGGGTCCCGGGGGTTAGAATTACAATCTACATAATAGAGAGTTTGGGTGGGTTTATTATATGGTTAATATGTTCTATTGTTTAGGTCTAAGCTGATGTCTAGGAAGTTAACTATCTTATGGTTTAAGTCTATTGTTACCTTAAAGTCCAACTTTTTAAAAAGGTTATGTATATCCTTTCTGGTATTTTTGAACCTTCTATTGCCAGCGTTTACGAAGAATAGTGTGTCATCTCTGTATAAACCACCCCTTAATTGTGGTAAGTCTTTATGGAGCTCCTTCATGATGTAAAGGCCTTCCAAATCCGTTACATTCGCAGAGTCCGTTGGCCCCCATAGTAATGTCGAAGTTATTTTCCCTATTTTTTCTTGTCCATAATTTGTTATCATACAGAACCAGAGTTCTTCTAGCTAGTTTTATGATGTCTATTTCTAGTCTAGTTATATTCGTTTCTATTCGAGCCCTATCAAGAGCTTTGTCTAGAAGTGTGGGGGAAATTGATGGGTAATACGAATCTATGTCAAACATGATGAACTTCCCGTTAATACCCACAGATTAACCACTGTATAGTGTAGGTTTGTTTCAAGACACTTTAATCCAAGAACTTTTTACTTTTTGCGATTTTTTCTGATGATTTTGTAATGTTGCAGAGACGATATTGACATAAAAACGTTGTTTGGCACAAGACAAATGAAACGGACCGTAAAAATATATCTCACAGAAATGTTATGTTTTTTGGAAATGTGAAAAAATAAAAATAATAAAATAAAACCATGGTTATTGGAATATAATATAAACTGACTTATATTTGCTCTGTTATCACTAATTGACAATCATCGAGCTGAATCTTTTAAGGAGACTGCAAAGTAAAAGAAACTGATTGTGTATACTAATACATATATTGTTCCCTCTCTCCTCCTCCACACCCCTTACTCGTTCCCTCCCTGCCTACTGGTCGCATATGAGTTTCTGCCTTTCTTCATTTCAAGTCGACTTTCTCAACGGGCTAGCTTTAAAATATTTTCGCTGTTTTTTTCCCATTTTTAAAACACTTTCCTTGATATCTCAGCCCAGGAAGTATTTTTAATGGCGAATATTTTCCAACTCACTCTTTACTGAGCCTTGCCTACATCCACGAGCGTACCTCTTATTGGACTTTTTACCCTTTGGATTTTCTATTTTCGCCGCACCTGAAGTTGTGGCTTCTTGGAATTTAACTTTGAATCCTCTCTCACAACCTCTCGTGCCTTTTAACGACCTACCTATCTACATCTCATTCTCTCCGCTGGACTTTTCGACACCGGACTTTTTAGCAATCGGACATTTGCTTGCATTCGGGCAGAGTTTTGCCCTGTGTTTCTTTCCCTACAACTTTTATTTTATTTTTTCAAATTTTAAATCTTGGCCTTTGCCAACTTATCTATCCCAGCGACTTCCTCTGATGATAAGATTTTGATCTTTGAAAAGCCTGGCTTAAGGAAAATTTAACTTGAATAAATTGCCTTTTTGCGGAATATACCTTGCTCTGAGCAATTGAATTGAATTTTGATTTGGCTTTTGCTTCTCTAATTCCTTTCCATTCTTCTTCATATATATATACACACACATATATATATATATATATATATATATATATATATATATATATATATATATATATATATATATATAAAATAAAAAAATAAAAGAAAGAAAAAAACATATAAATTTCTTTGGGGTTAGGGTACGGTTTGGGTGGAACCCCCTATATTGTAAAGATTACAATAAAATTGAACAATGTGCCCACATATTTACTCTGTTTCCTTGAATGCATACTAACTCATTCGTAATAATGAGTTAAATTGCTTAGGATTTTACCACCGACGTCCATATTATTGACACACATGCGCGCGCACCGAGCATTTAAAAATGTAAATAAAACTTGATGTAAAGCAATTCGTTTTTCTATTAATTTATATTAAAAGTTGTATATATATAACCGCACACACACACACACACACACACAGACACACACACACACACCCACACACACACATACACACACACATACACACACACACACACGTGCACAACAGCCAATTCAGCGACAGGACAATAAAAAACAATAAATTTGAAAAGAAAATCCAACACTTTAAGAAATTGAGATGACCGATAAAATAAAGGTCGAAATAACACGTACTTAATAAAAACACACGACTTTGACCAAGGGAAACAGAAAAATAAATAATATAATGTAAAAAATTAAAAATATCAAAACACATACACCCACAAACACACACACACCCGCAAACACGCACATGCGCAAAAACGCCAAACAATAACACATTTCCTCAAATGAAACAACACTCTTTCAAATTGAAAGACATTTCTTTAAATGGATTTCCATATTTGATGAGAGCAAATCACCGCTTGAAACGCCGTATGTAAAATTATAAAATGATAAGATAACAAAATAATAAAAGATTCCCAAGTTCGAAAAGATACACCTGAAAAAAAGCCGGAGTTTACAGCGGCCGAAACGTTGTGAGAATAACACTCAAGATGAGAACAGTAGTCCGAACAATCCAAATTATACATAAAAATGCATGTTACGTCCTTAAGGAAACTCGAACCCAGTTCCACGTTTCCACAGCCAATAGTATTAACTATTAGCTAGGATATGTATTTTTGCTGATTAATCATTCTTTTATTATTATTCGATCGCTTGTCTGTATTCAGCACATTTTCGTTTTATCATACGAGCAAGAATACTCCCGGGGATTTATATAAAAGTTGAATCTTACATAATCGATATCGTTAACTATTACGTGACGCATATTATTAATTCCTTTATTAAAAATGAATTAAGTTTGTCGAAGTAGAATTAAATAGTCAAATAAATAATTATTTTAATTCCTTGCAGAACCGGAGATTTAAAATCTCTTCACAAAGTTAAACGGAATATCAAACAGCTTAAAAATAAAATAAAAATAAAAAAAATTTCATCTTTTAATATTGGAGACAAAATTCCTTATTCGCCCGGCAAAGAAACGACGCATCGCCTAACGAAAGCGCCATTACTTTTCACGCGAATTGTAATTAATAATCGTGATTATCACTTTCGACCTCGCGACGGCAGCCTACTGCATCATCATTAACAATTCTAATATTGTATTAATCTTTATAAAATTTATCACCGGTTATTAGTGTTTCGGTGGTCGGCGTCTCCGTGCGGCGCTGGTCATTGTCAATCGTCAGAGACACGGAATTCACTTCAACCTTCAACCAGCGGACGTCGATGTGCGTTGCAATTAACGCGCAGTAAACACTTGCCGGCGACACCCACAGCCACGAACAGACGAAATAAAAACGATTTTCAAAACAAACCAAAAATTACAACGCGATTAAAATAAATATTTTATT
>OY744533.1:104825737-104835737 GCA_963556195.1 Sepiola atlantica | reverse complement strand
ATTATAGTCGTTTGCATAGTTCCTGTAGGTTTGTCTTCCGATCCAGTCGTTTTTATTTTAATATTTCGTTTGAGCTAGCTTGCCAAATTAACTACTGGTTATTTGTTTCGTCTCTTTGACCACAGAGTCTACAATTATTGTTTGTGTGCCTTTTATCTATCAAGGCATACGCTAAGTTTGTTCTGACCTGGTTCGTATCTGCGGTTGTCAGTAGTGATTTCGTTTCTCAGTTCAAATGTCCTTTCTGTAGCCATATCCATGCGTGTCCGTTCACAATTTCGTCAATGTAATTGTTTCTTTAACCGTTTTGTTTGTATTGCTTGTTTTGTTTCTCGTTTCCGTATTATCAACCTTTTTGTGTTATAAATTTCTCTTGTCCTTTATTTACCTGGTTTCGTATAATGCCCTTGTTATATTTTATATGTCTACTTAAATGTGGTTGGTCAGTCTATTATTATTATTATTGTTATGTGGGTTGGTTTCCGCACTTTTAGGCTGTACTTCATATTTTATTCATTTTTTTAATGGCGTATTTTGTATGCTGTAAATAATCCCAATTGCTTCTAATTTCTCCTAGTCTTTTCTGGGGTATTTCGGGAATGTTCCTAGTGCTCCTACAATAACTAGTATTACTTGAGTTTCTTCATGTTCCAAACTCCCTTTACTTCACTTGAAAAGCTCCATGTATTTGTTTAATCTTTCTACTTTCTTAATCATCCCCCTTTTATCTGTAGGGGCAGCAAAATCAATTATTTAGCAGTTATTTTCCATTTTGATTGCAATTATCACGTCCGGTCTTCTTGTTTGGCTAAATTTTCCGTTTGTATTTCTATTTTGCACAGGATTTTGTGCTTTTCATTTTTCCAATACTGTCTCAGATTTGTGCAGTATTTGTCGGCGTGTTCAAATTGTAAGCGTTTGTATAGTTCCTAATTCCTAGTTTTCTTCATTTACTTACGATGTGGTTTAGCGTTTCGTCTCTTGGTCCACAGAGTTTTGATTATTATTATTATCATTGTTATTATTATTGTTATTGATTATGTAAGCCTACCTCTGACATAGACGAAATAGTAACATTCTTTGTTGAATAATCTGGATTATAATCGAATTTTTTTTATAGGACAAACGGACCCTGCTATAGCGAGTATATCCTATATATTTGTTTGAAGACGACCTGTTTTGTCCGCTCAGACATATGCGTATTTTATTTCTTTCAGACTTTTCTTCTGCGATTTTCTTTGTCCTGTGTCGTTAGGCAAACAAAACATTGAAGCCATTTGAACCAGAGGTTAAAGATCGATCACTTTTCTTTCTTCTTCTTCTTCTTCTTCTTCTTCTTCTTCTTCTTCTTCTTCTTCTTCTTCTTCTTCTTCTTAGCATTTTTTAATTAGAGGTAAAGATTGGATTCTAACTCTACCTGATGAGATCTTACTTTATAACAGCTGTTGATCGATAACATCAAGATGCCAGTGTCGCAGATTTTGTACATGTCTGTATAAATAAAAATAATCATATATATATATATATATATATATATATATATATATATATATATATATATCTGTTGCGATTTTTCTTTTTAAATTAATATCGCATCTTAAACATGCTTTGAAGGTATTTTATTTTACCTCATTCCTTATTATTAAATTTCAATTAGATGCTTACAAAAAAAAATATGAACTTTAATTCTAATAACTATCTCGCGGACATGCGCGATTTCATATTTGAAACTGAGAAAAAAACAACAACATCCAATTCACACGCCCGGTTACACCAGCAAGAACGGGACAATCCCATAAGATCAGGATTTACAGATACATTAAAAAAGCCAATTTTACTTGGCGAAATATTTGTAATTACTATAAACTAAAAATGAAAGTTTATTAAAAAAATATATATGTTACTATTTTTCTTTTTAAATTAATATCGCATCTAAAACATGCTTTGAAGGTATTTTATTTTACCTCATTTCTTATTATCAAATTTCAATTAGATGCTTACAAAAAATATGAACTTTAATTTTAATATATATATATATATATATATATATATATATATATATATATAATTTATTAAAGTGAAATATTTTTAAAATCAACAATTGTGCAAATTTTAAATGAAAAATTCATTTATTTAATTTTTTTTTTCGCGAAAAAAAAAAGGAATTTTTCATTTAAAATTTGCACGATTGTTGATTTTAAAAATATTTCACTTTAATACATTATAATCCGTGCTTCTAAGATGTTGACTTCCTTTCCTTACTATATATATAAGTTTTTTTTTTATTGTTTGTTTAAAGAAAAAATAACTGTTCTAAATATCTGAATATTGAAATCCTTAGGGTAAAAAATGGATGGCGAATATGGAGTTTTTATGAATCGCGTTTATCGTGAAAAAAAATTAAAAAATGAATGGTTGTTTTTTGTAAATATTATTTGAACTAAGTTTTCCTTTTTCCTCTAAACTTGAAGATTTATCTATTAATAAAATTCGGACTTTGTCTATTTAACTATTATGTTTGTGTATCCTATGGAGAAAAAAACCGCAATTCTTTAGATAAATATACAGATATTACTTATTACTGTCGGAAAGATTAAAAATAAACAATCACCTAAAAGCTTCAGTGAAATGCTCTTACTCTGTCGTTGAGTACTATCGAATGATTAGATATCTATGCTCGCCTCTGTTACTTAATTTCTCTATTATTACGTGACAATCTCTAGTGGCCTAATAGAACTAGGTCAACACCTACAGATTTAAAGTGTTTCTGTGAACCGGGTTCGCGCCTTATGACCGTATGATATTGTTATTTCCTTGCGCTGATGGGAGACATCAGCTCGAAATAACGTCATACGTAGGTAAAATATCAACAATAATTTAAGATTTTTTAAATAATATATATATATATATATATATATATATATATATCTATATATATATATATAGATAGAGAGAGAGAGAGAGAGAGGGAGACATAGAGAGAGAGAGAGATATAGAGATAGTGTGTGAGAGAGAGAGAGAGAGAGAGAGAGAGAGAGTGGGACCGAAAGAGGGAGTATGTGTATATGAAAGATATATTAACGAAAACGTACAGGAATCAGATTTTATCTCTTCTCCAGTTTCGATGTGGAATTAATGATTGAGTCGAAGGAAGCCGTGGGGGTGGTTGGTGGAGAAGGGTTCATGTATGTAGAGTGTAGGTGGAGATGGGGATGAAAAGAAGAAGAAGAAGAAGCCGATTGTTGCCATGGTGAGAGGCGGTTCATAATCCTCTTATGAAATATGGGTTTGTTTTTGATTGGTGTGCATGGCTGGGTGTTTATAGCGAGGTTTCGAATGACGAGGACACACGCGAGGGTCATAATCAGTACTACGATGACTCTCAAGGCTGGCGGCGGTAGGGTGATGGAAAGACATCGCCTTCCCCCTGATTAAAATCAATGAAATATGCAGGACAATCCACAAATTATGGGGAGGGTTGGTTTTACTCTGCCCACTTACCGAAGTCGAGTTTATTGAAGTGATCATTGTTTTTTTTTAATAACTGACGCGTATAATTGCAACACAAATAATTTAGTTTTTAATTAAAGTTAAAATAATATTAAATACTCAGTTTTTGTTCCCTTATTGTAAGATTCTTTTTTCTTTTTTCCCGTCTAATTATCTATTCAATTAATACCACTGTGTGCCCTTCTTATTCCATTCATGAACCCCACTTTAAAATTTTCATTGTTATTTTACTTTTATTTATATACATTTCAACTTTGAAGGTTTAAACAAAATAAATATACGGCGCTACGAAGACCCCACGCTATTATTGTAGAAAAGCTGATACAAAATCAATATTACTGTTGTGAAGTTGTTCCACAGTAAATAATAAATAAAGGAAGTCAAGTCGAGGGTTGGTTTAACAAGTGTATTAACAAAGTAAGAAAGTGACTAGCTCTTGGCTAGACAGTTACAAGACTGGGTATTTATCTACTCCCCACAGAGTAAAATGTGACACAAGGTCGGAAAGTAGGGTTTTGATAAGTCAGCACTCTAGAAGAAGAGCACCTATTACCTTTAAAAATTGCCTGGCCAGCCCCGTCGGCATTCCCCGGTAGGGGCGCCTCAGACAGCAAGCCATAAACTTACTCCTCCCCAAAGAGGGGAGGCAAAGCCTGGGAGGGTGGACCTCCTAGAACTGCACAGGACCAGTCTCGTGCAGTATCCATCGCAACAGATACTACACTTTGATCTTGGCTAAAAGGCCAAGAAAGCGACTGAACGACAGTTACAAGACTGTGCTTTGTGTCTCGCACTATTTATAGTGACAACCGGTGTTGTTTCTCCTGTGTAAGTACGGCCGGTGTAACAATTACAATTGCATCTTTAAATTTTACTCAAGAAAAAAAAAATTATTTTGTCTCAGAAATTTGTTTTTTTTCTTTCTCTAGACAGATACACAGTTTACTCGGCCTTCAAGCAAGGATCACATTATAGTATAGTAAGTGTCCATCATTGCAGATATTAGCTCCTCGTTTTGAAGGATTGATTAATTTTCTCTCGTCTGAAACTGTCTTATTCATAAAGAAGTGTCGACTATATAAGTATTAAGTATCAGTATAATACGAACTGCATCTTTTTAGACCAGTGGACATTCCCCACATAAAACTCCTACCTTGTGTCTAACTTTAGCATCGAGAAGGGCAGGTAAATAGAAACAGACAAGCAGAAAGACAGATGAATGACATTTTTTCTTTATTATAGACTAGTTGTCCTTACTCGGCGTTGCCCGGGAGTAGAACATTGTTACAGAAAGTGGCAGTAAAAAAAAATTAGTTTCACAAATGTTTTATGCTTAAACTTGTTATTTAAGAGACGTCAGTGTCAACGTAGGTCGAATTCACCGTCCCTCTCTCCGTTCAAAAGTTCTTTTTTGACGTAATTGACGAAAACTATATTTTACGTACAAAACCTTGCATAACACTATTCATTTGTTTTACACGCAAATGAAAACGACTGTGTAACAGAATTCAGAGTTTACTCTCTTGTTATATATGTCTGTCTACAGGATAAAGTACTTTTTGGAAGAAAATGAATCGAATGAGAATTTTTTGTTTGATATGTCTGCAAACCGTAATAAGACCCGACAAGATAAAGTACTTTTTGACAGAAAAAGAATCGAATGAAAATTTCTTGTTTAATATGTCTGCACACCGTAATAAGCCCCGACAAGATAAAGTACTTTTTGGAAGAAAATGAATCGAATGATAATTTCTTGTTTAATATATGTCTGTCTACCGGAGTAAATCCCGACAGGATAAAGTACTTTTTGGAGGAAAATGAATCGAATGATAATTTCTTGTTTGATATATGTCTGCAAACCGCGATAAGACCCGACAAGATAAAGTACTTTTTGAAAGAAAATGAATCGAATGATAATTTCTTGTTTAATATATGTCTGCAAACCGCGATAAGACCCGACAAGATAAAGTACTTTTTGAAAGAAAATGAATCGAATGATAATTTCTTGTTGCTAACCACATGCTGAACCGATCAGCAAGACAAACTGGCGAACCAGAATGAAATATTGATTTATCAGATTAATTTCTATCGATGATAAAACTCCGAAAACTCGACAAGATAAGTTGATATATTAGATTGGATTAAATGTCAGCTATTAGAAGGCTGCTAGACATCTTTCAAAATGTTATTCGAAAAATGAATCGTATTACTCAGTTTGATGTTGAGGAGGTTAAGACATGTCTTCCTGCGATGCTTTCCTAAAAATATATGTTTATCAACATTAACACCCCAAAATCAACAGCAATAAAATATTATTTCTTCATTCTTTGTCGGCATAACACTAACCCTAACCCTAACACTAACCCTAACTCTAGCCCTAACTCTAACCCTAATCCTTACTCTAACCCTAACCCTACCCCTAACCCTAATCCTAACTCTTACCCTAATCCTAACACTAACCCTTACTCTAACACTAACCCGAACTCTAACCCTAACTCTAACCCTAACTCTAACCCTAACCCTAACTCTAACTTTAACTCTAACCTTAACATTTACCGTAACCCTGGTTCTTACCCTAACCGTAACTTTAACTCTAACTCTAACTGTAACCCTAACCCTAACCTTAACCCTAACCCTAACCCTAACCCAAACCCAAACCCAAACCCAAACCCAAACCCTAACCTTAACCCAAATCCTAACCCTAACCCTAACCCTAACCTAACCCTAACTCTAACTCTAACTCTAACTCTAACTGTAACCCTTACCCTAACTTTAACCTTAACCCTAACCCTAACCCTAACCCTAACCCTAACCCTAACCTTAACCCTAACCCTTACCCTTACCCTAACTCTAATCGAATTTGTGTGGCAGACAAAGTTTACATAGCTTTCTTATCTCTCTCATTGCCTTCTTTTCATTAACAGCTTTCATACACGTTATTAATTTAGAAACATCGACACATTAAAATGGTTTAAAAATACTTTGGAGTTTATGAAACGCTCAAGACTCGCCGAGACAGCAACAATCCAAACGCACTGCTCTTTCTTTGCTGGTGCAGTCAGAAGACAAATATTCCCCTCCTCATTCACCACGTCAGCTTGCCGCTTCCTGTGCACGCGACGTCACATGTTATTTCGCTATAACTACATTTAGAGTGAGATATTTTAGCAATTAGGATGAACTACTTCACTATAAAGAAGAATGAGAGGTGATTTTATTGACATTTATAACTAAGATGGAGGTTACATAATACGTCTTTTCGATTTGGAAGCTTTTGTCAAGGTAAATTGCAAAAACTTGATTTTTTACCCAATTGAAAACTATTACATATTTATATCATACATAGTACATATTAACATAAGAACATTGTAACCTAAGCTGATTTGTATGAATCATCAGAAGAAGAAATGAAAAAAAAACTCACCGTTGTAAAACTATACGGATTTTCTAGTGATAATATATGCCATGATAAAAAAATAAATAAAATGTTACAATTTCCTGAAGATGACTTTTTACAGTCGAAACTTAGTTGAATTTACATAAATAAATATTTATGTAAAAAGAATATATGCGTTATTTGGGCTTTAAAACAAAATTTCATCTTCAATATATATATATATATATATATATATATATATATATATATATATATATATATATATATATGAATAAAAAACAACCTAACATTAACAACATCAAATATGAAATCAGTGGTAACATTGTAAAATGCTTAACGTAATGCGATTTTGTTTTGTGATGCCATCCAGCGTTGTTGAATTTAAAATCGCCAACGACTTTCTGGAACAATGCGTCAGGCTAAATTGCATTTTAGCCTGACGATTCCCTACGAGGATGAAACGCGGAAGCCTCTGTGTAACTTAATTGCCATAAATATATTTCATAACTTACTATATATATAATATATATTATATATGATTATATATATATATATATGTACATATATATATATACATATATATACATATATATACGTATACATATATATACATATATATATACATATATATATATATACATATATATACGTATACACACACACACACACATATATATATATATATATATATATATATATATATATATATATATATATATATATATATATATAAGGTGTTGGTTGGTCGTTCAGTTTCAAAGTATTGCAGGGTTAGTTATTAAAAATTGAAATATAAGCCAATGGCAATACAAGATTAATTTTTTCTTTCTTACATTAATCCTATTAATTTCGGAATAAAATTCCATCATCAGGGTTGACCAGTATTGAGTCATTTCTTTTTCATAAAAAAACAAGAATAAACAAACTTATTACTTTGTTATTAATTAATATTAATTAATGTTATTAATTAATATTAATAAATTAATATTAATTATTTATTACTTTGTTATTAATTAATATTTGAAATTAATAGAATTAATGTAAGAAAAAAAATTTAATAAATTACTCTTGTATTGCTATTGGCTTATATTTCAATTTTTATTAACTAACCCTGCAATACTTTGAAACTGAACGACCAACCCACACCTTATCAAGAATAGCGAGCCATCGCCTCGTTCTACACCGGAATTCGAATCTTAACCGCCAACAACAACAACAGAGGAGACGTTGCACCAAAGACGTTTATCAAGTAATAAAGAAATAAGTTTGTTTATTCTTGTTTTTTGATGAAAAAAAAATGACTCAATACTGGTCAACTTGATGATGGAATTTTATTCCGAAATTAATAGGATTAATGTAAGAAATAAAAATTAATAAATTAATCTTGTATTGCCATTGGCTTATATTTCAATTTATATATATACATATATATATATATATATATATATATATATATATATATATATATATATATATTTGAATTGTCTGTATTTAGACAGTATTTTCTCATTTATGCAAACATTGTTAAAAAAATTTATAAATAATTCGTTTTCGGTATTCCTTGCAAATTTCTGCATAGTTATTAGCCTTGTATACGCAGTCTATAATAATAACAACAACAGTGTTTTAAGGATTGGATTGAGAAGACTGTTAAAAAGGGCAGTCCTCAAAGAGGTATAACAAACAAATAATAACAATAATAAAATCGACTTCCTACAATTGGATATGAAGATTATGACCAACACAACGTAGCAGGAACTGTTTAGCTAGTCAAGCTCGAAATTATTCGACAATAATAATTGTGCTTGTCTGATCATAGCTTCACCGATCATAGACCTAGTAAAGACGGGAAACTTGTTTGCGAGTGTCCATTCTATAATCAGGACCGCGTGTCGAGAATTCAGATCAATTGATTGATAAACGTTGGTGGACCGATTTGCTGATTCTCATCGATAATCGAATTGCACTGTTAACCTTTTTATCTTTACATTTCTATTCCGGGGTAAAAGAAGAAAAAAAAAATAGAAACCTATATTCTCATGCTGCGTCCATTCAATCTGATATTTCAAACTGAAGAGGGACACACACCGACCAAATCGCTATTGAAAACTTCAAACCAGTGAAAATAAGATTTAAGCCGACAGAACGTTATAGATCTTTAAGAAGAAAATGACTAGATGAACGCCATTCGTCCCGGGCAACGCAGGGTGGACCTGCTAGCAATATATATATATAGATAAACATGCGTCTATTTACATACTAGCCTTTTTCTTGGCCTTTTGGCTAAGATCAAAGTGTAGTATCTGTTCCGATGGATACTGCACGCCTGTTCTGTGCAGTTCTAGGAGGTCCACCCTCCCAGGCTTCGCCTCCCCTCTTTGGGGAGGAGTAAGTTTATTGCTTACTGTCTGAGGCGCCCCTACCGGGGAATGCCGACGGGGCTGCCCAGGCAATTTTTAAATGGCCAGAGTGCTCACCTCTCGAGCGCTGGCTTTTAACCCCACTTGCTCGACCCGATCTTGGGTCTCACATCTTACTTGTGGGAGTAAGATAAAACTGGCCTTGTGCCTAACTCCGCGAGGAGTAAATAAACATACTAGCCTTTTTCTTGGCCTTTTGGCTAAGATCAAAGTGTAGTATCTGTTCTGATGGATACTACACCCCATAAACTGGTATTGTCTTGGCCTTCGGGGCTTGATTTACGCCGGTCTATGGGTCTGTCCTGTGCAGTTCTAGGAGGTCCAACCTTCCAGGCTTCGCCTCCCATCTTTGGGGAGGAGTAAGTTTATTGCTTACTGCCTGAGGCGCCCCTACCGGGGAATGCCGACAGGGCTGCCCAGGCAATTTTTAAACCCCATTTTCCCCGACCCGACCTTGGGTCACATCTTACTTGTGGGAGTAAGATAAAAACTGGCCTTGTGCCTAACTCCTGGAGAGGAGTAAATCAATACTAGCCTTTTCGGATGCTTCCTTGGTCTTTTGGCTAAGATCAAAGTGTAGTATCTGTTCCCACTGTCCTGTGCAGTTCTGGGAGGTTAAACCCCTCCCAGGCTTTGCCTCCCCTCTTTGGGGAGGAGTAAGTTTATTGCTTAC
>OY744533.1:104815737-104820737 GCA_963556195.1 Sepiola atlantica | reverse complement strand
GCAAGTAAGTTGCATAAAAAAGGTTCAGGATGTATTCTCGTTACTAATCAAATTACACACACCATAACCTCACTGACTATATAAATAGTATTATGAGATATTCTCATCGCAAAATAAATGTTTGTGTTTCATTACCGAACGGAATGATTAGGCTATATATATGCAACACGCACACACTCAAAAATACATATATATATATATATATATATATATATATATATATATATTAGTAGTAAGTTTTTGAAAGGCTGTTGGCAATGCAAGTTCCGGGTAAGATGCAAGTTGTAAGGAACAAAAACAATAACAATAAATCGAATACGAAATATGACTTACTATTTATTTTTCCTTTTTTTCTAAAATCTTACATAACAGCAAGAGTGTTTTTAGCTGTTTGTGTGATGTCCGGGTGATTAAAAATCATCATTTGATATTTCGGGAAAAGACATCCCTTTGGCAAAAATAATTAAACCAGAAGAAAATTTTTTTTTCTTCTCCGACTGTGTAGAGAATACTACAAAACAAAATAGCTGCCAGATGTAGACCGCAGCGAAAACTATAGCAGTCTCGCAGGGAATGTAAATTAAATTACATTTTATTTTAAAGTTATGTTAAATATCTGATACATATATATATATGATTTATATATATATATATATATATATATATATATATATATGTATATATATATATATATATACATATGTATGAGAAGAATATTGTAGTTTGCTTGAAGCAATGATCGTAATATTTAATAAGTATTGTTAGAAGGCGATGGCAATGCGTTGGTTAGGTGACACCGGCGGTACGCGAAATGGTAAGCAATGACAATTATGACAATATTGAGAAATCAATAATTTTCAAATAATTTTATTATATTTACCAGTGTTAAGTTCGGACCGTGATGGTAGGCTGGTGTGTCTTCCTTTTTTTTAATCCCCCCTCATCAGAATAAATATTCACTCGTCGGTGTGTGGTTTGGCCGAAAATTACGGTTTATTTAGGTTCGCAGAAACATTATTTTGGGACGTTAAGGTATGTCGAGATTAAGTGGTTAGATGGAATAAAATATTTTAAAATTATATATATATATATATATATATATATATATATATATATATATACGAAGTTAATTCAACAAAAGATATAAGAGACAACTAATATATTTAATTAGTGAACATCCGGATAAAAACTGAAGCTCAATATACTGGATAGAGCATCAATATTATAATATAAAATGAAGTAATAAAATAAGGTGCGAATCAAATTTTATTTGAATTCAATGTTCAGGCCAAGCACCTTACAGTCCTTAACTCATGAGTTTTTAAAGAAAGTTATTCTCCTCAGAGGACTATTACCGCAATGACATTACTGCAGATAATAAATTAAACTTTGAAAATATATAAAAATATATATAAAAATACATAAAAGTATATAAAACATCAAATATATCAGCCCAAAACATACTTTTTTGTTAAAGCTATATACGCTTGGATAATTTTTTCGTTTGTGGACTAACATTCGCCACCTGGATCACTTTTCAATCAACATCTTGGATGTCTTTCCTGAATATGTTTTAAATTGTATGACTTGGATGAACTGTATAGCACACACACACACACACACACACACACACACACACACACACACACACACACACACACACACACACACACACACACATATATATATATATATATATATACATTATGTGTTAATCATCAGTTTTATTACGTGCAGCTGTTAGCCAATGTATTTACGTGTTCCCATGCATAAATATAGACTTGTATCTGTGTTTCTGTGCAATTTTCTCTACTCGTCTATGGGTGTCTGCAACGATGTGCGTATATGCGTGTATACTTGTGTGCATGTAGACGTGTATATATGCGTATGCATGTCTATATATATATGTTGGTGTGTACCTGCGATGTGTGTCACTATGAGTCTGTATGCATCCAGGTACACGTGTATCTGCTTGTATGTGTGCGTGTGTTTACGTGTGTAAATATAAATGGGTATGCATGTTTATCTCTATCTGCGTATGTGTGTTTGTTTATCTGTGTGTACACATTCATAGGTGTGTAGCCGTGTATGTCTGTGTGACAAAAATCGAAAAAACAGAAATGTATTTTATTTCGCCTATCGCAACAACATGCCTTTGTTTATTTCCCAGTTATTTGTTCATTTTACAGCCGAAAAATGCCCGCTTTTGGCGAAATCATAATAAAAATATTTAAAAAAAAAAAAAGAAGAAAATACAAAAATACAAAAATAAAAACATATAAAATAACAAAAAAATAAAATGGTCGCCTGCAATTTTGTGTCACCAAATATTCTTAAATGTTACATAAACTTGTGCTATAATAATAATACGCGTGTACCTTCGTTCATATGTGCGTTCTTACCTTCCACCCCCATAAAAGAATGAGATCCCCGCCGAGAAACACCGATAAATGAGTTTAGGATGGATGCAAGATCCAATGTCTTGATTCAACTCTATTCCTATTTAAAAAAAAACATCTATGGATGGAGCACTCTGGTGATAGAAATAATGATCTCTACTATGCATTGAGAAAATGCTCTCCCATAATAATAATGTTATATTTTCAATTATAAGTATCGTAAAAAAATATATATAAATAATTTTTTTTTTTAATATTCTCCTTATTATCGCCATTTCATCTACGCTTCCAAGTGTGGACTTTTCATTCTACCCTATTTACGTAACCGCGTGCTACACCCAGTGGCATATCAACATTAATCGTCGATAACATCAACACGAATTTGAACTTGACTGTGATAAATATGTCTCAATCAAGAAAGATTAAACGAAAAAAGAAAAGAGAAAAATACGCTTATACTTTTAACAAGGGTGTATTTCACCGAAAGTACTCAAGTTTTTAAGGTAAATGAATAATTTATTAAAAAAAAAATTAAAGAAATATGTTGTCCAGGTTTTTCAAAATATGTTTTTTTTTTCAAAATATTCTCCTTATTATTGCCATTTCATCAACGCTTCCAAGTGTGGACATTCTATATAAATAAATAAATAAATAAATAAGATCATTACTAAGTCGATAACATATCTCACAATATCACTTGGCGGTTATTTGGCGCAGTTAGTAGAGCGTCAGATATCAGCCATTGACGCCTCGGTTTCGAATCTAAATAAGTCTAGCCGTACTAATGAGTCGTAGAGACAACTTAACACGTGTCTGTGGATAACTATATTTCATATATCTATCTGTAATTTTCTCAATTTTTATGTGATTTATAAAAATAGCCTTTTAAATATGCGCATACAATTAAATGTACAATGACTACTGTTTAAGCGTTTTAATTTAGTTTAATCTGATGCATAGAATAAATATATATATCAATTTTATGCGTACATGAAAGTAATCCACGGATACGTGTTTCTGGCTCACAGTCGTCATCATCATGTCTAACTTAGAGAGGGATCGAACCTTCGATGTTGATGTCTTTAGTTCAGTGTCTTATCAACGGACTACAACGCCCTTCCTAGAAATATGTACAATTTTTATCACCTAAATATTTAATGTATTTTTATGTAATTGTTTTTTTTTGTGATTGCAGCGTTCGTTGTTTTTGCTTACTACTATTTCTATTGTGATTAAGATGCAGTAAATTGCATTATTAGTTGCCTTTAACTTAACTTTATAGGACATATATATATATATATATATATATATATATATATATATATATATATATATATATATATATATATATATATAACAAATATATATTAATTTTATTCCCTGCCACTGACTTTTCTCAGTCCGGACCTCGGTTCTGCGCTCCCAGTAGTGGCTACGACTTCTTCTCATTGACCCATCGTGTCACCCCAATATTTTCATGTACTTGTATGACATTTTTCTTAAAATTATCCCCCTGAGGAAGTCTTACAAATAAAGACGAAAAGTTGATGAATACATAAAAAAACATCTTTTGGTTTTTCCTTTTTTAATTTCCCTTATATATATATATATATATATATATATATATATATATATATATATAGAGAGAGAGAGAGAGAGAGAGATAACTCTAATTATATCAAGTTTAATTTTAATATATTATTTTCACAAAAAACAGACGAATATAAACTATAAAAATAATCACATGCTTTGACAGACTTTTATTACTAAATATGTGATCTTAACTCTTCGGAATGCTAGGGCATTCTTAGATTGTAACAAAAATACATTTTTAAATATATAATTGTTTAATGTTTAGAAAAGTGGTTTTGTTTGCAAGTTTTATTCAATATCACGTAGTCATTTTCATTTCGTTATTTGTAAGTGGAAGTAGGAGGCGAATTTGAAACATTTCGTTTCTATATAATTATTCTATTTAAATACATTGACTCCTACCCACTAAGTGTACGGTAAAATGGCCGAATTTCTATTTCTATTAAATTAGCATGGAACAAAAATCGCCATTTTAAATATTAAACAGGACTATTTTATAGAAACTATATTTGATGCTTTGTGCATAATATTCCAGGGATGTAATGACAAAATATATTCATTTAATTAATTTACATTTTTTCGAAAAAATGTCCGAAATTCGTAAGGATTCATTTATTGATTAAATTCGTACTTTATTTTAATAAGTGTTCCGTTTGTTTTGACTATGGAGAAACAGCTGTAATCTTATTGCGTTTGTTTTTTTACAATAAAATACTTTAATTTACTTCAATTAAATGTCGGTTTCTCAATTTTAATGTATGTTTAGGATTTATCGACATTCAGAGCTAGTTTACAAATTGCAACGGTATTTTCCGTATGAGGATGCCTAAGGGGACATGTATGACATGTGATGAAAATATTACGCCCGCTTTTATGAAATGAAGAAGATAATGCCTGGAAGAAAGACTTAATTAAATTAGGTATAATTTAGTTACATATGCATTAATAACGAAATGAATTTGTGCATACCTTTTACCATGTAATTGACCTTATATATAGAGTAAATTG
>OY744533.1:104770737-104805737 GCA_963556195.1 Sepiola atlantica | reverse complement strand
ATGGAAAATGACACCAATTGAAAAGGGGCAGTACGCACATGCGCATACAAGTTGACAGTTGAAACGCGGAAGCAGAAATCAAGTCGATCATACAGGGCGAGCGGGGGTGTCTAAAAGATGAATACACGGCTTCATTTTTCATCAAAAATGGGTGGGCTTTTTATTAGAAATGGTTAAATATACACGAAATCTATACCAGTCTATTCATATCTATCTATCTAAATTCATATCTATCTATCTATCTATCTATCTATCTATCTATCTATCTATCTATCTATACATACATACATACATATATATATATATAAATTCCCGAAACAGTTTTTCATTGTAAACAACTGATGATCCCTTAAATAATGTTAGAAGCAAACTAATATAATAACTGTAAAAACTAAATTGACTTACATGAGTGATTTTCCACTGAACGACTTGGGACTTAAGGTTTTTTAAAATTTTTTATTTTAAAAAAAATTCTTTTTAGTTTTAATGGTTGAGAAACTTCCGAGAATATATATATATATATATATATATATATATATTACTATTTCATGTAATCACATAAAATTTTATAAGGATATATAATTTTTTATGTATCAATTTTCAGTATTTACTTCAACAGTGCTCGATACGTATATATATATATATATATATATATATATATATATATATATATATATAAATATATATATATATATATATATATTAATATATATATATATATTTATATATATATATATATATATATATATGTATATATATATATATATATATATATATATATATATATATATATATATATATATATATATGCTAATGTTTATCGTAATATATACTATTGCCTTTTAGGGGAGATAAAAATCAAAATAAATTAATCATTTATTGTTTTCTTGACCTTTTGAACTTTCGAACTTCGTCCGGCTTTTTGCGACGGATCAAAAATTATTTTAAAAAAAGTGATTGCAGATTTCTGTTAGTAATTGGTTCTATAGTTTTATTTCTTTCAAAGACAATACTTCATATATATATATATATATATATATATATATATATATATATAGAGAGAGAGAGAGAGAGAGAGAGAGTGAGAGAGTGAGAAAGAGAGTGTGAGAGAGAACAGATTTCAAAAACCATTTGAACATTTTGGTATTCGTTTCAACTGCCATATATAAACCTTTCTTATGCAAGTAGAAAGGAATCCATAAACACGTCTTTGGGTAACTTTGATCCCCCATCCCCCCACTACAAACCCTTTTTAAACAAATGTAAAATTAAATTTATTTTAATTTGTCCTATAGTTCTATTTCTTTCATAGACAATACTTCATATATATATATATATATATATATATATATATATATATATATATATATATATGGAAAGGAAGGATGAGAGTAATCCGACGGAATGGGAAATGAAATAGGAAAAACCAAACCCCTTTTGCCTTCAATTTAATCTCAAACCATCAACACATCCTGAACGAAACTACATTTCACTTATCTCTCCCCAAAATTAAAATCATGCTTCTTCTTCTTCTTTTCCTTTTCTCTATTGTCATGTTCACAGCACACTTCAGCACATTATTTCAAACTCACTTATATTCACACATTCCTGACATTGCGAGCTGGTCAATACTCCTACCCTCCAAACATTTCACACCTGACCACAATAAAAATATCCCCTCTCCCCTCTAACCTATCTCACCCTTTCGACTACTTCTTTAATACTCTTACCCCGCCTATTTTCAAGTTATCTTCATTTTTTCAAATCTTTTTCTAAAACTATGATACCACCTTCATACCAAACACACAGAGTCCCCCTTCCCTCTTTCCCCAGCCCTCAAAATCCATGCCACACCTCACCAAGACACAAACCTCAGCCCCCATCTCCTCTCTCCCACCCTAAGGCAAATTCCCTAACACTCCCCCCCTTTTCACTGCTGCCTTAATGTACCCACTCAAAGCTTTCCATATTCATTTCACTCTTTGCCACTGACTGACTTTTCGCAGCCTGGATCCTCGTCCAGTGCTCTTAGTAGCCACGGCTACTACTTTTACTTATCAACCTATCATGTCAACCCAATATTTCGATGTACTTGCATGAATTTTTTCTTAAAATCATCATCCTGAGGAAGTCTTACAATAAAGACGAAACGTTGATGAATATATAAAAAATATCTCTTGTTTTTTTCTTTTTTCATTTCCCATATATATATATATTTATATATATATATAAATATATATATATATATATATATATATATATATATATATATATATATATATATATATATTATCTATATGAAGTGAGCTGAGATCAACAAAAAATTAACATTTTTATATCAGTTCCAAGAATTCAAATACAACAAATATTTGGCGTACGATCGTTTCTAAGACAATTTGGAAATATTTTATTTTGTATTATAGTTCTGATGACTGCATCAGTTTAATCAGCGCCCTTTAAAACATCACATACATAAGTCATTTAAAAAAACACCAGATCTCAGCACTATTTGCTAAAAAAAACATATCAAGACAATATTGGAGACATAACCTCTCATAATGCAACCATATATTATTCCATATTATTCCAGCTCAAAAATAATAGCATTGAAGGTAGTTTAGAAACAGCAAGTTATATATTTAAAATATTCCAAATAGAGGAAGAAACAGAAAAAATAACAAAATTCAATAAAGAAAAATTATAAAAAATATAAAAATAATAAAAATAATAAAATAATAAAATTAATAAAACTAATAAAACTAATAATATAATGAAACAAAATAAAATAAACAATAAACTTACGAAATATAATGATTAAAATGATGCAAAATAATTATAAAGAATACAATATAATAACATATAAAGTATAATAGAACAAAATAAGATTAAATATATGAGAATAAATGTAAGAATGAATAAGAGAATAAATAAATAAATAACGGAATAAATGAATAAAATATGAAATGTATTTTATTTTAAAAAAGAAACAATATAGAGTAGAGTTTAAATGAAGGACAAATTTAAATAATTTTGAAAGTCCATCATAAAGAATATAGAAATATACCTAGAAATGATTTTATAATTTGAAACTTCAATGATATTTATAAGAAGAAAATGTACAATAATTAAAAAAAAATGCAAAATAATAATGATGATAAAAACTATATCGTAATATAGAAGAGAATAATAAAAATTAAAAGTAGAAAAATACAAAGTAGAAAACATTATTTAAGTAAAATTAAGGGAAACAAAAAAATCATAAATAAATAACAATAAAAAATAATTAGAAACAATATAATTAGAAAACAATAATAATTAGAAAAAAATAATTTGAAAAAAAAATTATTAAAAAAAATAAATCTACATACACATACATATATATATTTGAAGTTTTTTTTGAGAAACCAGTTAACAGACACGTGAATTTATATCAATAAATGAAAATTTATCAAATCATTTTTTTAAATATTTTATAAAATGTTCGGTTTAAAAAAACATAATCATGGTTAACAGACATTGTATTTGTTTTGTTTTCTTTTTCTTTTTCATGGTGAAAATCTAACGGCGTGGCCGAAGATTTACGATCTCCTCCGATGTTATTGGAGAGTTTGTTTATATGTCCGGTGCTTGTAGTGAATGCCCTGCAGGGTAGATATGAATAATATAAGTGTTACTACAGTTATATACAAGAAAATCGAAAGCGCTTAGATATAGAAGACAAATCAATTATTTTTATATGTTCATATATAAAAGAATAGATTTTTATCTGAAAAAGAGAAGGTAAAAATTAAAAGAAAACATTCGACATAAAATAGAAGAAAAAACAAGAGGTCACTTATAAATAGATTAAAACGTATATGAGAATAACAATAAAATCAATTCAACGGTATGAGTTTTTCCAATTTTAGCTATTTCTCTCTTGATCGACCCGCATAAACAAGCACGTTTCCTCTAAAATTCGACAGGGAGGGGTAGGATCTTTGTGTCACCCTTCCTATGCGACTTTTGCCGAAGCTTTTAGTCCTTATTTGGTTGAAAGTCGATGTAGTGTTTATCGCTATAAATTAGTGTTTTGAGTTCCTGCATAGAAAAGATTATAAAAAAAAACATTTGAAAATTTTGTAATCTGTCTTGATCGCTACTCGGAAACCATGTTTAAAATAGTTTCCTAAATAAAAAGATTATTATTTCAGCACGGTCCGTAAACTGCAGAAGATTAGTTTTAAAGCTATTCTTAACATGGGGATGAGGGGGTTGTTAACTATTCTGTACTTTCACCTAACACCTCAATAAATAAATGAATAAATAAAAATTAGTACCAAACTTGGCAAACCAGAACAATAAGCGACGCCATACAGGAAGTACTTAATATCAGGAACTAAATCTGACTTAACATTATTTATTTAAAAACTAGGCGTTACATACTTAAGGGACGTACCATGGTTTCATTGAGATATGCTGACCTTTTATTTTTTGTTAAAAAAGTCGTTATGTAAGATAATGAAGAGTGACAAAAATGAATCGTGGACGAGAAAGAAAAAAAAAGCTACTTGATAATTTGTGCCGGCAGAAGAGAATTCCTTAAAACATTGAATCTCTTTGGGGAACTTTGAACACCTTTTTTTTTATCCCACGCTGTGCCTTTTTAACTGTTTTAACGACTTTGAATTAAAGTTATTTTAATAACTCATCGTTGATTTCTTGGCACGTTCAATTCCCTTTAGACTTGTTACTTTTGCCAATATCATTTATTTATCGAAACTATTAATTTTCTCCTGACGAGATTATAGTTGAAAGGGCCTTAGAGAGATGTCCATTGTTTTTTAAAGCATGTATAAATTGTGTACCTCCAAACATATATATATATATATATATATATATATATATATATATATATATATATATATATAAAATGAAGTAATAAAATAAGGTGTCAATCAAATTTTATTAGGATTCAAAGTTACATACACGAAGTCTGTCTAAAAGTATCCGAATTTAGGCCAGGAAAAAATAACTAAAATATGTTACGGGGTTGGGACCCTAATCCTCTTCAAAGTAGGCCCCTTGTGCTTGCACACACTTA
Organism: Sepiola atlantica; assembly: GCA_963556195.1. NCBI lineage: Eukaryota > Metazoa > Mollusca > Cephalopoda > Sepiida > Sepiolidae > Sepiola > Sepiola atlantica. The sequence goes on along the minus strand of OY744533.1, from coordinate 104,800,654 downwards.
GCCCACCGATCCATCCACTGCCGAAAACACATCAAGAAGTCTTCTTTTGGAATGGTGTTCACCTTCGCCGTTACGTTCGATCTAGCTGGTGTTTTAAAAAAATGATATTTCACTCCAAACAAGGCAGGACGTCACTGTAGACGTAAGGGGCTACCGAGAATTAGGGAGTAGGTTTAGGGTGTCATCCTAAGTTGGGAGCTGTGCAGCGAGATGTATGTTTATATTAGTTTTAAACCTCTGCATATCGGTTCTGTCGGGGACACAGGGAGCAGGGAGGGAGTTCTAGAGTTCAGCAGCCCAAGGAAAGAAGTTTTGGAGTAAAAGGCTCTCCGGCATCTGGGGACCTCCACAGTGAATGGATGGGATTTAGCTGATTGTCGAGTTGGTCTAGTTTGGAGAAGATGCGATGTGTAACACAAATTAAGGAGTGGTTCAACAGATTCAAAAAATGGCCGCCTATAAGCGGAGAGTGACCAGCGTTCTGGCAGGTCTAAAACTGTTCGGAGTGCAGCTGTTGTTGAGAGGGTGCGGAAAAAGAGATAATGATTGTCTTTTTTCAGATTTCCAGATGTATTAAAAATATTTTTCTTTGATTTTTTGTTTTACATTTTACGAGGTAAAAAAATAATTTTGTGTAAAAACTATGTTTTTATTATTCCGTGTTTAATTTATTATAATAAAACATGCGTTGATTTTCTTTCTTTTTTTTGTAATAAACGAAAAACAAACACATTTTACTGTGCAATTAAATAAAAAAAATGCGACAGTAGGGAGAATATATCTGCTAGTAGTAGTAGTAGCAGCAGTAGTAGTAGTAGTAGTAGTAGTAGTAGTAATAATAAGGAGAAGAAGAAGATGATGAAGAAGAAGAATACTGGGACCTTGGGGAGGCTTATTGTAACCCAAATTCAAGAAACCAATGGTCGTTACCAGTGAGAAATCAATGGTAAGCGGCTATTGCGATACTGCAAAGTCATTTGCAATGGTTATCGAAAAGAGGTGAAGAGTACTGAAACTCTGTGGAGGCGTGTTGTCACTCAGACTCCAGGGAACACCACCGGTTATTATCAGTGAGCAATCACTGACGATGAATTGTGTGAGAACTCCTAGTGTGTTCCAATAATAATAATAATAATAATAATAATAATAATAATAAAATAATCATAAAAATAAAATAATAATAACAACAACAACAGAAATAATAATATTGACTTGGACACGTGTCGGATGTGTCGTCAGGAGGAGATTAAAATCAGCAGGAATAAAAATGAAGGTTAAAATAAAATGTAATTTTACAAAAATAGAAAAAAATAGTACAAGACATTGTTGATTAAAACGAGCAAGAAGAAAATAAAGCCAACAAGAATTGAAAGGAAGAAAATGCAATTTCACACGACGACGCCAAAAAGATTCCTCCATTTCTAAGCAGCCATTTCTACTTCTGGTTGTTGATTAGTTGTCGCCGTTCCATTTTCGGAAATGCGTCCGAAAGAAACTGGTAAAGCCTGCCTTAGCCAGGAAGAAGAAGAAAAAAACGGCAGCTGAACACCAGGTGGCAGCAGCGTCGATTTGAACAAAGTTGATTAGTGAAGTTGGCGACAAATTCGTCTGGTTTAAATGAAGACAAACGACCGGCATTTTGTCCCTGTCGCAGACAACGAAAAAAAGGATTCTCGTATTTCATGCGCCACCTGAACTGAAACGAAAACAGGACGAACATTTAAAGATGCGTCCATTTAATTAGTGCGTTTAGCGACGAAAATTCTATTTAAAAGTTAAGCGGGACAAACCAACAACAATGACATTTCAACTTTAAAAGTGACAGAACATCTTAAATACTATTTTGTTCGCAAGAATTTATATTTTTCAGCTTTGATATGGAATGCATACTGAATTCGCTCATATGTGGAAACCAAACAATGTAGAAGTTAGTTCTGTGCGGCACATGTAACGATAATATAATTTATGAATGCTGCAAGTCGTGTTCATCCGGTTAACATTGTGTCCATTGTTTGCTGAAATATAGCTGGAGTTGAGTTGAATCAAAAAGACGGTTGAATCTAAACAGTTCCTTGTCTGTGTTAATTTTTCAGAAGATCTTTTGACTTCTAATAAACCTGCCATTTTTAAAAAAGATATTTCACCCCAAACAACACAGGCCGCCACTGTAGACGTAAGGGGCTACTGATAATTAGGGAGTATGTTTTGGGTGTCATCCTAAGTTGGGAGCTGTGCAGCGAGATGTCTGTTTACATCAGTTATAAACTTCTGCATATCAGTACAGTCGAGGAAACAGAGAGCAGGGAGGGAGTTCCAAAGGCCGGCAGCACGAAGAAAAAAGCTGCTGGAGTAGAATGCTCTCCGGTATCTGGGGACCTCCACAGTGAATGGATGGGACTTCGCTGATAGTCGGGTTGTACTTAGTGTATTTGCGTCGAGGGGGCACTAGATCAGCTAGTTCATCGGAGCCCAATCCATTGCAGAAAAGCATCTTTTATTGAGATGTTGGCGTTGTAATTTCTTCAACTGAGGGGTGCATCTCGAGCTACAGATATTTGACCACTTAATTTATCGTCGATCTTAAGTCATCTCTACTCGTCTGTTTAGATTCCAGACTATGTCTTTATGGAAATCGCTCCAGGCAAAGCATGAAGTAAAGAGCTACCAAGCACGAAAGATGGTTATCGCAAAGACACGAGATGCTTATTGGCCTTAGTCTTGAAAAGACTAAGGCTATAGGTAGGAGGAAAACAGTCAGCAGGAAGAGAGTTCCACAAGCCTGTAGTTCTTGAGAAGAAGCTACTGGAATAGGAAGCTATTACAATGAGATATCAAAACAGTGAATTAATAGAGACCACTAGACCAAAGAGTCAAACGAGCTGAAACAAAGGAAGCAGGTAATAGATAAGACAATTCGGAAGAACACATGTCATAATAGTATATATAGAAAAGACTGAGACAAGCCACATCGCGTCTGTGAGAGAGAGGGTGCAGAGAACAATGAAGGGTGGAGCCAATCAAATTATAGATACGTTCCTAAACATCATCAAGAACCCTATAATGGGACATACATTCACCAGCGTTAATATGACAACAGTACTCCATACAATCTCTGAAAGTATATTTGTAGAGAGGTGTGAGAAAGTGTTAGGAGTTATAGAAAACTGACTTTAAAAGAAGCAAAAAGAACAATGAATTTAATGTATGAACTCAAAGAAAATTTGCGTAGAAAATAAGGCCCAAAAGTTTCAGAGTCGATTTCTCTTCAAGAACAGAGACATTCATGAGAATCTTAGAATGAAATGAGACACGATCTGACTCTTAACAGGATTAAACGAAACAAGCTATTCCGTACTCCAATTCACAACCGAAAAGTGAACATCTAAATCAACTACATATTTCAACTGATCTCAGGGAGATGGGCGAGAAGCAACACCAACATGAAGAGTGGTATCATAAGCATAAACCTTTATCTTCTAAATAATATTCTCAGGAAAATCATTGATATAGAGAAGAAACATTGTTTGGCCTAGATTAGAGCCCTAGGGAACACCAGCATTGATAGGAAAAGAGAATGAGGAGACACCATCACGAGTTACTCGCAAGCTTCAACCAGCTAGGAAAGACCAAATAATGTCAAAAACCTTACCACTAACACCACAACTTTCAAGTTTGTGTAGAAGAACAGAATGCAACTCTGTTGAATACCTTCGAAATGTCAAGCGCAAAGGCCCTACTCTTTCCTAAATCATCCATAAACCGACAGATCGGCTCAGTTCCAAGCGAATGCCTTTCTTTAAGTTCACTTTCCCTCTGTTTTAGCTATGTGACGTCACGTCTTCTTTCGGTATGAAGAAGGTCGCGATGAAATCCGAGTACACTAGCTGACCCCGACTGGACACTATTCCCTGTCATCCTCAATTAAGAAAAATTATACTCACCCAATATTGAACAAGTCTTGTATCTGGCATTTTGGCTAGGAAGAAAGTGTTGTATCTGTTCTGAAGTCTATTCTGTCCTCGGTAAGTGAAGGAGAAATCCTTTTAGACTGAGGCAATTTAAATTTTTGTTGCAATCCAAGCTTCCGCTTTGGAGGGAGATGGATTATACCACATTAAACACCAACTTTATGTCTAACCCTGCCCACATAAAGAGACAAATACATATCAGCTCTAAGAGTATAATTGAAGTCCTACAACAGCCGCGACAGATCTCGAACCCGGTACAGTCCGCGCCGATATCCACTGCAAGACCAAATACACGTTTTCAGAAACCAATAAAAGACAAGTAAATAAAATGAAAAGAAAATTGTGTATTTTCAAATTCTCATCGCCATAAACAAAAACTTGTCGGTCGATTTATGACAAAAGATGGCGTCATTTACAAGGCATTAATGTATGTTCCCGCTTTTCCCGACCAAAACCGACGACAACGCATTCTTTCTGGACGCCATCCTTTTTAATGGTTCAGATTGAGACATCATAATATAAAAGAATGAAGAGCCTAAAATAACCGTCAAACTCAATCCAACCTTTCGACCTTTTCGTTTGAACATATTTTTCTCCGAAAGGAAAAGTTAAAAAAGTGTCATTTTTATTTTGTAGAACTATTTCTATCTGCAAAAGATGATCACCGTTCATTTAGACATAAACAATAAATAATATTTAATCGGACAAGTTAAATGGGATCCGCGTTGCTATAAAATCGTTTGGCTTCCTTAAATAAAACAATTTTATATGCATCCACACAACTCTAGAAGAGGCTTTGTCTGTCCGTATTAATCGTTTTATTTACGTTTATGGTTGGAAGAGTATTTTGGACGAGCAGTTGTTATACTACTACTACTACTACTACTACTACTACTACTACTAATAATAATGATGCTACTACTACTATTACTACTACTAATAATAATATTACTACTACTACTACTACTACTACTAATAATAATAATGATAATAAAATAATTAATAATAATAATAATAATAATAATAATAATAATAATAATAATAATAATAATAATCGTCGGTATACCAGAAGAGTACCCGACTCAAAGTCAGCAGCAAACCGACTGAAAGCAAGGAGCCCAAACTCTTGCGTAGCGCCAGGAACGGCTGCTCCATCATCAGTTGCATAATACCGTGCGTAGTTGTATGTGCCATGTCGCGCATGAAAAGGGACCCTGCAATTATCTCCGGTGGGCTTTCCCGAGGCCACAACCCCCATGGACCATGTCGTGACTAATGGACTGGTTGTGTGAGCTTATTAGCACCAAACAAAGACCCAACTTGGCCAACACACTCTATGATCAAAAACATATCATTACAAAAAAATAAAATAAAAAAAAACCAGACACCCAACAAAATACACTTTCACCTCCGCCCTTGAGGCTCGCATTCACAAATATCCGGGGACTTAGAACCAACACCAACGACGTAGAAACCTGTCTCCTGACAAACTCCCCGGATATCTTAGCTCTAAGTGAAACTAACCTTCAATCCTCAATCTCCTCTCACCACTTTGACATGACTTAATACCTCCCACTCTACCGCAAAGACTCTGACAAACATATGCACGGGCTAGGAGTTTATGTTCGAAACACCCTCCCCCTGACTAGAGAACATAGGTTAAAATCAGATGACCGAGACTACATATGCTTTAGATTGACTTTACATCACAGCGTGAATTACTTATATTTCTTATACCGTTCCCCTTCGACCCAGGACTGTACTCTGCTAAACTTTGTCTCTGAAAGCATATATAGAGCACTCTTTATTGACTCAAATGCCCAAATACATGTATTTGGGGATTTTAATGCCCACCACCGCGACTGGTTGGAATTCTCTAGCCTTACTGACGCAGCCGGCAACTCTACGTATAATTTCTCCTTAGCTCACCCCCTCTCTCAGACTGTTAATTTTCCGAACCGCATCCCCGATCGAATAGACCAACAAGCCTCACTTCTAGACTTTTTCTTGACCTCAATTCTCGAGGCTTGTGTGACGAAAGCTCACAGCCAACTCGGGAATGCTGATCACATTTTGCTAATGATACATATCACCCTAAAAAGTCGCCCAAAAGCTGACGAACCGTTACTCAAAACAACGAGATACTACGAGCAGGCTGATTTCGAGTCAATCAGAGATCACATCAGCGACGCCCCATGGAAGTAAACCTTAAAATGAATTAACTGAATGGGTCAAAGCAGGCATTGAAGCCTATGTCCCCATGAGAATATTCTTTAACAAGCCCCACTCTCCCCAATGGTTCACCTCGGAATGTGCAGCTGCCATTGCTGAGAGGCAACAAGCATTCCGTAACTTCGGCCGCCATAAGTCAGCTACTAATAGACATAACTTTATAGAGTCAAGAAATAATTGCAAGGCCGTGATAGGTGAAGCAAATAGAAGGTTTAATGAGTTAACACAAAAAACGCATTCAGTCACAGAAACTAGGAACTCGTGATTTCTGGAAAATCTACAATAGTGTAGTGAACAATGATCAATCAACGATTCCCCCACTATCAAACCACAATGATGTCGTTTGCACGGCCACTGATGAGGCCGAACTACTTGCCCAGCGCTTCGCTTCTAACTCCACTTTGGACTCAGATAACCACCCCTCCCTGAATTCCCTTTGCGGACCGTAGCCACACTTGATAACGTGGTTATCACCCCATCCTAGGTCAGAGAGAGACATCATAAAAAACCTTGACACCTCCAAAGCTTGTGGTCCTGATCTTATACCTGTAATAGTAATAAAGAAATGCTCTGCTGAACTGGCTCCTGTCCTCTCCAAACTCTATAATAAATGCCTAGCTGAATCTTCCTTCCCCGATAGCTGGAAAATTGCCTCTGTGGTACCAGTCTACAAGAATTTATTGTTCCTGAACTATATAAACGATCTCACTGGTGACATAGAGTCTGAGATTGGTTTATTTGCTGACGACACCACGCTTTACTCTCGCCATGTTGGCAAATCAGACGCGATCATATCCGAGGCAATGACTGAATCCTTAGAAAATGACCTTCAGGCTGTAGTGGATTGGGGTCATAAATGGTTGGTAACTTTTAATGCCGCAAAGACAAAGCTCCTTTCCTTCAATAACTACAAGAAACCTCTCCAACCACCGATTGTCATGGCAAATAACACCCTACCTGAGTGTTCATCATTCAAACTCCTCGGCCTAACCTTCACAGGTAACATGAATTGGAACAAATACATTGAAGACATTGCCAAGGCTGCAGCAAAGAAGGTTGGCTCCCTCTACCGTGTTAGTAAACTCCTCACACCTGACAATATCCTGTATCTCTGCAAAGCCACCATCCGCCCATGCATGGAGAGTGTTGCCACATCTGGGTTGGTACATCATCTACTAGTCTCTCCCTCCTTGACAAGGTTAAAAAAAGAGTCGCCAACCAAATAGGTCCCTCACTGTCAACCAAGCTTCAGCCTCTGTCCCATCGCCGCAATGTGGCATCCTTGTGCTTGTTTTACTAATACTTCAATGGATTATGCTTCGATGAATTGGCTACTCTGGTGCCCCTCGTCGTAAATTCACTAGACCAACTCGACAATCAACTAAATCCCATCTATTCACTGTGGAGGTCCCCAGATGCCGGAGAGCTTTCTACTCAAATAGCTTCTTTCCTCGTGTTGCTGGCCTCTGGAACTCCCTCCCTGGCCTCTGTTTCACCGACGGTACTGACATGCAGAAATTTACAACTAATGTAAATAGACATCTCGCTGGGCAGATCCCAATTTAGGTTGACCCCCAACCTTCTCCCTTTTCTTTCTTCTCAGTAGCCCCTTACGTCTACAGTGGCGGCCTGCCTTGTCTGGGGTTAACTATGTTAAAAAAAACCCCAAAAAACAGTGTTCCGTCAGATTTAGTTCCTGATATTAAAGACTTCCTGTTTTGGGTCGCTTAATCTTCTGGTTTGCAGAAATAGTTAATCAAGCCCCCACCCCCTCACCATGTTTTGAATGGTTTCCTAAATAAAAAGATTATTATTTCAGCACGGTCCGTAAACTGCAGAAGATTAGTTTTAAAGCTATTCTTAATAGGATGAGGGTTTTTTTCCAATTTTCTTCTGACCATATAACATGCTTTTTTATGGGAACGCCAATCTAGCTGCTTTGTTTGTTTTTGTTTTTTTTACTTATTAGCGGCTTTTTTCGAGGAGATCTTGCAAAAAGACCTATTTCGTGCAACCTTCTGGACACAGTTTGTCGTGAAACATTCGTGACAACTTCCATTTGTTTAGAAATTTGGCTAGCTGTAATGAAACGGTATTTTAACACTAGGCGTTACATAACTCTGTCCTCTTTTGCCATTGTCTTTCTTGGTCTGCCAGGTTTCTTTGTGTTACTTAACCTTCCAGTTATTTTAATAGAGTTTGAGAACTTACAACACTTTTTGAACGTTTCACACGTTTTCCGATTTCTTCTATTATCAACTTTTCCTTTCTTAATTTGACGAGTTTTGCTTTGTCGCTTAAATCAGTGTTTATTTCTTTTTGACATGATCGATATTGCGTGACTTGCAGCAATGATGATAATTAAAGTTTAGAATATTTATTTTCATCCTTTTATACAAAAAAAACTACTGTTTTAAACTTTAAACAATTATTTTTCCTTAATGTTTCTTTAATTTTGGACACTTGAAATATGTAAAATAGTAGATACCTTTAATAAAAATTATTTTAATTCATCTGAAAATCTCGGTAAAAGTCCAACTACATAATTTACATACGTAGTGAAATTTTCACAAATATTAAAATATAATTTATTTTAGATTTGGAAGATTTTATTTTTGTTCCTTAAGTTTTGAACGGTACTGTATACGTATCAGTATTCATGTGGGTCAAAAGTGTCCATCATAAATATTTCATACGATTTTATGATCCTTATTTAACACTAGACGACCCGTGACCCGTTTGGTCAACGTTGGTAGATTGTACATTTGAGTAAACGTGACATACTCCGTGATTTAGTTGTCTCATCACGAGAGCATGATGTTTAAATTAACGTGAGGTCCGACACTTTCCAAATGTCACTAGGGCGTTCATGCCCGGTAAAAATACATAGTTAGACTTTCTTTTCGAATTTATTTCGGGCGGTGGGGTTTGTCTGACTTGCTATTTACTTTCTCGTTTCCCCTCACCACTTAAAATAGTTGCACCCGGGGGATAGAAAGAGACACATTTCTAACGTTAACTTTTGAGTGACTGGACGGATGTATGTTTATTTATATACAAATAAATAAACATTGGTCTTTAGTATAGAGTGGAGGATATATGTCCTTTTTCTTTTTCATCTTTATTTACGTTATCTGTTTATTTCCTTCACCCTCTTAATTACCTGTTACTACTACTTGTTACGGTTGTTTCTTCTTTATTATGTCATTTTCTTACTCTCCTTCTCGCACACTGGTGTTATTGCTACTACTCTCTATATTCCCTTTTTTTAAAACATAGTTCACACAAAACAAGGCAAGACGCCACTGTAGACGTAAGGGGCTACTGAGAATTGGGGTAAACGTTTTTTTTGGGGGGGATCATCCTAAATTTGGAGCTGTGCAGCAAGATGCTTGTTGACATTAGTTTTAAATTTCTGCATGTCGGTACAGTCGGACAAACCGGGAGCAGGGATGTAGTTACAGATGCCGGCAACGAGGAAATAAGCTATTTGAGTAAAATGCTCTCCGGCATCTGTGAATCTCCACAGTAAATTGCTTGGAGTTAGCTGATTGGGGAGGTGGTCGAGTGTATTTATGTCGAGGGGCACCTTAGCAGCAAGCTTATCAGAGCACACTCCATTGAAGTATTTGTAAAACAAGCACAAAGGTACAACATTGCGTCAATGGGACAGGGGTTGGAGCTTGGAGGATAGTGATAAACCTATTAGATAAGCAACTCTTTTTTTGGATCTTGTCTAAGAGGGAGAAACTAGTGGATGGTGCATTAGCTCAGATGTGACAACAATTCCCCATGTATGGGAGGATGGTGGCTTTGTACAGATATAGGATACTGTAAGGTGTGAGATGTTTTTTTAACTACTTCTCGTCTCATTTGCTCTCCAGTCACCACATTAAACATTCCATATACAAACATCAATGTGCAAGCAAGCAAGCAAGCAAGCAACATTATCAGAATTAGTATTCTATGAATATCTTTCCAACTACACTGTGAAAAAATCCAGCGCCGAAAATGTAAATATAGACACAAATTATTTTGAAATAAATTATGTTTAGTCGTTTTCCATTACCAAATGTCCTCAACCATTTGTAGCTAGATATTTATTTTATTTAACATGATAATTATATTTATTTCTCAACTAAATTGTGTATTATATTTATTAAAAATCAATAAAAACTTAATTAGTCATCCAATGAATTCAATAACGTTTTCTGGATACGCGTGAATGAAGTCTTATTTAGCCTAAGACAATAGTATATAAAGTGCACGCTCTAAAGAGATAACATAGAATTTACGTAACATAGTTCTATTTCTTTCCCTACCCTCGCGGGAAAAGTTAAACACGAGGTCTGTTTTATGTGGGGGATATTCAACTTCCTACAAAGTGGTACTGTAGACCGGACAAAATATAAAAATTGTCCTAGTCAAAAAAAGGGTCTCACCCTTTCCTACCGAGGGCAGGGTAGATGCTACAGCTCAAAAGCCAAGAAGAGTCACTTAGCGTAATATAGTCAAGACGCATTAATTATTAATCTTGGGAGTTTAAATAAACCCTTGACATCGACACTGTGGAGTAATAAGTTAAGTGACGTATGGGGATTACGGACAGACGTGCATGAAATCTTTATTGTAAATAGATGAACATATTTATACAGTTTTTAATTAAATAATGTGTTTAATTAATTCAACTCGTTTATGCGAGTCAATGATTTAAAAATTACTTTACTGGCATATCATTTAATTTGATCAGTATCGAATTTTTTTTATTGAATTCCATTGCCAATTAGTGAAAAATATCACGGTTGGGGCGTTTGGCAAACATTTATGAGAATTTTGGTAACAAAATCCAGAAGAGATTTTTTTTTAGTTTATCGGTGCCAAACAATTTATGATAAAATAACAATTCTGCACGAGATGAAACGTTTCCGAAATCAATATATCTAAAAAGTCAAAGTGACAAAAATTAAAAGATTTTTAACACAAAATGTTTAAAATATCAGATTTGTTAGATGCGTCTAAGCATCCCTATGACATCTCGAAATAACATTTTGTTTAGTCTTCATTGCTTATATTTGAAATATCATTTTCACGCATAATATTCACACGGCATTCATAGCTGCGTCCTCGCATCTGTCTAAGAGACTCTGTCCGTCGGTCTCTCGATCAGTCACGCTTAAGTTTAAAATATTTTCATCGTAAAACGAGCAGATTAAATGGACGTATCTTAAGAATTGTGTTTTTATGATCCCACTTCTACTTATTTGCCCGTTTGAACAACAGGAGTGAAAAATAAATACGAATTTCTTCGCCAGTCTTTGATTCTTTGAACATCCACCGGAAGTGTTTACCAAGTTACCCATCCCCTCTTTCTAGCAAGAAAGGATATGCCAATGTGGTGGACTGTGGCAGATGGGGGCAGTGGGAGTCTGTTCACTACCATTATCAGTTTGTTGGAACTTCCGGTAAAGTGAGAAAACACCATTTTTCTCATCTCCGGCTGTTCATCTATTTTCGATAAGGAAAAAAACGATTTAAAAGAATCGGACATTTTCAACTTTGACCCGCTCCTTTTTTATACCGAGATGAAGTATGTTTTTTTGTTTAAGTATTTTGTTTGAATCTTGAGCAAATAATAATGTTTGATTAGTACTTCTTTCATTAGAATTTTATTTGCTTCTCATAAGAACAGTTTATATCATCCTTCTGGTACTTTTAGCAAACAAATAATGTTATCTTAACTTCTTAATTAGATTAAGCACGAACGATATTTTTATTTGCATTTCTGTCATCGTACTTTTATTATTATATACTAGTAGGGGTACCTGGCGTTGCCAAGGACCATAAACAAAACACGCAAGAAGTTAAAAAGTGTGTAAGATCTTTATTTTAAAACTTCTCCGTCTCTACCTCTTTTGATCAATCTCTCAACCCTTTCTATCGCCCTCTTTTTTTCAGTTTGTAACTTTTCCCTGAAAGATAAATAAATAACCTTTTTCATTTATCACAAAGGTAATGGCTTTATTGTAAAGTTTAACAACAAACTTATTGTTTAATGTTTATTCTGATGGACAAATAAAAACAATAGTTTAGTAGCACTGTGATCTGCTCCAATTACTAAAAAAATATTGATTCGTATTTTGGTATAATTGTAGATAAACATCCTCCACCAAATTACCCCCTCTCTATCCACCCAAAAGTATTCTAACTGTTTTAGGTGATCATGTGTGAACACTCTGAAAATCTTCACAGAAGAGGTAGAGACGGAGAAGTTTTAAAATACTACCTTCAGCCATATTTGTTACATTTATTTGGGAAACAAATATGGCTGAAGATAGCCAGGACGACTTGTTTATTTTATATGAAAACAACAACGAATCATCAGTTTTCGAGAAGGCGTACCAGGCTTGAAACCTATGATATCATGTTGATTTGACCTGATCTTCTATAACGCGAGTAATAAAAAAGTAATAGTATGCTCTATTATTAAATAACTGAGAATAGCGGAAGTGATGCGGTCGCTAAAGAAGGGGAGCTTAAGGAAGCAGGTATTAGTGAGAGTGTGGTGTCTACGTCTTCTGGTGTTTTGAGGCTGGATATGGTAGTGAAGAGGAAACCGTTGGTTAAGAGGGTCTGGTGGAAGGCTTCGGTGTGTGTTGTTTTGGCGGTAGTGGATGAGCATTTGTTCTGTATGCGGGTGATTTCGGTGTGCGCGTAACTAATTTTAGATTTGAGGGGTAGGGCGGATTTGTAGTGGATGAAAAGGTTCCTGCAGGCGGGTTTTCTATAGAAGGTGGTGTGAAGGGATCTGTCGTCATTTATGCTAAGTTTAAAGTCTAGGAGTGAGAGAGAGCCTGAGGTGTTGCGATGTTCGATGGTGAATTGAATGTGGGGGTCAGTATTATTAAATGTGTTAAAAATAGAAATAGCTTCTTCTCGAGATGAAGTGATAATCAAAATGTCATCAATGTATCTCGAGAAATATATATGAGAATGGCAGGTGCTAAGAGCTTGTTCTTCCAGTCTGTTCATGTAGGATATGGCGAGGAGGCCGGAGAGACTGGAACCCATGGGTAAGCCAGATACTTGCTTGTACGTGTCTTTCTGGAACCTGAAATAAGTATTATCCACAATGATGCGTAGGAGTTGATGTATGTCTGTCGGGGTAAGCCCAAAACAGTCAAGGTTATTAGAAGAGATGTGGTCAGTTATGAGGTTAATGGTGGGGTGTGCGGGAATGGAAGTGTAAAGGGAGACAACGTCAAGGCTGAAGATGTAGTTGTTGAGGCGAAGTTGTTGGGGTTGGGGTAAGTGGAGTCTGTTTAGTACCTGGTCATAGCTGCTGACGTGTGCCGGGAAGGTGGGGAGTAAATGGGAGAGGAGCCAGGAGAACTTGTAAAGAGGTCCCTCAGTACTGGAGACTATAGGTCTGATCTGTGTGTGGTTGCTGGTTTTGTGAGTTTTAATAAGATGGTAAAAGGTGGGGAGTCTGCTGTTCCTAGTGGTGAGTTTGAGCCTGTATGCCTTGGGAAGATTACGTCTAATGCAAATTTGGGACCAAGCGTTGTTAGTAGAGTTTTGTATGTGGTTAGCTGAGATGTTATTATCGGGTGTGTATAGGGACGTATTGCTGAAGTGTTCAAGGGCACGAGTGTTGTAAGATTCCTGGGAAATGATGCAGAACTCCTTGCCTTTGTCAGAGGGTAGGTAGACTAGGTTTTTATCCCTAAATCCTTTGAGCGTGAGGCGTTGGGAATGGGAGATGTTAGGTGTGATACGGTGTTTTTCGCGTTGTAGACTGGAGGAAATCTTACGTTGAAGTCTCACTAGCTTTAGGTCTAATGGGTGGTTGTCGGGAGGCGGGTGTAGGGGGCGGTCAGGTTGATAAACGGGAAAGGGGTTGGAAGAAAAGTTTGGGGAATTGGGGGTGGAGTCATTAAGTGAGTCAAGGGTGGGTAGTTCAAAGGCTGATAACCATTTAAAATGGTACGCTGTTCTGCAGAACTGCGTCTCAATATCGAGGAGAGTGTGGTCATTAAGTTTTTCGGTAATGAAAACTTTGGGTCCGAGGCTGAGGAGATCAGCCTCTGTTGTGGAGAGAGAGCCAGTGAGGTCAGTGATGAGTGGTTGGGTAGTAGCTTGAAGACGGGGAGAGGGTATGTGTACAGTTCCATAATTGGTCTGTAAGTTCTGTTTTTGATGAAGCTAGTTGAATTTAAGTATGAGTCTGTTTTTTTTTCTGTGTGGAAACAGTGGTGGTAAGCTTTGTTGATGGCTGTGGTGATATGGGGTAGAAGGGGTGTGGGGGAAGGAAATTTGGTATCTGCAATAGAGTTGATATGTTGGTGTAGCTTGCAGTGGAGATGTTTGATGATTTGTTTGATACAAAAGGTATGTACGAACGAGCATGCAGAGTGGAGCGTGCGTAGGTAGAAGCATGACGGTAGATGGATGTTCTTAATAGTATTGGGGAAAATGCCATGTCTGTGGGATCTCTTCAGGAAGTTGATCTGACAGCTGGCCATACCTCGCTTCTCAGAGAGTCGGAACATCTTATTTGTGTATGCAACCTCTGTCTGGCCGAGACTGAGAGATAAAAAGGAATTGTAGTTTGCTTGAAGCATTGCTGGTAAATATAAGTGTAAGTTTGTAATCCGAGGCAGGAGCAGTGTGAAATAGGTACCGGAAGTTGGAACAGATGAACAAACATAAATGAGAAGAGAAAATGAGAATAGAATCTCAAATCAATTTATTAATATTTCACGTAAAACAGATTAAATACCAGAACAGTAATTAGAAAAGTGGTTATATATATATATATATATATATATATATATATATATATATATATATATATATATATATATATATATATATATATATATATGTAATGTGAGGATTTGTTTAGTAGAAAGAAACCCAACAGAGTGCTCAGTTATTTAATAATAGAGCATACTATTACTTTTTTATTACTCGTGTTATTGAAGATCAGGTCAAATCAACATGATATCATAGGTTTCAAGCCTAGTACGCCTTCTCGAAAATTGATGATTCGTTGTTGTTTTTTTATAAAATAAACAAGTCGTCCTGGCTATCTTCAGCCATATTTGTTTCCCAAATAAATGTAACAAATATGGCTGAAAATAGCCAGGACGACTTGTTTATTTGATGCATGATTGAAAATGTAAGTTGCGTCAACCAATTCTAGCTTTTATGTTTTCTTTGAGATTATTGCGATGTTAAATTGTTAGACTGTATGAGCTAGTGTTTTGGTGCTTGTAGATTTGTCCATCCGTAGCAGAAGATCTTCAGGCGGTTTATTTCATGCTGGTACCATTTCTTAAGCATTCAACCGCATCTGTAGAAGGAAAGCCGTGAATCTCTTTAATTCCAACCGAAACAACAGCAACCACAAAAACAACAGAATATGTTGAACATACACATTCAGCGAATTTTCCACGTTTCAACACCTTAACCAAACACCCCTGCCCAGTTCCTGGTTTTACTGAAGAACCCTCCAAGAAGGCGGCTTCTATGACTTTTATGTCGAACAGATGGAAAGCAATTTGCTTTGACTTAATCGCCCGCCCGTTCGTGAAGTTAAACGAGTTTCCTTTGCCCTAAGTCAGCCGACAGCCGGAACATCCTCTGAAAAGAAATTGCCCGGAATGTATGGAAGGTGGAGTGAAGGTGGAGTGGAGGAGAGGGGTAGGAAGCTTTTGTTGTATCCATTACTTCTTTGGCCAGTAATTTTGTTTCCTTTACCAAATTCTAAGCTGCGAATTATAGAAGAATCCATAATTACACAATCTTGATGGTTATTTCACTTGACGCCGCTTTAAAAATGCAATCATCCATCGTCCGTAATGAACTTTTCGCCGTCCAAATCCGAGAAGCCTCGTTGGTTTGAGAATTGCGGCCTTTGCCGCCACGTTTTTCGATTAAGCGAGAGCTTTCGATTTGCAAAGTCTGAAAATAAGCGAGACAATCCCTCTCTCTGTCTCTGTCTATCTCTTTTTTTCATATATATATATATATATATATATATATATATATATATATATATATATATATATATATATATATATATATGTATATATATATATATATATATATATATATATATATATAGATTTAGATTTTTCACTTATAAAATAGATCATTCAGTGAAGACCGGGGTTGTTCCAATAAAAACAAGCTCGATGATACTCGATTACAGAGTACAGAGCATTTATAGAGGGGGGAAATTTTGTTACATATAAAAAGATAGTGGAATAATAAATAATAAATCACAATTTATTCTCAGAAATAGATATATTATACGAAATGCATTGGGAATTTCAAGTAATTTTAAGTGAAAAATAAGAAATAGCAACCTAGATGCTATCACTATTTAATTAAATTAGGTTAAATTAAATTCGTTTTTAATTAGATTAAATTAAATAAAACAATGGGTGGCAGGAATGGGGAAAAATAATTAAGGAAAAAATAATTTAAAAAACATGCATGCCGACACGGACTTAATTTCTAAAAATAGAAACAATTGGATTTTTATAAAAAGTATTTTGTACGGGATTTTAAATTAGTAATAACAAAGTCTCCTCTCATTTAACGAGTTACAGTGATATTTTCCCGTAAAGTTGGCCAAAAAAATAACCCGGTCCATTAAAAAAGGTTTTTTGAAAATAGAAAATAGATTTCTGATAACGATATTCCGTAGTAACATTTATTTATGGAATATAAAATAATATTCTCCACAGAGAGTTGCAAACAGACACAACCGTTGAGGAAATATTTTAAATGATTTAAAATAATAACTAGATTTTTGTAGAAAACTTTTTTATAATAACATTTTATTTTTGATATATGAATAATTTTTTAAAAACAAATTCTGCGGGATGGGCTTTTTTCGCTTCGTTAAACAACAAAACGATAATAATCCGGCAGTTAATTTAATGAAGGATATTTTCCCAAAATGTAAAATGACGTCCCAGACATTAGATAATTAATTTCTATAAGGAATAGGTTTAATAATAAATATTTTTAGAAACAGTATTTTGAATAAATAGTTTCTATCTACTAATTAAGATTTTTTCTTAATATAAGGGAGTTTTCTGCGAGATTGACATTCAACTCGTAGTGTGTTTGTTTCGAAGGGTAAGAAATCAGCCATTGAAATAAGGCTCTTCGAACTCGAACGAACATTTATGTTGACTTTTCTTTGTGAGAAGTTGGATTTAGAATTCCCATACTATCATTGGATTGGAATGGTAACTTGTGAGCGGTACTTGAATGATTTAGTTCTTTTGTTTTTTTGTGTGTTTTTTGTGGGGGGGGGGATTTATTCATCATTGTGCCGGCCGACGTGAAGGTGTATTATCGCACATTGTTCCGGTTTTTTGGGTTTTTTTAAATGTATTTGGGACCGATTATTTGCTTGTTGGCTTGGTGGAAGAAATAATACACGAGCTACTCTTCTAAGACTTTTCTAGGACTTTCCTTTTTTTATCGTTGTTCTTCCTTGTTTTTTAATTTTGACTTTTATTTTTATTTTTTTTCTTCTTCTCTTCTTAAGTGACCTCAACTATTGCAACGCCACATTGTGTATTGTCGGCAGTTGAAACCAGTGTTCCAGACATTTAATTTCCCTGATGATCTGCCAAGCAAGTAACTGCTTAGTAGTGAAACACGTGTAGGAAAAAACATTTAATTTGAATTAATAATATTTGTAAGAAAAAATATCTTTAATGGTGATCATTGGTGTCCTGAAAGAAATGCTTTGGTAAGCCTTCATAAAATCAGACATGTATATATATATATATGTATATATATATATATATATATATATATATGTATATATATATATATATATATATATATATATATATATATATATATATATATATATTTAAATATTTTCTTTGTCGTACAAAACTTTAAAACAGCATTGAAGAGACAATATTTATTATTCATAATGAATTTAAGAAATTAAAAAGATGAAAGGGCAGCTGACCGGTTTCGTACCTCGCTCAACAGAGCCAAATATCGAGGTAATGTATAAAAAATATAAAAAGATGCTATGAGAATTATAGCGAGGGAAAGGGGTAAAAAAAAAAAAAAAATTCTAGTCAAATAGAAACAACATTAAGCCCGAGGAGATTTTCTCTTTGTTTGCAAAGAGAAGGTCTCAAGGACTTAATATAAATTGTTTCTAAGATCTTGAGATGATAAGGGGAGTGCGACTTACTAAGAATGGAGAATAAGTCGACACTGAATTTAGAGGCACAGGTGCGATTATTTATGAGATGTTGACCTATCGACGAGCCATAAGTATTATTCAAATCATCAGTTGGTAAATAATTTCCATTGCGAATTTTTGTGGGCACGTGTTGTTTGACCCGGATGTCCAATCTCTGTGACGTCATCCCGACGTAGTGCATACTGCAACTACATTTAAATAAATAAATAATGGAATTATTATGATGTGGGGGAAGGACATCTTTTCGAATAGAAGTTAAGATTGGACGAGAGGAAAAAACAACACGCGTATTCGCAGCAAAATAACATTGTTGTACAGACAAAGAGAATTGTTTGGCGAATCTATCACTAATATTACCAAGCCAAGGTAGGCGAAGGTAAATAGGGCATCTGTCTACAGAAGCTGGTTTGCTTTTGTAAAAATGTAATATTTTTGTTTTAATCGTAGATTGTACAATGTCTAAAGGATAGCCATTGTTACAGAGGGTCTTAGTAATAAATTTAATTTCTTCATCCAGCTCGGTCTTCGAACAAATCTTTAAGGCCCTATGGGTAAGGGTCTTAATAAGATTCAATTTTTGTTTTGTGGGACAAAATGAGTCCCAACGAGTATAAAGACCAGTGAAGGTATGTTTCCGATATACTGATGTTAAGAAACCACAAGAAGCTTTATTAACTAATACATCAAGGAATGGCAGTGAAGAATTAGTTTCCTTATCAATAGTGAATTTAAGAGCTGGATGAATATTGTTAAGGGACGTAAAAAAAAACGTCTGCTTCCGTTTCATTGTTGAACAGACAAAAGGTGTCGTCGACATAACGAAAGTAGATATCTGGTCTATTTGGACCAGATAGGAGACCTTCTTCATGGAAACCAACAAAAATATTGGCCAATGCTGGTCCTAAGGGAGAGCCCATAGATACACCATCAATTTGTCTGTACATAATGTCGTCAAAACTGAATTCAACCGACATCGTAGCAAATTTCATCAACTCCACGAAAACATTTTCAGGAATAGGAGGAATGGGCAGTTGACCACGATATAAGGCATCAGCACATATATTAATCGTTTCAAGAAGGGGAACACAGGTAAACAGGCTAGATATGTCAAAAGAACACATAAATTTATCAGTATCTGAATAATTTTGCATAAAGTTGGAAAATGAAAAAGAATCTTTAATGCAAAATGAACTATAGTGTTTCAACACTGGTTCCAAAATAGTGGCAAGCCATTTGGCTACCTTGTGTTGGGAAGACCCTATCATCGATAATATTGGTCTTAATGGTACCCCAGTTTTGTGGGTTTTTGGTAAACCATACAAACGGGGTCGAATAGAACCCGTGGGTCTAATTATTTTAGAAATATTAGTGGGAAGAGCTCCACTCTTTACCCACTTAACTAAACGTTTTTTGAATTTAGTCTCGATAGATACAGTGAAGTCATGTGTATCTACCGGACCTAACTGAATAAATTTAGAGGTGTCCTCAAGAATAGTCGCCATTTTATTGACATAATCAGAATGATTAAGTATAACGACCCCTGAACCTTTATCAGGTTTTGTGATAACCAAAGATTTATTATTGCGAAGTGCTTTGATGGTACGGAAATGTTCACTTCGCCATTTTGATTCACAAAACGAAATAGGTGTACCCGCATACGAATGTGCGAAGTCATTCAACTTTGCCTTAAGATCACTAACCTTAGAGTCGGATGTAAGTTGAAGTCTTGCTAGTTGAGCAAAAAGGACTTCAAATTCAGAATATATTTCTTCACGTTTAGTATTTGTAGGAGGAATACAGAAGTCTAAACCATGGGAAAGAATGTTAAGTTCAAGTGGGGACAACTGAGTAGAAGAAATATTAAGGACGTTTTGACTAAAACTCGGGTTCGTCGAACAGCCAAACTTTCTAAAAATTAAATGTTTCAGTTTATTCTGATGTTTTAACGTTAACCTAGAAAGGCTACGTTCGTGAATAACCGCAACATATCGCATAAATCTGATTTTGTCAAAGAACGACAAAGTGCCTATAGATTCCTTCCATGACTCGTGGTATTTTTTAGTGAGTCGTGCAATGTCGCAAGAAAGTTTTGACAAAAAATTGGAAATGAAAGCATTTTCAATTTTCTGTCCAGGATGTAATTTTGCCCTTTTAATTCTAAATGAAATAAAAGGGGGACAAACTTTATTACTCAAGCAAGAATGGAGGAAGGTCTCGTTAGCCCGAGCAGTTCTTAATTTACTTTTAATCTGAAGTAGAGAATTTAATCTACTGATTAATTCGGGTTTGTACCTAGTCTTGAAGTATTTAAATATTTTCTTTGTCGTACAAAACTTTAAAACAGCATTGAAGAGACAATATTTATTATTCATAATGAATTTAAGAAATTAAAAAGATGAAAGGGCAGCTGACCGGTTTCGTACCTCGCTCAACAGAGCCAAATATCGAGGTAATGTATAAAAAATATAAAAAGATGCTATGAGAATTATAGCGAGGGAAAGGGGTAAAAAAAAAAAATAAAAAAAATTCCAATCTTAACTTCTATTCGAAAAGATGTCCTTCCCCCACATCATAATAATTCCATTATTTATTTATTTAAATGTAGTTGCAGTATGCACTACGTCGGGATGACGTCACAGAGATTGGACATCCGGGTCAAACAACACGTGCCCACAAAAATTCGCAATGGAAATTATTTACCAACTGATGATTTGAATAATACTTATGGCTCGTCGATAGGTCAACATCTCATAAATAATCGCACCTGTGCCTCTAAATTCAGTGTCGACTTATTCTCCATTCTTAGTAAGTCGCACTCCCCTTATCATCTCAAGATCTTAGAAACAATTTATATTAAGTCCTTGAGACCTTCTCTTTGCAAACAAAGAGAAAATCTCCTCGGGCTTAATGTTGTTTCTATTTGACTAGAATTTTTTTTAAATTTAAAAAAAAAAAATTTTTTTTACCCCTTTCCCTCGCTATAATTCTCATAGCATCTTTTTATATTTTTTATACATTACCTCGATATTTGGCTCTGTTGAGCGAGGTACGAAACCGGTCAGCTGCCCTTTCATCTTTTTAATTTCTTAAATTCATTATGAATAATAAATATTGTCTCTTCAATGCTGATATATATATATATATATATGTATGTATATATATATATATATATATATATATATATATATATATATATATATATATATATATTGCGTTCTTTGTATAAATTTGAAAACTTTTCTGTTTTTAATTAAAGTTCTGCTTCCGATTGATGATGATTGTATTTTAACAATCGAAATATTTTGGTAGAACTATTCAATATGTGTTTTTGAGTTTATTTTGCTAGTTGTTGATTTGCTTATCTTTTATTCCATTTTTATTTTTACATTTTCTCTGAAACATTGTTTCTTTTTTCCTCATATATATATATATATATATATATATATATATATATATATATATATATATATATATATATATATATATATATATATGATTTCTTATACTTTTCATACGGCGATGGTTTCCAATTGTAGAAAAATTCGATCTCTCTCTCGATATATATATTTAAAACTATTTTTATAGGTACAACCTTTTAATAGACAATCAAATAATCTTTGGCTAACTGCCATTAATTTCGATGTTATTTTTTCTCATATTATTTTAATTTATATTATTTTAATTTATATTATAATTAGACCTGTGAAAAATAGGTTAGTTGGATATCGCCGTTTTTTAAGTATGAAGCTGTTGGGATTGGATAGTCATGGTGTATGGTGTATAACTTATTCTCAACAATTCTTTCCGATATATGTTCCCAGGATGTGCTGCTACACTGGATATTCAATCTTTTAAAGATAGTAAAGTGGATATATTTACACACTCTATTGTGGTGCATTGTACAGTAGCCGCCCAAGCAGAAGCTTATAACTAGATGACAGGTGGCTCATACTTTCTACTTGTTTCGGTTAAGGTTAAGTTAGGTTAGGTTAGGTTAGGGTTAGGGTTAGGGTTAGGGTTAGGGTTGGCGTGAGGATTCATGGTTAAGGTTAGAGTCCTTGTTCTACTCTCTACTTCTGTCGGGTTAGGATTATGGTTTACGGTTAGGGTTAGGGTTAAGAGTTAGGGTTAGGGTTTAGGGTTTAAGGTTAGGTTTTAGGTTAGGGTTATTGTTAGGGTTGAGTTTTAGAGTAAGGGTTTAGTGTTTAAGGTTAGGTTTAGGGTTAGGGTTTAAGGTTAGGTTTAAGGTTAGGGTTAGGTTAGGGTAGGTTTAGTTTTAGGGTTAGGGTTTAAGGTTAGGTTTAAGGTTAGGGTTAGGGTTAGGTTAGGGTAGGTTTAGTTTTAGGGTTAGGGTTTAAGGTTAGGGTTAGGGTTAGGGTAAGGTTTAGAGTTAGGGTTTAAGGCTAGGTTTAGGTAAGGGTTTTTGTTCTACTCACTACTTCTGTCGGGTAGAACATGCAATTGTTGTCGTTATTGAGACGACTACTATCTTATTTATATTTTAAAAAACATCATAAGTTAATCGGGAGTCTGCATACGCCCACCTGACAACGTAACGATGGGCCACCATCTTTTCAGGGCCTTACTTCTCCATATTATATGAAGTATTCCCAAAGTTATTCCATGGAGACGTTGATAATTCAAATCTATTTTATTTTTTAACATATATCACTCCAAACAAGGTAGTCCGCCACTGTAGACGTAAGCGGCTACTGAGATTTATGGTGGATAAACCTCTGCATGTCGGTATAGTTTGGGAAACAGTGAGCAGGGAGGGAATTCTAGAGACCAGAAGCACGATGGAAGAAGCTTGTTTAAGTTATTGAAGTAAAACCGCTTCGAAAATTTTTAGATGATTTTTCGAACGAGCTCTGTGCGAAAATAGCGAATGCCTAACTCGTGTACCCTCTACTGCAATAAATGGTAACTAATGCTCGTAGACGTATGAGTTCTAAATTTTGGGTGTACTCTTTTTGCTTGCACAAAGCCGGTTGTCGTAAGTTTATAGCAACCGTTTCGAAAATTTTTAGATGTGCCCCCCCCCCACTGCAATAAATGGTAACTAATGCCCGACTCGTTGGTTTGTGAAAGCCCAGATATTTTTTTTATATGTAATTATTTTTATCTAGACAGGCATGTACATAATCCGCGACACTGGCATGCCGATGTTATCGATCATCAGCTGAAAGAAACTGAGATCTCATCAGGTGGAAAAGAAAAATCTGGGCATTCCCTCAGATCATATTCGGAAATATTCTACTTGATACATTTAATTTGACACTGCATGTGTTAAATTTCTTACCCACTATTGCATTTTTGACGGGTATTACGCTAGTATTACAACTTTCCTTTAGTAACTTTTTGAATTCTAATAATGTTCGCTCTGTTTCGCAAGTTCTACAATTGCTAAGAGATAAGAGAAATGTTTGTTTCTGAGTTTCGCAACATTTGAGAAGATGTGGGAAAGGGTTTGATGGATAGGGTGTGTGGAAACGGTGTGTGGAAACGGCGCGGAGAATTGTGTGGGTGCGGAATATTTCTTGATTCTGTCGTCACCTGTTTTGTCTTCATGTTTATTTCCCGCTTTCCGTTCCAATCAACCGTTGCCGCCATTTTGGTGACGTCAGCATGTCGTCATAATTGGAAAGCAAATAATCGCAGGAGAAAATCTTGATTTTAATGATGACTTTTGACTTGTTTTCTTTTAATTTAAAACGAGATTGGATTCCCTGATGGTTCAGTGCCGCCTGGTCGTCGAGATGTAGCTGTGTTAGGGGGTGTAACCGTTACTTTAAAGGTAACTGAACGTAAGTCATTCAGATTGGAAGGATTTTTGGATTTTTTTTGTAATGAAAACTTCTCTTCAGCGATTGTTATATACATTTGCAGGTGAACAAGACTTATAATTCTAGATCTATTTACCTTTCTATTTACACACACGCATATATATACATTCATATATATATATATATATATATATATATATATATATATATATATATATAGATATATAGATATATATATAAGAATAAGAAATGAGGTAAAATACCTTCAAAAGCATATGTAAGATGCGATATTAAATTTAAAAGAAAAATCGTAACAGATATATTTTTTTTTTTATAAACTTTCATTTTAGTT
Organism: Sepiola atlantica; assembly: GCA_963556195.1. Classification (NCBI taxonomy): domain Eukaryota; kingdom Metazoa; phylum Mollusca; class Cephalopoda; order Sepiida; family Sepiolidae; genus Sepiola; species Sepiola atlantica. The sequence continues at coordinate 104,776,060 of OY744533.1, read as the reverse complement.
TATAGTAATTACAAATATTTCGCCAAGTAAAATTGGCCTTATCAATGTATTTGGAAATCCTGGTCTTATTGGATTACTCCGTCCTTGTTGGTGTAAACTGGACGTGTGGTGTCGGTTGTTTTTTCTTTCACTTTTAAATATGAGGACACGTATGCGCGCGGGATAGGTATCAAATATAGAGTTCATATTTTTTTGTAAGCATCTATTAGAAATTTAAGAAATAGAAATGACGTAAAATACATTCAAAAGCAACCGACACCACACGTCCAGTTTACACCAAGGACGGAGTAATCCAATAAGACCAGGATTTCCAAATACATTGATAAGGCCAATTTTACTTGGCGAAATATTTGTAATTACTATAAACTTAAATTATAAATAAAAAATATAAAATAAAAAAATCTGTTACGATTTTTCTCTTAAATTTAATATCGCATCTTAAATATGGTTTTGAAGGTATTTTACCTCATTTATTATTCTAAAATTTCTAATAGATGCTTACAAATATATAAACTCTATACATATATATATATATATATATATATATATATATATATATACATATATATATATATATAGTGTGTAGATTTCAATGTTGTGTTGAGAATCTGAATAACAGAGCTCAATGTAATTTAAACAGAGCAAAACAGAATTATAAAAACAAACAAACTATACACACATTAAGGTTGTATACATTATAACTTATTTCGACCCCTTAATTAGGTCTCCTCAGATGTATAAACAACCACGTCAAAAACGTGGTTGTTTATACATCTGAGGAGACCTAATTAAGGGGTCGAAATAAGTTATAATGTATACAACCTTAATGTGTGTATAGTTTGTTTGTTTTTGTATAATTCTATAATTCTTTTTTATAATTCTATATATATATATATATACATATATATATATACATATATATATATATATACATATATATATATATATATATATATATATATATAAACAGTTTTAGTTACAGAACCCAAAAGAATACTATATTCCAAGAAAATCATATGATACAAAATTTATTCATTAATGAATAAGGTCCAATGAATCCCCAGGATATATTAAATACTGAAGATAAAAATAAGCTCAATTGTTCAGATATTTTATCAAACAGAGCTTTCATGTTGATTACGTAGATTACAAAATTTATGACATAATAAATATTTTAAATATAATCATGCCACGAAAGTAACTGCTTAACAAGGTTCATGCAAAAGTACGAGCTTACTCTGATGTAATATTGATAATAAAATGATTTTTCTGAAACGCACGTACATATGGATAAACCTTGTTATGTGTTGATTTTCGAGTACGTGATTATAACATTTAAAATATTATGTAATGAATTTTGTAATCTACTGAATTTGCGTAGTTTATTTTGAGACAAAAAATTATTCTGAGAAACAAATAATGATGTCTCGTCTCTTTACTGAACAAAATATTTCGAGGATAAGAATAAATATCTTGTTTTGTAATTCCATCCATCAAAGATTCCTTCAGATTCGAGTACGACTTTTAAATGGTAAGATCAGTTGGTCGTTGTTCGTGTTGCACATTACTTTAACTATGCAACGTGTTATAATTATGTAATTTTAAAACGGTGGCCATTAGAATTTTTCCATATATATATATATATATATATATATATATATATATATATATATATATATATATATATATATATATATATATATATATATATATAGTCTCGGAAGTTTCTCAACCATTAAAACTAAATTTAAAAAAAAAAAAAAATAAAACTTATAGTCCCAAGTATTCCAGTGGAAAATCACTCATGTAAGTCAATTTATTTTTAACAGTTATTATATTAGTTTGTTTCTAACACTATTTTAAGGGATCATCAGTTGTTTACCATGAAAAACTGTTTCGGGAATATACATATATATATATATATATTGTGTAAACGCTTCGTCAGATGCTATCGACTTGCTATTTGCTCCTATGTGCAAAGTTTAATAAATGTTGCTTTGAGTTTTAAAAAATCTTTATATATATATATATATATATATATGTTACAAGAAAATAAAACTAAACACACATTAGGGCTGTCAGCAGCATAGATTATTTCGACCAAGTATGTCTCGTCAGATGCATGACCAGCCACTGTTTCTAAATGTGGCTGACGAGACCTATCTAAGTCGAAATAATTTATAATGCTGACAGCCCTAATGTGTGTTTTTTTTTCTTTTGTAAAATGTATTCCTGCTGTTAAAATGTACATTGATGTCTCATACTCGGATTTCCTATCGAAATTATTCAACTCTGCACATACTATATATATATATATATATATATATATATATATATATATATATATATATATATATATATATATTATTTAATTTAATTACTATACATTACAGTGTCTGTTGGTGAACTCTAATTTCACTATCTTTTTCAAAAAGATACAGGTAGGCAGATTGATGAACCACGATTTCCACTAAACTGTAAATCAAATAATTTATGTTAGCATTTGTATACCTTGTAGACGGGGCAGTTTATTGGTTATTTTTCAACTAACTCGTAATAATGCTTATATATGTGTGTGGTTAAAAATAAACACACACACACACACACACATATATATATATATCATTTATTTAGATACTGTATATTACATATTTCAGCAATGTACCGCGGTTTCATCCAAAAGGGCAGATTTAGACATCTTTAGTAAATTTCTGTGCCCAGTGGAATCATCGGCAAGCGTAAATGATTGTAGTCACGCCTGAAAGGGAATGGCGTCAACAATGGCAGAAAAACGGTGCATCTTTTTCTGTCATTGTTGACGCTGAAATATGTAATATACAGTATCTAAATAAATTAAATTAGCTCTCTTATATGATCGAGCACTTTATTTGATTTCTTTTCATATACAACCTGACACTCTCTCTCTCTCTCTCTCTCTCTCTCTCTCTCTCTCTCTCTCTCTCTCTCTATATATATATATATATATATATATATATATATATATATATATATATATATAGTTTCAGTCTTTGTTTGGTCAGGAATTTCCCCTTCGAGTTTTGGAGATAGACTTTCACAAACATCTATATTAACCATGAGACATTACCCATGATACTTGGATGATTAAATGATAGATTATTTACATTTAAATATGAAAATGAATAACAAGATAATCGTCATATGGCATTATCGGCTGGTATAATGCATTACTCCTCGTAATTAGAATAGAGTTCTCCGTGTAACCGGCACTGCGAATGTAAACAAAGCATACAAACTATAATTTTCCTTTATGTCGCGGTTCGCATAATACCGTAGAGAAAATATTCCCGAGCTTGATCACAGTTTCTTATGATCAAGCGATCGGATTCTAGCGTGATACCTCTCGTCACGTCTAGCAAGCTTAAGAACCGTGATACGGCGAAACATTTGTCTATGGATTGCAATAGAGTTAACTATCTAACAATCACTTTTCTCATCTATCTATCTATCTATCTATCTATCTCGATATATATATATACATTGTTATGGTTTTTCCAAAAAAAATCTAATACTATCCGAAACAATGGTTTAAGAAATATGTCTACACACTCTTTCTAATTCAAATTGGCGTAGTCGCGCTTTGGGACATAACGTTATTTTCTGACCCAAAAGTCGAACGATGAAGAAAACAAAAAAAAGAAAAACGCTGCTTTGACAAGAGAATTATAATTCTCGAAAGTCAGATTAAAATAAATTTCATTTATTTTAACACTACATATTGTTATGTTTTTTTTGTTAAATATAATACTATACCTATATATATTTATATGTATATATATATATATATATAGGTATATTAGGTAATACTGTAGATTTAGCTTTTGCAGGAGGAAAAGGTAAATACATAGACTTTGCAAAATCTAAAGCCTTTTGGTGTAAAAATAAAAATGGTAAGACGAGTGTATCCAAAACTGGTCTGATAATGCTTATAAGTCACCTTATAAAAGAGAGTTACTTTCAAATAGGGAATAAATTATTGATCCAAACAATAGGTATTCCAATGGGTTTGGATCCGTCTCCATTTTGGGCAGATCTATATTTACATAGACTGGAATATATATATATGTAATCACTAATAAAAAATGATATATCTAGAGCGTATAGTTATCATGGATGTAGGCGATATATTGACGACCTTGTTTGCATTAATGATAGCGAAGAGTTTGCAAATACTAAACATTTAATATATCCTAAAGAGTTAAAATTAAACTGTGAACATAAGGGAACACAAGCTACTTTTCTTGATTTGGATATAAAAATTGAAAATAAAATATTTATCTATAAACTGTTTGATAAAAGAAATTCATTCCCTTTTCGTATCGTGCGAATGCCATATAAAAATAGTACTAGCCCTGTGTATATATTTTACGGGAGTATTATGTCTGAATTTCTGAGAATTGCTCGTGTTACCTTAAAATTAGTAGATTTCATGCCCCCAATTTCTGATCTAATAATAAGAATGATTAACCAAGGTGGCGATCAAAATAAAATATTTGGACAATTAAATAAGGCAATTACTCGCCATCCTGATGCTTTTAAATCTTATCAAATTAATCAAAATAAACTGATAGAACAAATCATAGTATATATAAATAGAAATTAAATAATATGAATAAACGTATATATAACACATCTGCTAATTATAATAAGAAAAACAATAAAAATACAGTAGAAAGAAAGAAAGAAATGTTAAAAAAGAAGAAGAAGAAGAAGAAGAAGAAGAAAACCGTTCATAACTATGAACGCTGATTTTTAAACACCGGGAGTTGGTAAATAAGAAGAAGAAAAAGAGAACAAATTAACGGTTAACTTACAGACGCAGATTTGAAACAATGAGAAAAGAAAAAAGCCGACAGTTGTGAACGCAGATTAGAAAAACTATAGTGAACAAGGAAGATTAATATTTATTTGCGGCTGACAACAACGGGGAGATGGACAACAAAGTAGGACGAGGGAGAAAAATAGGAACTAAAGGTATATATATGTATGTGTGTATGTAATATATATATATATATATATATATATATATATGTATATACATATTTATTTATTTATCTTTTATTTTTTGATGTGTTGATGTTTTTTTATATTTATAATATAAAACTAAAAATAATACATTAATCACTTAAATAATAGTGTCATGGATTCGTCCAAACACTTTAAAATGCAACAACATTTTTGTGAGTAACGGATAAATTTTATTAGACAGACGACAGCGCAGGTAAAAAAAAATTATTTTTTATTTTATTTATTTATTTATTTTTTATTTATTTTTTTTTTTGAT
>OY744533.1:104753237-104765737 GCA_963556195.1 Sepiola atlantica | reverse complement strand
TATAAAAGTAGTGACATTCCATGATAAATGCCAGTATACTGAAATCATATGCCCTTAATAGGGTTGAGATGAAAATTCATATACACTAAATGTACAAAAGCAAGGAAATCCCCAAATTTTTACACTTTTATTGTCATTAAGGGTATGACTACATATCAACCAAACCATTTCCTTATCACATCACTACAGTATAAATCTCTATGCATGAGTGGATGAAGTGTGTGAGGTGCGCTGAAGTAAAATTCCTACCAGTAAAATACATAGCCATGTTGTGCTCGCATACCCTTAATGACAATAAAAGTGTAAACATTTGGAAATTTCCTTGCTTTTGTACATTTAGTGTATATGAATTTTCATCTTAACACTATTAAGAGCATATGATTTCAGTATACTGGCATTTATCATGGAATATAAACATATATATATATATATATATATATATATATATACATAGTAAGCTATGAAAATATATTTATGGCAATTAAGCTACACAGAGACTTCCGCGCTTCATCCCCTGGGGGAATCTTCAGGCTAAAATGCATGGAGTTAGGTTTGCCGGGTGTTTTTATATACACGGCAAGCTACTTAATCAATCAGATTCTTTGTTTTTCTCTCAGCCATTTTTTAGGCTTCTCACGAACAAAGGTCTGGTTAGTGTTACTTCCTGTATCCTGTTCTATTGTTCTGTTTTATATAGAGTGGCCTATATCCTGTTTATTTGTTGTTTTAATATGATGGGTGAACTTATTTTAACACATGGTTCATTTTATTTCTATGTTAGTATTTAACTTGTTAGGTTTTAGTTTAGTTTAGTTTTTTTTACTTATTTGTTTATTCATTTATGTATTGTTACCCTAAGGTAAACTTATTACTGTGCAGGCAGCTGTTTGCAATCTCACTTCTACAGTTTAATACATTTTGGGAGTCTTTAAAGTTTAGGATTTCAAATATTTAATTCAGACATAATCGACACGGGTCGTCTCTCTCTCTCTTTCTCTCTCTCTCTCTCTCTCTCTCTCTCTCTCTCTATATATATATATATATATATATATATACATACACACACATATATATATATATATATATATATATATATATATATATAAATATATATATATATATATAGAGAGAGAGAGGCTCCCGCGTTTCATCCCCGGGGGAATCTTCAGGCTAAAATGCGGGAGCCTCTGTGTAGCTTAATTGCCATAAATATAATTTCATAGCTTACTACCTAGCTCTACTTACGTATCGAGCACTGATATATAAAAAATTATATCTTCTTATAAAGGTTGATGTGGATACATGAAATAATAATACATATATATATACATACACACACACACACACACACACGCATATATATATATATATATATATATATATATATATATATATATATATATATATATATATATATGGTAAAATATAAAACGGTCAATACTTTTCATATAGAAACAGTAATTTATTTCAGAGTACAAGTAAAGAGTCCGTAAGATTAACTTATTTCCGGAATTTTCAAAATAATAAATTCGTTCGCCAGAGGAGAAAGAAACGAAACATTCTTGTTAATTTACCAAATAGTCTGTCCTGTACAAATAATTGTTCAATGAATTGTATAATTAAGTAAAAAAAAATATTTCAATTATTTTACTTTGCCATACATAAGAAATACAGTTGGAACATGTGAGATTATTTCTTGTAAATCTCTGGGTTTTAGAGTTGGACGGTTGGGAGAAGTTTAAAAGAATCAGCCAAATCTGTTTCCTATTTACGCACGCACAGATTTATATTGTTCGGATTTCTATGAAAAATCGAAATGTTTTCCTATAAGATGTCGATATTTTTTGTGGAAGAGCAACACGTTTTTTTCTTCTTCTTTGTAGTATGTTTCTCATTTCATGTAATGTTACATCCGTTTTTCCACACACAGTCCTAGTGTACGCCCCTAGATATTGTTTTATCCGGTATGTACTAATTTGATGTATCCATACCCCTACTACACTCATTTCTAATTTGCTGTATGATTGGGAGTGTTAAACTCTATAGTCTTGATGCTGTCTCTCAGCTTTTACATAGGTGTCTAAACCTTGTGCTGATTAAGAGAACAGATACTAATAAAGATATATCGTATCAGAAACGATCGTACCCAAACAGTTTTCAAGCTGAATTCTTGGAGCACAGAAAAATGATCATGCAATAAAGTTTACACATGATCTATGTTGTAAAACCTCTGGTTGATCTGATAGGCCTACCATTGAGCTGATTCTATAGCTGTATTATTATTCGACATTTGGACAATATACCACTCTGACATAAGGGTTGCGGTCTCGCGTGTGTGTGTGTGCACCGAATGGGATAGATAGATACATAGATACATAAACTGGGAGGCAGGAAGAGATACAAGAAAGAAGATAAAATATAGAACAAAAGATGAGACAAAATGAATATTATAATTCGTTTTGGTTGTTTTTTACGGCATATAAACCGGTTTGGGGTCATTTTTTTCTTAAACACAGTTCGAATCCTGTACGAGTTTCATTTGTCACTTTGTGTTTTTTATCCAACCACGCGGACTAAATAAATGGTTTGCTTGGAAATATTACTCGCGCTAACAATATAATAAAATAGTAGCTTAATACATAAAATACTGTTGGAGATGAATTTTCAATGTAAAAAATAAAATGTTTATTGTAAACAATTGTATTTGAATTAGTTGAACACAGTTTGCTATTTTCCCTTGAGCCGACGTGGGGATTGCGTTTTCATATCTTTCCCAACGTTATTACTGCTTAATTGGACATAATGGATACGATGGAATTTGAACGCAGATTCTATAATCCTTGACTATTTCAATTTCGCCAAGCACGCACTGTCGAATATTATAAACAAATTTACTGTCTGCTGTCTGTTGCTTGTTTCGTAGCGCACAAATAGAACTTAATTTCCCTTCTTTACGCGATCATTTCCTGTGACCGTGAGAGTCGAGGCTGGTTCTGTACTGGCTTCGTGGTCGACGACCGTGTGAAATTGCCACCTCCTACATTGATGATAGCAACAGCTTGAAACGCCGGCGTCTGTAGGTTAAAATGATTTAATATAAAAATATTGTTAATATATATATATATATATATATATATATATATATATATATATATATATATATATTAAGGCATGTTTTATTAAAGACGACAGAAATCTTCTGTTTAGTGATTCCTTTTTTTATTTTTTCCATTCGTCGAATGATCTTTTTGACGTGTAGATGGAATGAATTGATGAAGGATCCATGTGTTTGACTAATAAAATAAAAAAATAAAAAAAGGAATCACTAAACAGAAGATTTCTGTCGTCTTTAATAAAACATGCCTTAATGAAAAAATGCTGCCTAAATACACACAATATATATATATATATATATTTATATATATATATATATATATATATATATATATATATATATATATATAAATGAAAGAAGAGAAATTCCTTCATTTATCTTTATAATTTCTCTATCCCGTATATTGAGCTTAAATCATTTCACTATAAGTTCACTTTTCTAAAAGTATACTTTTATATATATATATATATATATATATATATATATATATATATATATATATATATATATATATATATATAAAAATATTACGCTCTAATTTAATTTAATTGAGCACTCTACTGGTATTTCCCTTTTATTCTTTATTGAGTATATCTTTATTGAGTATACCTTTATACTTTATATATATATATATATATATATATATATATATATATATATATATATATATATATATACATTAATTCATGTAAAAAGTAATGAAAGTCATGAAATAAACAGCATCTGTCTATTTTAGCTATTGCTCGTTTATTTTTCCAAAATTCTAACGAACTTACGTAAACGTAGAAGCAGTGTATGTAACAATTTGAAACAAGTTTCCATTAATAAATAAGTTATAATTTAGGTTTTCGCAACCAAAATCGTTTAGAATTGTTTAGAATAGACACCATAGGAATTATCATGTGATTACGCTTCTCTGTAAATCGAACTAAATTAAATCATGCAATCGCCTTCAAATCCAATAATTTTCCATTCTGTTAAACATTTAAAATATCTCCCATTTGTTTACGCTATCCGTATTTGATCAGACGATACTTTAGATATGTCTACATTTGATCTGACTATATTTTGAATAAGATTACATTCGATCTTCTTATATGTTGAATAAGTTGACATTTAATCAAACTATATGTTAGATATGTCAACATTTGATCTGACTATAATTTTAATAAGATTACATTTGATCTGACTATATATTGAATAAGTATACATTTGATCTGACTACACGTTCGACATATTTACATTTTATCTGACTATAGTTTTAATAAGATTACATTTGATATGACTATATATTGTATGAGTATCCATTTGCTCTGACTATATGTTCGACATATTTACATTTGATCTGACTATATTTTGGACATACCTATATTTGATCTGGTGATATGTTGAATAAGTTGACATTTAATCGGACAATACGTTGGATATGTCAACATTTGATTTGACTATATTTTAATTAAGATTATATTTGATCTGACTCTATATTGAATAAGTATACATTGGACATATTTACATTTGATCTGACTCTATATTGAATAAGTATACATTGGACATATTTACATTTGATCTGACTCTATATTGAATAAGTATACATTGGACATATTTACATTTGATCTGACTCTATATTGAATAAGTATACATTGGACATATTTACATTTGATCTGACTATATGTTGAATAAGTTGACATTTAATCAAACTATATGTTGGATATGTCAACATTTGATCTGACTATATGTTAGATATATTTACATTTTATCTGACTATGGTTTGAATAATATGACATTTGATGTGACTATATATTGTATGAGTATCCATTTACTCTGACTATATGTTGGACATATTTACATTTGATCTGACTATATGTTTGACATACCTTTATTTGATCTGGCTATATGTTGAATAAATTGACATTTAATATGACAATACGTTGGATATGTCAACATTTGATCTTACTATATGTTGGATATATTTATATTTAATCAGACTAAATGTGGGATATGTTTACATTTGATCTGACTAGATGTTGGATATATTTATATTTGATGTGACTAAGTGTTTTGTAAGTTTACATCTGATTTGACTAGATGTTGGATATGTTTTCATTTGATCAAACTATATATGTGATATATTTACATTTGACTTTATGTTGAATGTGATTACATTTGATCCGACTTTTTGTGTAATAAGTTTACATCTTCTATTTATATATGTTTGATATGTTTACATTTGATCAGACTGTATGTTGAACATATTTACATTTGATCAGACTGCATGTTGAACATGTTTACATTTTATCTGACTGTATGTTGAACATATTTACATTTGATCAGACTGTATGGTGAACATATTTACATTTGATCAGACTGCATGTTGAACATATTTACATTTGATCTGACTGTATGTTGAACATATTTACATTTGATCAGACTGCATGTTGAACATATTTACATTTGATCAGACTGTATGTTGAACATATTTACATTTGATCTGACTGTATGTTGAACATATTTACATTTGATCAGACTGTATGTTGAACATATTTACATTTGATCAGACTGTATGTTGAACATATTTACATTTGATCTGACTGTATGTTGAACATATTTACATTTGATCTGACTGTATGTTGAACATATTTACATTTGATCTGACTGTATGTTGAACATATTTACATTTGATCTGACTGTATGGTGAACATATTTACATTTGATCTGACTGTATGTTGAACATATTTACATTTGATCAGACTGTATGTTGAACATATTTACATTTGATCAGACTGTATGTTGAACATATTTACATTTGATCTGACTGTATGTTTGACATATTTACATTTGATCAGACTGTATGTTGAACATATTTACATTTGATCTGACTGTATGTTGAACATATTTACATTTGATCTGACTGTATGTTGAATCTATTAATATTTAATCCTAGTATATGTCGGGTATTTGGGATATGTTTACCAACAAAGCTAGACACTGACTAACGTTCATTTGAAGCCCGAAAAAATGAAGAAATAATGAAGCTGTCTCTGGTGACAACAGGAGTTTAGGAATGTTTTTTCTGATGTTTTTTTTATGGTGGAATCTTTGAAAGAAATTGACGAAGCGAATGGTGTTTTTTTATAGAATTAAATCCGTCTCCATGTCGTGCTTTCATTCGTATTTTTAGCCGTTAAAACAAATATGTTATTTCAATCTATCGCAATTTTTTAGGTTGCAAGATATTTACATTTCAAATTAAGACCTTGTCGTGTACCTCCAAAACAATCCAATTTGAGACGGAAGTGATTCTATAAAGTTATCAAGCGAAATGTACGCACGTCACTGTTAGAATGACACAGCGCATGCGTGACTGCGTCAGATAAAGCTATTGAGTGGTGAAGGAAACATGGTTGAATGGTTGAAGAAGCTGCGGTCGGTGACGATATTACAGCATATAATGAACGTGGTGAGCATTTTACCCCTGAATTCGGATGGAGACGTGTTTGCCCACCGGTTAGTGATAAATGGAGATTAGCTGGACGTGGACGAAATAGATACACGGTTGAAAGAGGGATCGTGGATTCACACTCTACAAAAGTTCGTAACGTTAGAACTACAAGAGTCAACTACTACTACTACTACTACTACTACTACTACTACTACTACTACTCCTACTACTACTGCCCCCACTACTACGACTACTACGACTATTACTACTTCTACAACAACAACAACAACTACTACTACTACACCTATTACTACTGCTACTACTACGACTACTACTACTACCACTACTACTACTACCACTACTACTACTACTACTACTACTACTAAAACTACCACCACCACCACTACTACTACCACCACCACCACTACTACTATTACTACTACTACTACGACCACCACTACCAATACTACCACTACTCCTACTACTCCTCCTACTACCACCACTACTACTACCACTAATACGACTACTACAACAACTACTACTACTACAACACTAACTGCTACTACTACTACGACTACTACTACCACTACTACCACTACTACTACTAAAACTACTACCACCACTACTACTACTAATACTACTACTACTACTACTACTAATAATAATGATAATAATGATTGACTCTTCCGTCTATTTTGACACAGAGGTGTTGCTACTTCCTTGGCCTTCGGGCTAGGATCAAAGTGTAATAACTGCCGTGTCCTCAATCGGAGGAGGAGAGAACATTTCTTGATTAGGGCAATTTTAATTTTTCTTCCATCCATACGCCCCTTTTAGTGGGATTTGGATATACCCTATATATAAAAATCGACCTTGTATCTTAGTGTACCTCGTGGAGAGGCAGGTTACTAGGGACACAGGGATGTTGTCTAAGAAAAGTGTATCGTTAGGCAGATTCTATTGTTTATCCGGGACGATTGATGAGGTATTCCCCAGGGTCAGCATCCTCCCATACGAAAAAAAAACAGTTGATTGGTTAGATTTTGTGACTTGAGCGAGAATTAGAGATTTATATTAAATTTAGTTGTTGGCATAAATCTAGTTAAGCTAGACGCCATGTTATGCCATGTAAATTTGGTGTTTCTATATACGCCTATTCTTTTCTAATGTGAAGAAAAGTCAAGAACCAACTCATAGCTAAAGAATTGGTGATCCGTTTAGTAAATAGAAATCTAGTCTAACGTTAACTAGAACGCTATCATTAAAAGGCGTTGGTTTAATAAGCGATTTTAGAGATGAAGATGCTATTTACCATTTAACTGCGACAGACCAACAGGAATGTTATTTCAAACATAAACGTGACAGACCAACTAAAACATGTTTTTAAACTTAGACGTGACAGACTTTCAAATTTATAAACGTTCTTATAGAAGTTTTCAGACACACGAATTTACTTTCTCAAGCATGTGGCGAATCTCTCCGGAGTATGCACATAAGCTAATCACTTATGCCAGTTCTGAGGTTCTGATTTTATCCTGTAAGATCTCTGTGTGACGGACACACAACTGCATGTAGCGTACGTGGGGGAGATAGTAAATAAATTAGCTGACATGAAACGCCAATTCTGCCTTTTCTCTTCTCCCAATTCTCTAAGACGCTAGAGAATGCCCCTGTTAAATATGCTTATAACCGTGACACTTTAGTTCCCTATCCATTTCAAATTAAAACAAACCGCACGAAATTATTAACGGGGACACATGGAGTTTATCCAATTACTGATGTTATAACGGCGGAACGTGTTTCCTTTTATTATTCATATACAAAAACTAAACCAAACCTTTCGTTTACATAATACACCCCAAACAACGCAAGTGGCCATTGTAGACGTAAGGGGCTACTGAGAATCAGGGTGAAGTTTAGGGGGTCATCTTAAATTGGGAGCTGTTCACAGTAGTTTTAAACTTCTGCATATCTGTACAGTCGAGGAAAAAGAGAGCAGGGAGGGAATTCCAAAAATTGGCAACTCCTGTAAAGAAGCTATTTAAGTAGAAGGCTCTCGAGCATCTGGTGACTTTCACAGTAAATGGATGGGATTTAGCAGATTATCAAGTTGGTCTAGTGTATTTACGTCGATGGGCCACCAGAGCAGCAAGTTCATCCGAGCACATTCCATTGAAGTGCTTGTAAAACAAGCACAAGGATGCAACATTGCGGCGATGGGACAGGGGCTGGAGCTTGGTGAATAGTGAGATACCTATTAGATTAGCGATTCTTTTTTTGGACCTTGTCGTAGATGATGCACCAGCCCTAATATGACAAAAATAGTCCATGGATGGACGGAAAGTGGCTTTGTAGAGATATAGGATCCTGTCAGGCGCGGTAGAGATATCCCACTTTCTTTGCAGCAGCCTTGGCAATGTCTTCAATGTATTTGCTCAAATTTATGTTACCTGTGAGTTTGAACGTTGGACTTTCAGATAAGGTGTTATTTGCCATGACAATCGATGGTTGAAGAGGTTACTTGTAGTTGTTGAAGGAAAGCAGCTTTGTCTTAGTAGCATTAAATGTTACTATTTATTTATGCGCCTATTCTATTACAGACTGGAGGTCACTTTCTTAGGATTCAATCAGTGCCACGGATATGTGCGCGTCCGTTTTGCACACATGACGAGTAGAGCGTGGTGCCGTCAGCAAATATACTCATCTCAGTCACAATGTAATCAGGGAGATCATTTATGGATAGCAGGAACAATCAAGGTCCAAGGATCGATCCCTGGGTTACATCTGCATTCATGATAATCCTGTTTGCACATTAAATGTACGAGATGATGCAAGTCATTCTGAATGAAACGATACTTACGAAGAAGAGAGTATTGATTTACTCCTCTCCGGCAGTTAGGCACAAGGCCAGTTTTTATCTTACTCCCACAAGTAAGATGTGACCCAAGGTCGGGTCGGGAAAGTGGGTTTAAAAATTGCCTGTGCAGCCCCGTCGGCATTCCCCGGTAGGGGCGCCTCAGGCAGTAAGCAATAAACTTACTCCTCCGCAAAGAGGGGAGGCGAAGCCTGGGAGGGTCTACCTCCTAGAACTGCACAGGGCAGACCCATAGACCGACGTAAATCAAGCCCCGAAGGCCAAGACAATACCAGTCTATGGGGTGCAGTATCCATCGGAACAGATACTACACTTTGATCTTAGCCAAAAGGCTAACGGGGATCAACTCGGGAAAATAGTCTTCTGTCTAGTCAGTCACTATGGCAACAAGGGTTTTGATTGGATGACATAAATATAGTTTTATTTAGATGTAGCAGTGTTTCAAATAGGGAACCGGTGTTTATTTTTAGTCGGTAATCTCATCTCCATTTAGCTAGGACAAAAGTGTAACATCTGTTCTTATACTACTCTTCATCTTTTCTGTTCTCGGTCTAGACCGAGGAATTTTTAATTTTTGTTCCAATCGAGAATGAGCCATTTTGGAGAGCTGGATTTTCCCCACGTAGAAAACCGACCATATGTCTAGCTCTTCCTTGGTGTAGGGGGCAAGTAAATGGGGTCTCCTCTCAACGCTTATTTGTGAAATCTCGTTTATATCTCTTCAATTGTAAGCGGATGGTTACTTGGTGAATACCACTAAGTCTCTAGGTTTAGGGTTAGGGTAAGGATTTAGGGTTAGGGTTGGGGTAAGGGTTTAGGTTTAGGGTTAGGGTAAGTGTTTAGGGTTAGGGTTGGGTTACTTGCTATCATCTAAGTGTCTACGTTTACTTTGTAAACAATCCATTTACCTTCACAGTCGATTAAGGCCACAAATGTATCCGATAATGTACGATGTACCAACGTTGACCAAATTGACCACACTGTCTAATGTAAGCTTTAAAATAGTTTCTAGTAATGATATATCCGTGTGATACGTCTTAAGATTGGGTACTGTTGCCCTATCTGGGGAGACGCCGATCAGAGAACTCTCTTTCCTTGACAGATTACAAAATCGATTTATAGATCTAGTCGACATCCCCTTTTTCATAGACGAGGCGTTGCTAGTCTCTCTCTACTCGATCGTTATTTCCATGGAAAGTGATCGACTGAGCTCCAATTTCTGGTTCCTCCTTGTGAGATATTCACATCAAGAACTCGTTTTTTTTTACTACAACAAAACACGTTCCTTTCTTCCTCCGTGTCCCTAGCGTAATGCAGAATCTCCATGAACTGATCTTCTTTGCAAGAGCTTCGCATCTGTGGAACACATTACTACGGGACCGCTTCCCTATATATTACAACATGGTCGTCTTCAAATCGAATGTCAGAAAATACTTGTGATCAAACTTAGTTTATTCCATTCACCATTCCAATCCTCTCATAATATTCTTCATCTTTCAACTGACAATCATTCCATCACTTTGCTACTAATCCTCGAGCGGCTTTTGGCCTTGATTAATTGTGACTCACTAGTAAATGTATAAGGGTCAATTATAAATGTGGCACGACTAAAAGACTTTTATAGAAATATTTGAAATATGTTTTGGTCTGTTGCACGAATCGAACTCATTACCGATTCGGACACCTGTTAACCGTGCGTGACGTGATGGTTGAAAGCGTAACCTTGTCTTGTAAAACCAATCGACGCATTCAATCATTCCATATGATTTTTTCTTAACCTTTTTTTCACCCTTTCCATTTTAATCTGCTGTGCGTTTCATTTGTCGTTTCGCTTGGAAACGGTCAAATAATAAAAAACTCTACGAGAATCGAGATTACGTAGATGCGTCCACGAAATGTGTGCGTATTCGCCATGGCAACGCATTTTCCAACTTAAGCGCCACATACACACAAAAATGCTACTTCAAAGCTTGACAGACCAAGAAAATTTGTATTTAAAAATTAAGCCTGACAAACAAACGAAACTGCTATTTCAAACTTAACCGTGATAGACCAATAAAAATGCTATTTCAGACTTAAGCTTGACAGACCAAGGAAATTGCTATTTCAAAAATCAGCCTGGCAAACCAACGAAAATGCTATTTCAAAATTAAGCGTGATAGACTAATGAAAATGCTATTTAAAACATAAGCTTGACAGACCAATGAAAATGCTATTTCAGAGTTAAGCTTGACAGACCAATGAAAATGCTATTTCAGACTTAAGCTTGACAGATCAAAGAAATTGCTATTTCAAAAGTCAGCCTGACAAACAAACGAACATGCTATTTAAATCTTTACCGTGATAGACTAATGAAAATGCTATTTTAAACATAAGCTTGACCGACCAAGGAAATAGCTATTTCAAAAGTAAGCCTGAAAAACCAACGAAAATGCTATTAAAATCTTAAGCTTAACAGACCAAATAAATTGCTATTTCAAACTTAAGCCTGACAAACCAACGGAAATGTTATTTCAAACATAAGCTTGACAGACTAGCGAAACTGCTATTTCAAACATAAGACCAAAGCTTTTTCTAAAAATGCTTGAATACATGAGAAAATAAAATGCATCCATTTAATCTGTGCGTTCAACGCTAGAAAATATTTTAACGGACAGGCCAACTAACAGACAGAGCCTCTTATAGAGTTGCGAGGACGCTTCTAAAAAACAAATTATATTAAAAATCAATCACTAAAACAACTAAACAATCGTTCGGTTTATATATTGTCATTTGACAGCCTCATTTCCGATGAAGGATTATATATTTCTTTTTGTATGTTTCGGGGGTTTTAGCTTCATTCAATTTCGTTCGGACGGAAATAATTATTTTTTCGACTTTGAGCGCGTCATAGAAAATTATATATTTTTTAAATCCTTACGAGATGACGTCATTCTTCAATCGAACTCAGTTTTCAAATCTGTTAATCTGATGGAGTTAATCCCCCCCCCCGCGTCATACAACAAAAAAAAGAGTGACATGTGGCAGACTTTTAGACAACTGTAGTCTTTGAGATTCCCACAACCCCTTAC
>OY744533.1:104685737-104750737 GCA_963556195.1 Sepiola atlantica | reverse complement strand
GGAAGTAAAGGCACAGTAGAAGAAAAATGCTGTGATTGGATTGTTATAGTACGCGTGAATACTAGGAAAAGGATATTTCTTGATGTGATTGATTAAAATGTGTTGTTGATTTAAGATCTGTCCAACGGAAAGTTAACACGTCAATTAACATTCGCTACCGGTGCTGCTGCGAACAGTATGCCTTTTTTGTCTCAATTCGCACGTCTACCTGCTGGTGTCAAAGTCTGAATACACTATTCTCTGTGAGTTATTCCTAGAGTTTTTTCTAGTCTTTCAATAACATATATTTCTTAAAATAACATTTCTAGTAAACAAACTGATCATTGTTGTATAGGAATAATTTGTATTGTCTGCATATGAACACGTTTTTGCGTTTTCAATTATTTCTTATTTTATTTGTCTGTTTCGCTCTGTCTTTCTCTCTCTCTCATTATATATATATTGTATACTAATATTTATATAAAGTGGTGTACTGAAAGCGAACTTTTAGGAAAAGTAAAACCTATTGTGAAAAGTATACAGCTCAATATCCAAGATAGTCCAGCGGAGAAAATGAAATGTAGATAGGTAGGTCGTTAAACTTTGAATCCTCTCTCACCACCTCTCGTGCCTATTAACGACCTACCTATCTACATTTCATTTTCTCCGCTGGACTTTTCGACACCGGACTTTTTTGCAATCGGACTTTTGCTTGCATTCGGGTAGAGTTTTGCCCTGTGTTTCTTTCCCTACCACTTTTATTTTACTTTTTCAAATTTTAAATCTTGGCCTTTGTCAACTTATCTATCCCAGCGACTTCCTCTTATGATAAGATTTTTATCTTTGAAAAGCCTGGCTTAAGGAAAAATTTAACTTGAATAAATTGCCTTTTTGCGGAATATACCTTGCTCTGAGCAATTGAATTGAAATTTGATTTGGCTTTTGCTTTTCTGATTCCTTTCTATTCTTCTTCATATCTAATATATATATATATATATATATATATATAAATGGATTTACATATCTGATGAAAGCGAACCACCGCTTGAAACGCGTTATATCTTCTTTTTCTTCTTCTTTAAACAGTGCCCTCGGCTACGGTAGTCAAATGACATCCTGTAGCTGCAATCAGTCCTCCATGCTAGTCCCTGACCATCTAGCCTTGTCATGCCCAAGTTGTCGTAGGCAATGAAGTTGTTTCGCTGTACGTAGTGGTCCTAGTCCCGCCTGCTTGAGGTCAGCACGTAGTGTGCCCAGTAGATTTGTGCAGTGCCGTCCTAGTCGAGGTTGGTAGGATTGCGAGCAATAACGGCAAAGTCTAGTGCCCTCTGTGCGGGGGTGTCAGGGTCCATTTATAGGACATGGCCTAACATAGACCATCTTTATTCAGCGACCTTTGTGGAGAGGGGTTTTTCGTTGCACAGCTCATATAGTGCCTTGTTGCTCATAAGTTTTTTCGGCCAGCAGTGACCTGTGATGGAACAGAGGTGTCTGCGGTGGCACGCATCCAGCTTGTCAAGCATGGCTTTTGTTATTGCCCAGCTGTTGCTATTGTAGAGTATGATGGACACGCAGTACGCGTTATAGAGACGGAGTTTAGTCTTCAACGGGATCTTGGTTCGTCGGCTCCAGAGTTTATGTAATGAATGAAACGCTACATTGCTATGTATATGCGTTACATAAACTTCTAAAATTATAAAAATATAAAATAACAAAATAATAAATAAATGTTGAAAAAAACCCTTTACAAATATTGTTAGTCTTACTCCTTTACATATATACTTTTCTCTCGTTTGAACTGCACTAATACTGACCTACCCTCTTTTAAATATATATATATATATATATATATATATATATATATATATATATATATATATATATGAAAACGAAACAACAACACACTTTCGAATCGAAAGACATTTCTTCAAATGGATTTACATATCTGATGAGAGCGCACCACGTTTGAAACGCGTTATATAAAATTATAAAATGATGAAATAACAAAATAATAAATGTTAAAAAAAACTTTTTACAAATCCTTTACACACAAACACACACACACACACACACACACACACACACACACATATATATATATATATATATATATATATATATATATGTTCCTTTCTAAATACGTTAAGGTTACGATCGGATTCTAACTCTGCCTGATGAGATCTCAGTTTATAATAGCTGTTGATCGATGACATCGACATGCCAGTGTGGCAGATTTTGTACATGTCTGTGTAAATCAAAATAATCATATATAAAAGCTCTATTTGATATTGAGCACTTTGTATAAACCCGGTTGAAATTCTATGGATTACTACCCTGTGGATGTTTTACCTGGATTATATATATATATATATATATATATATATATATATATATATATATATATATATATATATATATAGCGACTGTATACGCTTGACACACCTTCAATATTTATTTATTTTGGTACAGAAAAATTAGTACCACATTCGTAACGTCGGTTTCAATCACAGAAGAACTTAGCCATCCGGCTCATCAGTTTCCGTTGTACTGATAAATAAATAAATATTACGCTCTTAATTTTTCATTTTTTACTTTAATTCTTAATTTATCGAGTACTCTGCTGTGATTTTTCCTGCTATATTACAAAGAAGTTAAATATATATATATATATATATATATATATATATATATATATATATATAGTCTCGGAAGTTTCTCAACCATTAAAACTATATTAAAAAAAAACACAAAAAAAAACTAAACTTATAGTCCCAAGTCTTCCAGTGGAAAATCACTCATGTAAGTCAATTTATTTTTTACAGTTATTATATTAGTTTATTTCTAACACTATTTTAAGGGATCATCAGTTGTTTACCATGAAAAACTGTTTCGGGAATTTAATATATATATATATATATATATATATATATATATATATATATATATATATATATATATATATATATATATAGCGACTGTATACGCCTGACACACGTTCAGAAATCGATTTTCTAAGGTCATTTGGTTTACAAGTTTTGTTTAGAAGGGGGCGACGCTTTCATGATGGGAGAAGGGCGTTCGAAAAGTGGGGCGCCGGTCTCGTGGCTGTAGGCCTGCTTATAAATAAATCTCGTGTCACGTGAGATTTGCGCGGGATTACAACGTGAGATTGTCAATAGTGTTACGATTCGAACAGTGACAGGAAAGAGAATTTCGGATTATTACAAAAAAAAAAAAAAAAATGTCTCTCGCGAGAAATCCGAGCCGATTTAAAGTGAAGCCTTAGTTTTCACGTTTCCAGCGAGGCTTCGAAATCGGTGGTGGACAAGGGTGGCGAGGTCTGGTCGGAAAATGGATTTAAGGGTGGGATAAACCTTAGGAAATGTACAGTGGAGGGGTGGATACTTATAAATGAATAAAGAAAGAAAATATAGAAATATTTAAAAGAAGAGAGAAACGGGAAAAGTGAGAGAGGGGGATGGAGGGAGTAGAGAGAGGAAGAGACATACAGTTGACATATACACGGAGAAACACAGATATTATTAAAAAAAAGTAAGGGAAGTAACACGAGTTAAGATATAAATAGATCGACACGGATATATCTCACTCAGCACCAGTTCCAAAACACAGTCTCACCCGAGAGACTCTTGGAGCTTCCTATAAATCTATTCTGCCAATAATGTCCAATATTCAATATTACTTTTAATTTAGGAATTATTTATTCTTATTAATTCAATTTTGTTTAAAATTTTTATTTAATTTTTTTTTAACCAACTTCACCCCAAACAAGGCAAACCGCCACTGTAGACGTAAGGGGCTATAGAGAAAAAGGGTGAGAGTTTTTTTTAGGAGGGAGAGGTCAACCTGAATTGGGAGCTGTGCGGCGAGATGTCTGTTTACATTAGTTTTAAATTTCTGTATGTCAGTACCGTCAGGAAAACAGGGAGCAGGAAGGGAGTTCCAGATTCCAGCAGCACGAGGAAAGAAGATTTAATATATTTTAATTTCATACTAAAAAAAAAATAACTTTAACTCTAATCCGCTTTGAACATTCCAGAAACTGCTAAGGTAACTAATATTGATCCGGTTGTAATTTTATTTCATTTAAAAATTTGTAATTATTAGCAAATTACGGCACATCTCACCCAACCTCTTACACATACACACTTTTAGATTTTCAAGACATTCACTAATTTTCCGACAACTGAAAACATTTTTCTTTACTGATTAATTTCATTTTTCTTTTAAAGTTTTTTTTACTGATGTAATAATTGATTCATTTCCTTATTATGTTAGTTTGTTAGTAGTTTTATTTTTTTATTTCAATTATTTTTAATTTAATTAAAAAAAACGCAATCTTTATTTGTACTTTAAATTTTAAGATTTTAATTAATACTTATATACTTTTATTTTCCGTCTTAATTTTACGAATAATTTCATTGTCTATAAAAACATATATTTAAGTAAATAAGATAACATTATTTCACCTACATACGCCAGCATTTCACGCTTTCGCTCTCATTAGTGTAGGGAATGATTATCTCAGACGGTCGCAAGGTTCGAACCCCTGCAACAGAACCAATTTAGACACCGAAAGCAAGCGTCATAAACATACGTCCACGAGACCTTACCACGTCAAGAAAGGAAATTTAAGTTCTATTTATGCGAAGGGATGCACATATAGAAAAACTGACTAGAATATTCAACGAACGTTGTCGGAATATACCTTATTTATATATATATATATATATATATATATATATATATATATATTTAAATATTAGTCTTTCATATATCCACAGGATATAGGCCAATCTATAGACAACAGAACAATAGAACAGGATATAGGAAGTAACACGTGGGAAGCCCAACGATTGGCTGAGTAAACAACAAAGTATCTGATTGGTTAACTAGCTAGCCGTGTATATAAAAACACCTGGCAAAAATAACTCCATGATTTTTAGCCTGAAGATTCCCCCGGGGACGAAACGCGGGAGTCTCTATATAGCTTAATTGCGATAAATATATTTTCATAGCTTACTATATATATATATATATATATATATATATATATATATATATATATATAAGC
Organism: Sepiola atlantica; assembly: GCA_963556195.1. NCBI lineage: Eukaryota > Metazoa > Mollusca > Cephalopoda > Sepiida > Sepiolidae > Sepiola > Sepiola atlantica. The sequence goes on along the minus strand of OY744533.1, from coordinate 104,745,666 downwards.
AGACATTGTCAAAAATAGCTGCATCCTTCTTTTTATTTTTTCAATTTTTCTCAGGACCTTTTTAGTGTTAACATTTAAAAAGAAATAATGTATGTTCCATATGTATCAAGAACGTTTTCGATTCTACGACGAATCATCTTCAGGTTTCAAAAGCAAATGAACAAAATAGCTGGATAAAATAAAAGAATTTCAAAAGATAGCACAGAAACGCGCACGTGAAGTCTGTTAGACGCAAAAAAGACATTTTCACACTGTGTTAAAAAATGACGTTAAAAATTTAAATTCCACGACACCACAACTAGCGTCACATGATAATATTTTATTGCGATAAGCATTTAAAATTTGTTACTGGTTTCATACGTAATGTTATTAATTGTAGGTTGATCGGTTTTAATGAAGATAGCTGCTAGTATTTTTTAATTATTTAATTTTGATCTTGAATGTATTATTTTAGTGTTATTAACTACAATTTGTCTTTAATCAGAACGAGGGCAGTTATATTTTTGTAGATGTTGGTAAATTGAGCTAAAGTTTACAAGATGTATGGTTAGCTGCGGGATATGTGTAGTGGTTGTAAAACCAATATAGCTATTTACAAAATGCATGATTAGGAAAATTATAAACGCGTCTAACCTTCTATACTTTAATAACACTCTCTAGTCTGTCTGACGAACACACACACACGTTCATTTTTATTATATAGATCTGGATCCATATATATATATATATATATATATATATATATATATATATATATATATATATATATATAAGAGGAAGCATTATTATAATCAATGAAACAGACGAGTGGAAAAAAAAGGAAAATTGTTAAAATTACCTTAAGGCCTTTTCGTCTGACCCTCTGAGAGGAAACGTCAGAATGGTAAATTAAAAACTAAAAGGCCTTAAGGTAATTTTAACAATTTTCCTTTTTTTCCACTCGTCTGTTTCATTGATTATAATAATGCTTCCTCTAAAATTAATCCTACGATTCTGTTGTACACGAAATTTACTTATATATATATATATATATATATATATATATATAGTAAGTAATGAGTAAATACTGTTGAAGTAAATACTGAAAATTGATACATAAAAAAATATATCTCCTCATAAAACTTTATGTGGATACATGAAATTGTAATATATATATATATATATATATATATATATATATATATATATATATACAGAGATGACGAAACGTGTACAGGCGGACAGACAAACGGAGAGGCGTTAAGTACTAAGTATCCCAAAATCTAAGATATTGTTCACTATAAATTTATCATATTAAAAAGAGGAAAAACAATAATCCGTGGCAAGATCTAAATAGCGTACAACAGGTTGTCAGTCAGAATAATCCATTTGGTATTCCATATTTGTCATGTTTCCATATTTTTTCAAGTTCTTTTGATTTGATTCATCAACTCATCATCCGCTGTGTTTAGTCTTTGTGTAGCTCCATCTTTTGTTTTTTAACGGCTGGTTGACCGTAGACTGTTTCCCCCTATTTGCGTGTAGTTTTTAACACTTGCAAATCATTAGACGTTAGACATTATCTGTTTGAATTCTGCAAGCCTATTTCAGGTCATCACGTTCCCGTGCAACATGTCGTTACTATCGATGGTCGTTTTACAGTTATTAAATACTAGCAGTAAAACATAATAGATGAAACGGCTACATGATTGACCTGGCCGTTATAAACTAAATAAAAAACTAAAAGAAAATGGACGGCAAAAACACCAATAATAACATAACTTGATGAAGATTTGATTAATAAAAAAAAAATACTTGCAAACACATAGAACATGGAAAATATTGAATATATATATTGATTAGATCGAAATACCAAAAACAAAAAAGAAAAAAAGCCACATTAAACAAATAAAAACTCTATGTTATGGAACAATAATTTTATATATAATCATCCAGGTAAAAACATCCACAAGGTAGTAATCCAAAGAATTTCAACCGGGTTTATAAAAAGTGCTCAATATCAAATAGAGCTTTATATATGATTATTTTTATTTACACAGACATGTACAAAATCTGCGACATTTGCATGTCGATGTTATCGATCAACAGTTATTATAAACTGAGATCTCATCAGGTAGAGTTAGAATCTGATCTTAACCTCAGATCATATTTGGAGTGTCGCAGATTTTGTGTAAATAAAAATTATCATATATATATATATATATATATATATATATATATATATATATATATATATATATATATATATATATATACAAGTGTCATTAAAAATAACGGACATCTTGTGTCTGGATATTTTTTCTATGATCCTTTCCGTTTTTCTGATTAGGTTCTTAGTTTCAGACGGAAACTGGCTGATAAAATTGCCAAAGCTTCCCAAAGCGCTTTCGGACCCTTACAGGTCCATCGTCAGTGGAGTAATGTTAACCAGGCATAGACCTAGGAGTGAATATATATTCTATTTAGGCGGGAAAAATAAAGGACTGTGTTTAATTTAAATTTATATTTATAGGCATTTGAGTATATTAGTACTAATAGTATAATTAATCTTGTTAATAGCTGGTTTTTCTGTTTTAATGTATATGGCTTCGAGTATGTGGAGTTTAAGTGTATTAGTATTTTGTGCGATGATTTTTGTGTATCCTACTAAAAGTTTACGGATATGCGAACGATACTTGTATAAAAGAAAAGATGCTGCCAAGATACACACACACACACACACACACACACATATATATATATATATATATATATATATATATACATACACTTGTACATTACTTCTTCTTTCGTGATAATTCTGGTGTTGGCATTAGTTTCCCTGATGTTTTTCTATTTAGAAATCTTTCTGGAAAGACATCGGGTACTTACGGGAACAACCGACTGGATTCGAACTTCAGTCCGTGTCGTTATCCACTTAACCACCGTCACCTCCCGTGTACATTGCTGAAACATTGGTACTTAATAATGCAGCCATAGAAAATCATAGATTGGCACAATACAAAATAGAACTCCATTATGCTCGACATCTGTCTACGTGACAGAAAAAGAAACATCTTGATACGAAACACAAAACTGGAGTACATAACATCAAAACCACGAACAGAAAACAAAAACATAGATGGACAGGTCCTCTTTCCAGATCTACAGACAACAGTTGGACATATACAGCGACAGATGTGACTGCGAGGCAATAGAAAAATTATAGAAGAAGGCCGAAAACTCGACGAAGAGACGACCTCGACAGCCAACTGGGTCCTACGTAACCAGGGACAAAACAAAATGGAAGGAAAACCAGGGAGGAAGTCTTCTTCCAGGAATAATAAAAACACCCTAATCATAATAATATATAATGATAAGTTTTATGGAAAAAATGAAAAGATTATTTCAATATATATAATTCATTTCATTCACATAACGGAATATATGTACAGATATATATATATATATATATATATATATATATATATATATATATATATATATATTACTACTTGTCATTGGAATCAAGCGGTGCCGACTCAGGAGAGCGGTTTCTGAGGATTGCGCAACCCTTGCAATTACAAATTCACGCGCGGGCAGCCCCTGGCTGGCCACTCATACGTCGAAAAATCGACGGGAGAGTCCATCATATATATATATACGTATAACCTGGCCGTATATAACTTGGGTGTAGTGTTTGGATAGTAGTAGTAGTAGTAGTAGTAGTAGTAGTAGTAGTAGTATTATTATTATTATTATTATTATTATTATTATTATTATTGTTGTTGTTGTTGTTGTTGTTGTTGTTGTTGTTGTAATTAATGTTATTTGATATGCAAATTATCATATCACACGGTAGTCTTAAGGGTAATATATTATTTGTACTCACTGATTGTTCACCGAGAACAACCTGTCGTAACCTGTCGTCTCGGCCTGTTTTTGGCCTTTTGGCTAAGATCAAAGTGTAGTATCTGTTCCGATGGATACTGCACGCCTGTCCTGTGCAGTTCTAGGAGGTCCACCCTCCCAGGCTTCGCCTCCCCTCTTTGGAGAGGAGTAAGTTTATCGCTTACTGTCTGAGGCGCCCCTACCGGGGAATGCCGACGGGGCTGCCCAGGCAATTTTTAAATGGCCAGAGTGCTCACCTCTCGAGCGCTGGCTTTTAACCCCACTTGCTCGACCCGATCTTGGGTCACATCTTACTTGTGGGAGTAAGATAAAACTGGCCTTGTGCCTAACTCCTGGGGAGGAGTAAATAAACAACCTGTCGTAGTTACTGGAGTCTGAGTGACAGCAAACCTCCCCGGATTTCCAGTACTCTTCACCTCTTTTCGATAACAATGCAGTAACGCAACAGCCTCTTACCATTGATTTTTCGCTGGTAAGGACAATTGGTCGTCTCTGGGATTTGGGTGGCAATAAGCCTCCCCAAGGTCCCAGCATTCTCTGCACTTTTCCAGTGATGGTCTGGTTTGTGCTGTCCCTCCTCGGTCTTTTCATCCTCCTCGACTCTCTACAAATATTTTGTCTGGTGTCAAAAAAAAAACTTATATATATATATATATATATATATATATATATATATATATATATAAATAAATAAAAAAAATTAAAATTAAAAATTAAAAAAAATTCCTTATTTTTTTCTATTTCTCTTTACTTATTTTAAAAAATATAATTTTTAATTTAAAATTATTTTTTTTGGGGGGGAGAGAGGGAGGAGCTTATAGTGTTTCTTGTAATTTATGTTTCTTAGGTTCATTTTTGTGTAGTGATAGCTGAGACCAGTGTAATTTATTGGGGGGGGGGTTATGAAGTGCTGTTTCTTGCAGTTTCTATTCCTTGGTTCTTGTGGTGTTCTTCGTGTGGTTTTGTTTTCTCCCTGTTGTAAATTCCTTTTGACTGGTTAGCCTTTGTAGCTTATGCGTGTTGGTTTCCGCATTCGAGGATTTCCCTTAAGATTGCAGCTGTTTTGATCATTGCCGTCCTTTGTATGGTTTCGATGGTCCCTTTGATTCCAATTTCTCCCAGTCTTTTCTCCAGTAGCTTTGGGATTGTTCTTTTTTAGCGTTCCAGAAAAAAAAATATGGTTAATACCTTTTATTTGTCTAAAGCTCTGACAAGGCTTGTTATAAGCGAAATGTTAGATAAAAAAGTCAAGATGAAGAAGAAAAAAATATTGTTTTTATTTTTTATTTTTATTTTAGTAAACATATCTGCATCAAACACATGATTTTTTGAAGGCATTTGGCCTCTTTCCTTATGTTTATATATATAAATGTGTGTACGTACAACTTAATTAATATATATATATATATATATATATATATATATATATATATATATATATATATATATATATATATATATATATATATAGTGAGAGAGAGCTACATAGAGCGAGAGATAGGTAGATAAGGTTTTCGTTATATATATATATATATATATATATATGTATATATATATATAAATATATAAAGATAAATATGTACGAATAACAAATCTATTTCAACGTCGATTGCTCAATGCAAGGTGTACTCGGTAAAAACATGTTTATATTTCTTTTATTATTTTCTTTTATTATTATTAAAAACAAACATGTTTTTATCGAATACACCTTGCATTGAACAATCGAAGTTGAAATAGATTTGTCATTCGTACATGTTTATCTCTCTTCTTTCATTTATCTTTATAATTGCTCCATCTCGTATATTGAACTTAAACCATTTCACTATAGGTTCTATCCTCTAAAAGTATACTTTTAGTTACATATTTCATATATATATATATATATATATATATATATATATATATATATATATATAAAGTAAATAATAGATTGCGAATTCAACAGTAAATTTTTAGAGTATGCGTTACTTTTTAAATATATATTCATATGAAACACACAGCACAATCTCTTCCCCTCGCTCCCTTATTACACTTAACACACATACACACACACACACATACACATACACACACACACACACATATATATATATATATATATATATATATATATATATATATATATATATATATATATATATATATATGCGTGTGTGTGAATGTATATGTGATCGTATGAGTGATCGTGTCTTCCTCCTTTTCTCCCCTCTCCTGTCTGTAAATCGTCTCGCTTCTTTTGCCATCATCTTTGATTCACATCAATCTTGTCTGTTCGATTCATTTTCGCCCAATCGAACGATTCCGATTTGAATATTTTGTTCTTATGTGCTCTCTTTTCTTCTTCTTCTTCTTCTTCTTCTTCTTCTTCTTCTTCTTCTTCTTCTTCTTCTTCTTCTTCTTCTTCTTCTTCTTCTTCTTCTTCTTCATCTTCTTCTTCATCTTCTTCTTCTTCTTTTGAAAATACTGGTGTGTGTGCGTGCGTGCGTGCGTGTGTGTGTGTGTGTGTGTGTGCGCGTGGTGTGTGTAAGGGTTAGTTTCGACGGAGGTGCTGCTTCCATCGGTCGGGATTTGGGAATCATCAGCCAAGAGTAATGCCAATCAAATTGTCAACAGAAGACTGATTCGTCTTACTTTGCAACGATCTAGTTTCAACGGGACATTCGGTAATAAAACAACAAAAAAAAAAACAGTAAAACAAAAGAGAACCAAAAAATGACCTGAATTACTGGAAAATAAGAAAACGCACCTTAAACATTAACAAAATTCTGAACTAGAGAAATACAGACCGCCTTCCACAGATCAATTACACTTTTCTTTTTTAGTATGCGTGTTTCACCTCTTATTGAGCACCTCTCCTAAAATTTAACACGTTAGCAGTACAGAATTAGGGACGGAACTTTGACTGATTTTAATATGCATAAAACATGCACATTAATAATATATACAGAAGTTTTTTATCCTTTGTCAAGTTTACTGATATATGTCAGAATTTTTATCATAGTTATTGAAGTACTAATGAATGTTACGAATCTAGCTTGTCTAAAAACAATCTATCCTTCAAAGTACACCGTTAAATTAAAATTAATTTCAAATAAATCGTCTTGAATCAGCATTCATTATTATCTCGGACACAATTAAACAACGTACCTGTTTCTACAATATCTCATTTAAAAGCAAATTCATACTAAATAGGGATCATGTTAATTTAGATTCAAAATCGTGTATTAAACACCAAATTCCGACACGTCTTCGTCCATAACGCTGAAGGAGAGTAGAAAGTGACTAACTTGGGTTTACTTTCGGCAGTCTCGTAACTCTCGCTTCTCTTATTTTGTCATGTAGTCCTCACATTCCATGATCGATGTTTCTGATAAAGGGGATAGAATTGCTGTTTTCTGAGTCGGAATCAACCCAATATTTATCGTTGGCAAGCTTTTGACCTTAAAGTAACATTTTTTAGCTTTTGACCATAAAATAACATTTTTTAGCTTTTGACCTTAAAGTAACATTTTTTAGCTTTTGACCTTAAAGTAACATTTTTTAGCTTCTTACATCAAGTTGCTTTATGTTTTGCCTGGAGCGATTTCGATAAGAAAATTAAAAAAATAAAATAAAAACGTCCATTCTACTACATAGATGCACAACATACTTCGAGTTTAACGTCTTTGTATTTTTTCGAAACAAAAGAATAAAACATTCTCTCTATGTCATAGACGCACCACGCATTTCAAATTGTAACCTCTATTTTTTTCTTCATATTGAGAAAATCTTTGAATAATGAAGACGAAACGTCGATAAACTTGTAAACAATTTTTATTTTTTCATTATTTTTCATTTTTTCTATTTTGTATACCAACTTGGATTAATAGTCGATCGAATACCAATTAAAAAAAAACAACGTCTCTTTGTTCGCTGTGTTTTATTTCTTGCTGAGGATGAAGAATCCTGCCAGATGCCAGATGCGAGACATTCACTCGCTATTTCAGAGACTCTAACCAAGAAATCTTACAATGATAACCGGTACTTTAAGAGCAATTGTTTGCTTTTCTCTTGCACTTAGTTTACAGGGTATATTCGCCAGATAGTTAAAAAAAAATTGGAATTGTTTGTTTGTGTGTTTGTATGTACATTCCTAGCTTTCTCAGTTACATAGTTGAAATTTCGGTTAAACACACACACTTCGATATAAAGTGCACAGCCTGATGTAGGTAGATACACCGGCGGCAGTGACCATGGTTTTGTCCTAAGAAGAGCATACGGTTTATTCTGACCAGTTCTATCGAAGTCACTCAAACCGAATTCAAACTTTAAACGATAATAAAACTATGTGTTGCAGTTTATTTCTCCAATATAAGTACACTATATTTGGTTAAAAGTGTAAACAATACCATTGGACTGCTTTCCTGCTCACTACATAATATCTTCAAGTCCAATGCCAACAAATACTTGTCGCCCTCAAATCCATCTGCGCAATTCAGCCGCATGTATCTGTCTTTGATATAGAAGCAAGACTAAAAGAACAGACTCAATAGATTTAGTAAGAACGTGACTACATAGAAAATATGGTTTTAATTCTACCCTTTTTTAAATAGATATCTCTATAATTATAGTCTAAGGCAATTTAATGTGTGTACGTACGCTAACATCCTTCACTCTTTTTTTTAAAAATGGGATCGCCTGATTGATGTCGCTTTTGTATCAAAATTCGCACTAGAATAAACTTTCTTGGTTTCAGGCTCGGATCAAAGTATACTATATGTTCTGTCAAAATATGCGGTCTGCATTAGCACCGGACATCCATAGGATGGAAATATGTCACAAGATATTACAAATGCTTGCGGTACAGACCCTAATAACCAGATATATTCTGAAACTACATTCACTAGAGTAGTTAAATTAGTATGTTTCAGTTTGAAAAAAAAGTGCTACAATAATATATTTGAGGGTCTTCGTTCGCGCCGGACATCCACACGATTTTAATATTTGTAAGCATGGCGACAATATACAACAGCTGAATGATACCACGTGCTCCGCTATATCTTAATTAATAAATGCGACATTCTCTCACATCTATTCTAACTATATTCACATCAAACCTGGTTAGGCTTATTAAATTTTAAAGATACGCCAATATTTTGAAATGCCGTATATATAGTAATCTCCAAACTCTCTCAAACAAATCTCGATATTGCTCATTTGCATATTTATTTATTTTAAAAAAGTTTCTTGTAAATTAATATTCTGTAATATACATTTTACATTTGTATTGCCAAATTTTCTTCTATACACGCACTCGTTTTAGCGATAGTACGATTTTTCCTGTCTGCTTCCAGGCACAATAGCTCTTGAAACACAAGCGCTATAAAGAATTCCAATATGGTGACGCTTTATGCCAACAATTGATGCGTGCTTTCGAAAATTATATGCTCGTTTTATTTATTTTGTGAAAAAAGACCCTCATCCCAGAAATTTCTTTCATGGCTTTTAAGGGGGTATGTGAGAATCCTCCCATGGATTACATCCTTCTTAAGCAGTTATGGCTTTGTAATAGTCTCTAGAAATTCTATAATTATTATACCATATTTTTTTGTATTTTTTACTCATCAATGCTATTTAAGATTTCATTTCCCATGTAGTATTTAAAACTCTTTAAATATCAACCAATATATTTTAGTTTTAACCTTTTTCATTTTGTTTAAAACAATTTTTATATGAAATACTGTTAAAAGTTCATTTTGTATCAAACACTTTGTTATTTGAATGTAATGAAACTTTTTACGTCGTAAAAAAAATATTGGTGCATGGAAACACAATATGGCCGCCAGAGATTGAAACATTGAATTATAATTGATTTCTCAAAAGTTTAAAAAGTAAATTAGTATTTTATTTCAAGACAAAAATACAATAAAGAACCAAAAATCAATTTTATTCAAAGTTTGAGCAAAATAGACGAAATGAAAACGAGGTTGTGTTTTTTTGATAGCAGTGTTTTTTGATAGCAGTGTTTTTTGATAGCAGCGGTTGGCGGTGCAAATCTCATCTGTTAATTGCAATACTGGGAATCCGTGTATGGATTCTAGTTCATCGTTAGTAGAAATTATCCCATTTTTAAAATTATTTTTTCGAACAACCTCAACAATATTAGCTTTTAACAGTTTTATAAAGAGTTGTTTCAATTAAACGATAATTAGATTTTACTTTCAAAATCCTATTTAAAGCAGTAATTTAGTAAAAAACAAAAAAACCCAAAAGCGGCATAATAAAAATTGAAACAAGAATGAAAGTATAAAGACTCCCGGGCAACTCCGTGTTGTTTCAATTCGTAAATTGCACACAGAATTGAAACATTTATTTTCCGATATTTTGGCAAAAAAAAAGTAAAACGTAGTCGAAATGAACGAGTTAAATGTAATATTTATGTCGTACCGTTGGTTCCATTTAAAATATGGCTAAACATGTAAGCTGGAGTGGGTAGAAATAGTTTTTGTAATTATTGTGTGCAGTTGCTTTGGGTGAAGTAGATGAACAAAAAACGCGGGCTGGTGCCGTCTTGAAGACTAAAACAATAATAAAAAAACAAATTGATTGTTTTATTTTAGTACTTTTCGGCAAAATTTTACAATAATTGAATCCGACTAGCGAAACTCGAATTAAGAAAACAAACCAGGAACTGATATTCTAAAAAAAAAAACGGACAGACGAAACCACCCGCAAATTGGCTTGGACGTGTCTAAAAATGCTAATTTAAACGTAAGCGTGACAGAATTACATGTAAGCTATTTTGAACTGAAGCTTCATAGACAGACGAACATTCGATTTGATACTGAAGCGTGACAGATCGATCGATGAACAAAAAGCCGTAGTAGAGATGCATGGACGCATCTCAAATAAGATGCGTCCATTTTATCATTATTTTATCATTGATGAAAATGCTATAGAAAACTTAAGCGTGACAGATCGATCGATGAACAAATCCCGTGATAGAGATGTATGGACGCATCTCAAATAAGATGCGTCCATTCTATCATTATTTTCTCATTGATGAAAATGCTATAGAAAACTTAAGCGTGACAGACCGACGAAATTGCTATTTGAAACTTCAGCGTGTTAGACTGTCGGACATAGCCTGTTATAGAGATACGTGGACGCATGTCAATTTAATCTGTGCGTTTAACGCTAAAATGCTATAATAAACGAAAGCTTTGTCTCTTTGCTTCTCTTTCTCTCACATTATTGTTTTATAAATAATTGGACTTGTTTTGGTTTGTCTTCACAATGGCAGCCATGATTGTTTATTTATTGTTTGTCGAGGAAACTATTGTGAAGCATGGGTTGCGCAATTTCCAACCGACTTCTTCTGAATCGACATCGCTTTAGTTCAGTGGTAAAGAAAAAATCGAGGACGACTGAATACAATGCCGGAATAAGCAGAGAGCCCTACCACATAGAGTACCTGGTATTCCTGAATGGTCACACATCTAAGTACTGGCGAGGCTCAACGTCACTTAACTTTAGTGATCTTATGGGAACTGATGTGTCAATGTGATTTAGCCGTAAACAATGTTAAGAGAAATGGGATTAAAAAAGAAAATTATAAAATTATTTCAGTTAAATAAATTACATTTTTTTATCAATTGTAAGCTTTACAAATGGACAGAAAGATGAACAGAACTCTTGTAGATGTGCCTGACGGTTTAAACATTCCGTTTCAAACTTAACAGAGACAGCGTGACGGCTATTATTATAAAGCGTGACAGACCAAGAAAAATGCTATTTCAGACTTACACATGGCCGACTGACAGATCGATACACTGAGTGAGATACTTGTCGCGTCTAAAGTAAGATGCGCCCATTTAAGTTAAGCGATCAGCGATGAGAATGTTATTTTAAACTTCAGTGTGAAAGGACGAATCGACAGACAAAGCCTCACTTAAAGATGCGAGTAAAAAAATATTCAAATATGTGAATTTGTTGCGAGGGCGTAGGTAAATAACGCCGGCTTGGTGCTGTTTAGTACAAAGGGGAGGGGGCGTCGTCGAGAATTGTGGGTAAAAATAAACCTGATCGGCGACAATAACAACATCGGACAACCACAAAAAAATGGAGGGACATTTTTGTACGCTTGTCAAAACGGATCGAAAAATAATCGTCAAAATTATCGAAAAATGGGGGAAAAAAAGAAAAAAAAGTTCGATTTAGTCGCGGAAAGTTGAAATGCAAATGAAATAATAAAAAAATAAACATTTTTAGAATGACTCTAAATTAAAAAAAAAACATCAGCCATTTATAAATTTAGAATCGTATGTATGTATACGTTAGTACAATCGTGTCACGTTTTCATTGGCGGAGAGAGAAGGAAGTTTTATACAAAGGAGAGGGAGTAAGAGGAACAGTACATTTCCGGTTTTGAACAGTCTAAGAAAATGAGGAAGACTTGGTAGAAAGAAGAGAAGGCAAGAGGGGTTCAATTGGGGGGGGGGGGGGCAGCGAGTAGGGAAGCGGTGGAATTGCAAAACACAATCTTACAAACAATTCAAAAACAAACAAATATTTTCCTTCTTTAAAATATTTAAAACGTGCTACGTCATTTCATCAAAAGTTTTCTAAATTATTTAAGAGACATTTTAATTTTTAAACGATAATTAATAGTTCACGTTTATTTTACGGAAGTGAGAATAACATAAATATTAATTTTAAGTAATGCTATTTTATTCCGTAATTGTACTGGAATATAGCCTTTACATTAATTACTGGGCGATTGTGTAGTTTGACAGCACAAAATGGCGGACACCTCTGACGTCAAGCAAGCGTCAGCTCGATTACACCTATGCCTCGAAAAAATGGTCGCTCGTTTAATTGTGAAAACAAACATTAATTTAAAAACCTTTTTAAACAAACTTTTAAAACAATTTATTCGGGAATATACTGTATGGGATAAAACGATGCTATAACGTGTAATGGTTTAGAAAAAGACCCATTGATTTTCTAAAAAAACAAAGAAAAATAATAGTTTTCTATATAAAACAACAATGATTTTCTAAACAAATAATGATTTTCTTTAAATATAACAATATTTTTCTAAGAAACAACAGAAAATGATTTTCTTTTAAAAAAACACAACAACAATGATTTTCTAAAAACAACAATGATTTGCTAAAAAACAATGATTTGCTAAAAAGAAAACCAATGATTTTCTTTAAAACAACTGCAAAAATGTTTGTTGAGTTATAAATTAATGTTGATTATCTTTCAAAATAACCCCACTAGAAACAAATATTTTATTAAACTATAAATGGAAGCAACATGTTTGTTAAAAGTTTACGTGTAATTTTTTAGAAGAAAAACAACAGAAAAACAACGATTTCTAAAAAAACAATGATTTTCTTAAAACAACGATTTTCTAAAAAAACAATGATTTTCTTAAAAACAAAAAAAAAACAGGATTTTCTAAAAAAAACAATTATTTTCTTAAAAAAGCAATGATTTTCTAAAAAAACAATGATTTTCTAAAAAATCAATGATAAAAAAAAACAATGATTTTATTTAAGAAAATCAATGATTACTTAAAAAAACAATGATTTTCTAAAAACGGTGATTTTTTAAAAAACAATTATTTTCTTAAAAACAACAGCAAAAACAGGATTTTCTAAAAAAAAAACAATTATTTTCTTAAAAAAGCAATGGTTTTCTAAAAAAACAATGATTTTCTACGAAAAACATTGCAAGGAAGTTTGTTCAATTGTAAATTAATGTTTGTTATTATTAGAAAAACCCACTGAAAAACCAATATTTTGTTAAATTATAAACGAAAACAACATGTTTGTTAAAAGTTTTATTAAATGATTCAAATGTATAAAAAACGCTGATTTTATTTTCATAATAAATTTATAAAAAGGAAATACTTTCGTATTGTAAGTTGTTTCATGTAAACAAAATACCACTTTTTTCGAGGCATCGGTTGAATAGGACAGTTGCTAGCTTGACGTCAGAGTTTTCTGCCATTTTGACTGTTAAACTACACAATCGCCAATTACTGTTTACTGTTGTATTATGTTAATGACTCTATAAAATTATATTTCCTCGTATTTTTAATTATCTATAACTATTAATTTTACTGTAAATATTAACTTAAAAAATGAGTTGCAGTATTCACCCGGCGTTGGGCGAGTGGAGATATATTGCTGGTCGGAAGTTTTTTATGAAAATATAATTTCTAAATATCGTCATTGAAATAAAAGTTTAAAATAACATTTGTAATATAAGGTCAAGTACTAAAAATGTAGGTGGCGCTGTGTAGTTAATAAAGAATACGTTGCTTAAGGCAGCAGTAAAACGGCAACTTAATTTAACGAATCGAAACGAATTTGAATTATTAAAAAAAAACGAATTATTAATAAAATAATTATTTAAATGTTTAACCCTTTTTAAAATACAGTCTTCACTGAAATATTCTTTGTTTAATTTAATTTTTTGTTTTAGGAAACGAAGCACATCTATTAGACACATGAATTTCTTTGTGTTCTGATATGTTGCAGTTATTTAATGGATTTAACCGATAATTGCCCCTAGTGATCTCATATGGAATCGAAGGAAGATTTCAATGGTGTCTTTTGATTCCTTGAAAAAATTAGCCTTGATTGAAACTTATTGAACTATTTTAACTATTAACATACCGATTTCTTTCAGACTTTTATGTATATTTTTATATATATATACAATGAATATCCTCGCAGCGTTGGGGCGAGGAACGTTTTTTGTGGGGAGGGGATGGGGGAGAGTAAACAATATTATATACACAAATGCCTGTAGGAAAGTAATATTTTATATTAAAAAAACAAACAAACACATGCCCTTAATTAACCGTAACCCTAACCCTAAGTCTAGGTGGCAATACGGAAACGGTGAGCGCATAATGTGCGTTAGAGAACCATTAAAAGAAACAATTAAAATAAATATTTGTTTCAAATAGCTTAGTCGGTGATGTCGATACTACCTCACGAACAAAAGCGCCTTAGCCGACAGGCAATAAAACAATTCCCCTTGCAAAAAAGGTAATCTGGAAGCATGGCTTCACGTTACTTTTACAGCTGTGTAAAAAAACAACAAATACGCTGTGGTTTTTATATCCTAATAATAACCATAAGTCCGGGTGGCAATAATAAACAGAGATGGACACGGTGCGCGCACAGTGAGCGAAAATATAACCATTAAAATCAATTTATGGTCTAAGTGACCTAAAAAAGTTAATTTCATCCCAAAATAGCCTTGTCGGTTCCGTCAATAATGGCATATAAAAAAATACAACACATAATTCTTTTAAGTTGTGTGAGAAGTAATCGAACACCATATATGAATGCAATTTAAACTCTGATATAGACGAAAAACAGTAAGTTGTCCATTTTTTTTATTAAATCACTTTCATTAGTGATAATATCGACGAAACTGTTGCATATAGCTAGACAAAATAAGACAATAAAGTTACAAATAAATAACACCAAATATTAATTAATCATGAACTGCTTAAAAAGTTATGTGAATTAGGAATTCAAATAAGTTTCGTCTGTACTAAATATAGAATATTTCAAAATGCTATGTTGTATTATTGATTAAAGTAACAGCAACAGGTTTTAATGGTAATAAAGCAGTAATAAATGAAAACAACTTCAACATTTATTCATTTAAAGATAAGTATATATATATATATATATATATATATGTATATATATATATATATGTATATATGTATATATATATATATATATATATAAATATATATATATATATATATATATGCATGTATTTATTATTTATAATCAAATTGTCAAGATTTAAGCTCAATAAATGTTTTAGTTGTGGACTGATCCGGATTCACCCATAGTGACAGGATGGATTCGTCAGGTCACTACGAAGTCGACACCTTTTCTCTTACCAAGGAGAACCGCTTAGCGAACCCCTTAGGGAACCGCTTAACACGTCTGCCGAGAGAGTCGGTAATGGCGACCAAATTATTGAAATTAAGTATGTCTATTTCTTTTCAATTCCTGTCTTGGGGGTTCTTATTTACTTATTGTTATTCTTACGATATAACAGCTTATTCTTTAAACTCTAGAGCATATATAGATGGACAATATGAAATCAGATTCTTTTTAAAAGAATTTATCGGATATATATATATATATATATATATATATATATATATATATAGGTAGAAGGGTGAAAATGAAAAAATGAATTAGAAAAGCGAAAGGCAGATCTTTTGTCAATTCAGTTGCTCAATATTGTAAGAAATCACAGTTCCCACACTCCACCAGGAGTCCGCATCCCTCCACAACCTCAACCCTCATCTCCTCAAGACCTCCGCATTTACAGCCATATCTCTAACCAAACACCCCCAATAATAGATAGTGACCTTGTGCAA
Source organism: Sepiola atlantica (assembly GCA_963556195.1). Classification (NCBI taxonomy): domain Eukaryota; kingdom Metazoa; phylum Mollusca; class Cephalopoda; order Sepiida; family Sepiolidae; genus Sepiola; species Sepiola atlantica. The sequence goes on along the minus strand of OY744533.1, from coordinate 104,729,357 downwards.
ACAGATATTTCCCCCATAACCGCTCCACTTTACAACCCCAACCAAACTTTCTCACATAACTGGAATTCCCAAACCCAAATCTCTTCGAATACAACTAGCAACTTTAATTACATCACCTTTTAAGATTCACACCTACATTGGGGCTTCCGCTTTCCCCATTAAGACCCGGATCTCTAACCATATCTACTCCTTTAAAAATAGCAACGATAATGGCACTGGTACTTCACTCTCCAATTTAATTAGTTATCTCAATCTTAAAAATACTCACTACACTGGTCAATAATTAAAAAGTCTAGATCATACACTCCGGGTTCACCCCACTGTCAACTATGTATATTGGAAACCTTTATGATAACTACTGATACTAAATCTAAAATATTATTAATTCTAAGAATGAACTTATCTCCAGTTGCAGGCATACACGTAAATTTAAATACAGCAACCACACTAATTCTCCCGACACCCCTCTCCCAGGTGATTAGCTACCCTCCCTAAATCTCGGATTCATTCTTTGATAGTTCGGATTCCTTTGTCCCGTAACTGTGCATAAATCTCACTCATTCCTTTTGGCTTTTCTCTCAGCTTAAAGAAAATCACCCATAACTTCCGCTAGCTTTACAACCCCCCCTAGCTTCTGTATTTCTCCCCCTAAAATTTAGGGCCTAAATCATTGTACTCAACCCATTAATTGTTTAACCTTCATATGATTTCAATTCTTTTCCCTTTAATACATTCGTTCGCTTCCCATCAATCTATCAAACCGTCTAATCCTCTCTTTCAACTTGATAACTAACCCGCCGCAATTGCAATAGACCTCGGCCCTCTTATTTACCTGATGACTCGCTTCATCTACCTTTACCCCCTTTGCACACTTCGATATCCAACTGCTCACTCTAATTACAGTTCCCCCATGTTATACTTCCAAATCATTTTTTTCTTCCCACTTTTTTTTAATGACCCCGTTTATTCCCCCTTGATTACCTCTCCCCTCGCTCCTTTCGGAACCTGCTGAAGTCTGACCCCCACCCTCAATCCACACCCTTTAACCCCCATAATACTTAATTTTAACTGCCATCCCCTTCTCACTCTGGAATAAATTATTGTCACTATTTTAACCAAAGTGTGAATGAAATTCTCTCTGCCATCATTCACCTACTTAATAATATGCATAATTAACTTCCATATTTCTTACTCTGGAATTCATTTTGATTAAAAGTTTAATTTTTCTACATCTAAAAAACTATTAGCATCCCGAATCAATACACTTTACTTCAATCCAAATCTTTACCCACTTTGGGGATGGCCGATTTAATACTCGACGTCAAATGACCATTTCCTTATTCTATCTTTTACTTTCGGATTCTAACTTTATCGACTATTCCTTCTATTATATATCTCTTTTTCTGTTAATCCATAATTTTCCTTGCGGCCTGAGATTTATTTTTATTTCTTATTTTTAATTTTTAAATATTTTTATTATTTTATTTTATTCTTACCGCTACCCTTCAAATATATCTTGCTTTATTATAAGTAATGTCATCTGATTGAATACCTAACCCCATCCTTGCTCATATCCCCCCCCGGCACATTTTGGTATTTTTAACTCTTCCTTCCCGCACCCATTGACATGCCCCCCTTTCCTCTACCCCATTTCTAGTTGAACCCTAATTCACACTAGTCCCTGCTTTCATCTTTAAGCGACCCATCCCTTATAATCACAATCTAAGTTTAAATTGCATTTACTGTCACATCCGCACCCTTTTCTTCCCTTACACCCCCCTCCTTCCTAACTTGGTCTCATATGTGTTTTTTTGCCATTCTTAAAACGGTTCTGTTTTTCAACGAGCAATCTGAAGTTTTGACAAAACCTCTTAATATTATTCGCTGTCTCATCGTCAGTATAGACTTATTTTATGATTTTCAACCCGGGAAGTCTTCTTTAAAATCGCTAATATTTCCCACCTCACGTTTTACTGAGCCTTGTTGCATCCACGAACGAACCCTCTATTGGACATTTTACCATCTGGATTCTATCTACTTTTCGCCGCACTTGGATTTTAACTTTGAACACCCTCATTTTATTTCTCGTGCCTTCTAACGACCTACCTAATAATCACTTTCACCGCTGGACTTTTTGGACACCGGATTTTTTTGCAATCGGACATTTGCTTGCATTCTGGCAGCGTTTTGCCTTGTTTTTTCCCCACGATCTTTGTTTCACTTTTTCAAATTTTAACTCTTTGCCTTTGCCAACTTATCTATCCCAGCAATTTCCTCTGATGATAACATTTTGATCTTTGAAAAGCCTGGCTTAAGGAAAATATAAATAGAAAAATTAATTGAATAAATTGCCTTTTCGCGGAATATACCTTCATTGAGCAACTGAATTGAAAAAAGATCTGCCGTTCGCTTTTCTAATTCCTTTTCACCCTTCTACATATCTATCTGCTTTATCCTGTATATTGAGCTGTATACTTTCACAATAGGTTTTACTTCCTTAAAAGTTCGCTTTTAGTTCACCACTTTATATATATATATATATATATATATATATATATGAATTGAAGAAGGAGAAACTAAATTATCAGTAAAGTCATCAACGTTTCGTCTTCATCAAAAAAAGACTTCCTCAGGATATATATATATATATAGAGAGAGAGAGAGAGAGAGGCAAACAGATAGATAGATAAATAAACGATGTAGATAAACACATATTTATAATTATATATATAATAATTATATATATATAATTATTATATATATATATAATATATATATTACGTTGACATGGTAAATATAATTTACTGTTAGCTTTATAGATGAGAATAAGTCATATACATTCTATTGTCTCATATGAAATGACTACAGAGGATAACAAATTAAAATGTGTCGTTTTTTTGCGATCACTAATTTGTGGCTCATGTTACAACCTTTAATAACAACTTTTGTTTCATTTTGTGCAACAAAAAAAAACAAATATATGAAAGCATTATTTGCCAATTGATGGGGTCATCTTTTCATATAAACAAATATTAAACTTTATTTTGGTGGATTTTGGTGGATTTTGGTGGGATTTTGGTGGATTTTGGTGGATTTTAAGCAAAATTACAATGACATTTTTTTCACATATTTGGCGGAAAATACTGTTTTGACAAAAGAGTACCTAAAAAAATAATTCTTGCTAAGTCAATTCTCTGCAAGTTTTGTGAAGAGCTAATTAAACGATTGTTAGAAAATAAGAAGGATACCGAATTAATGGAAATCAAAAGTGACAAATTCTGTATTTCGAAGGGAAATAGAGATACAAAAGAAAGAAGACATCTGGCTTATCTAAATTGTATTTCAAAGTTAACCGTGACAAACTGACTTACGAGCACAACGTCTTATAAAGAATCTTGGATGATATTACTTCGAGGATTACCTTGAAGAATATTATCTTTATAAAAGACACCCATAGCCTTGTGCCAGTCGAATTTAACCTAAAAATCAGCAACCCGTAAAACTTCCTGTGGCAGCAACCTGGTCACCGTACATTGAATAGCGATCGACTGGCATGTTTAGGTCGTTCAGTTATTGCTTGAGACCATTTTAATTTGGCTTCATTCCAGACAGTTAACACACGGGAGACGAGAGCGGGAAATAGTTCAAACATGTCGACACGGTGCGAGAAGGGAAGAGCACGATTTGTATTCAAGGGATTGGCTACGATCGTTGAATAGGGTGTGGTGAGGATGAAGTCATAGTTTTCCGCTCGAGTGAAGGGTCTCAGGCTCAAGTTTCAGAATGCGATCAAATTTGGAAGTGTTACGCTTTCCACTCTCTCGTTCTCCCTCTCTCGTTAGTTGTCTATCTCTGCCCCCTCTCTCCCTCTCTCGCTATTGCCGAACGTATGTGGATTGATGAAGGGCGGAAGGGAGTTTGTTATGAGAACACTATATGACGGAAACGTGCTTGTCTACCTCACACAAAATGTAAGGTTAGCAACTACTTCAAACTTAATGATATGTAAAGAGATATGTGCTTCTTATTCCGGTAAGCGGGTCGGTGTAAGGGTTAGGGTTAGGGTTAGGGGTTATGCTTAGGGTTAGGGTTAGGGTTAGGGTTTGGGTTTCGGGTTAGGGTTAGAGTTAAGGGTTTAGGTTTAGGTTTAGGTTTAGGTTTAGGTTTAGGGTAAGGGTCAGGGTTAGGGTTTAGGGTTTAGGGTTAGGGTTAGGGTTAGGGTTTAGGGTTAGGGTTAGGGTTAGGGTTTGGGTTTCGGGTTAGGGTTAAGAGTTAGGGTTAGGGTTAAGGTTAGGGTTTAGGTTTGGGTTTAGGGTTAGGATTTAGGGTTATGGTTAGGGTTAGAGTTAGGGTTAAGGTTAAGGTTAGGGTTAGGGTTAAGGTTAAGGTTAGGGTTAGGGTTAGGGTTTAGGTTAGGGTTAGGGTTAGGGTTCAGGCTAGGATAAGGGTTAGGGTTTAAGGTTATGGTTAGGGTTAGGGTAAGGGTTAAGGTTTAGGGTTAGGGTTACGGTTAGGGTTAGGGTTAGGTTTAGGGTTAGCGTGAGCGTTTAAGGTTACGGTTAAGGTAAGGGCTATGGTTCAGGTTAGGGTTTAAGGTAAGGGTTTAGGGTTAGGGTTAGGGGTTAGGGTTAGAGTTAGGGTTTAAGGTTAGGGTTAGGGTTAGGGTTAAGGTTAGGGTCAGGGTCAGGGTCAGGGTCAGGGTCAGGGTTAGGGTTTAGGGTTAGGGTTAAGGTTAGGGTTAGGGTCAGGGTCAGGGTTAGGGTTTAGGTTTAGGGTTAGGGTCTAGGGTGAGAGTTAGGGTTTCGGGTTTCGGGTCAGGGTTAGGGTTGATACATTCGATATGTATGCTCTTGTTTCACCATTATTTTCTTTTGTCTCAAGAAAATCCCGTTTACTTTTATTTACATTATTACCCCAATTATTTCCATAGATATCATTCTTTTATTAGATCTACAAACTTGAAATGACCTAGAAATCAAAGTGTTGTTTATGTATGTCCGACAATGAATTACATACTAGCGCAAGCCGTGTCCTGACGTTGCCCGGGGAGAATAAGCTAAGTAAGAAACTCCTGCACCCAGTTGTTTTTTTTTGTGAGACGTTTATATAAAATAACGTCTCAGTTAACAAAATACTAATAAAGAAAACGTCTAAAACTAAAAAGTTTTAAAAAAGAAAAAAAACGTATCAATCGGTATAGAAAGAAGAGAAGAACAAAGAAAAAAACGTTTCAATCGGTATAGAAGGAGGAAAGGAACAAAGAAAAAAGTTCATATTACAAATATAATTTCGTCCAGCAGCTTTTTACTCGTTACACTGTGTGTGACGTGGCCTATAAATATATATATATATATATATATATATATATATATATATATATATATATATATATATATATATATATATATATGCAAACGTTGCTAAAATAACAGAATTCGTCTGTTTAATTATACTTATTTTTATTTATTTTTATTCTTCTGATGGCTTTTTTTGTATTAAAAGCAAAAATATTATAAATGTTCCATAGGTTTCACGAACGTTTTCGATTCTTCGTCGAATTATCCTAAGGTGTAAAAAGCAAATGAACAAAAACGTTGGAGAAGGTGGGGAAACGCACAGAGAACGTTTTTCACATTGTTCCAAGAAAGTCGTTGATAATTTAAATTCAACGACGCTAGAATGGCATCACAGAACAAAATCGCATTACGTTAAGCATTTTTAAATGTTACTGCTTTCAAATGTGATGTTAATTTCATGTTGTTGTGTTTTTATGTAGATAGCTTCCAGTATTTTTTATTTTAAAATCTATCTATCTATCTATCTATCTATCTATCTATCTATCTATCTATCTATCTATTTATCTCTCTCTCTCTCTCTCTCTCTCTCTCTCTCTCTCTCTCTATATATATATATATATATATATATATATATATAAGTGCGGGTTAGTAGTCCGAGGCTGTAGCAATGCGATGTAGTTACCGGAAGGTGGAAAGGGTGAACAGAAATAAACGAGAAGAGAAAACGAATCTCAAAACGATTCATTAATATTTCACGAAAAACTGATTAAGTACCAGAATAGTAAATACTGACAGGTAAATAACAAGTTCGGCAAAAGGTAATCTTAAATTTTCGAAAGAAAAACTTTCATTATCAAAAGACAACAATAAAAGACCGAGAGGGTCGAAAAAACGGAAAAAAACGGAATCACACCATTGAAACACTCGCCGTGAGTATGCGAAAACTTAGTGTTTTTTTCATATAAACTTTACACGAAGTCGTTTCCATTGTCACAGATTTAGTGGGCGATTTTAGTTACCACAGTGGTCAAACCAAGACTCAAGCCATATATAGTAATCATCGAGATACATACTGTTTCGCTGTATCACAGCTCTTCAGCGTCGCTAGACTGGAAAATGCCGTTTGTCTTGTAGTCAGAAAAGCTTATTTGTAATATATATATATATTAATAAAAGATGTGTGTGTTGTCTCTGTCTGCGTCCACTGACTACTTCGAGACTATTAGAACTGACAAACATGACATTTAGAAGATGTTATAAGCAGTATTTTTAATTTAAAAAGTTTTATATATATATAAATATATTTATATATATATGTGAAAAATAACAAACGAAAAAAAGGTTAAAGTGCAGGAGAAAAACAAAAACAAGAGATTTGACCGGTTTCGTTCGTGTTAGCGAACGTCTTCTAGAAAAAGTGAATATTTGGAAATAATTTTATTTTTGAAAGGCACACACATAAACTTATTTCCAAATCTTCACTTTTGCTGAAGACGTTCGTTAATACGAACGAAACCAGTCAAATCTCTTGTTTTTGTTTTTCTCCTGCTTTCTAACCTGTTTTCCGTTTTTCATTTTTCACACATTTTGTCTACAACGGCATTTCATTTTCATGACTTATCGTGTACCTTACCCCATAATATATATATATATATATATATATATATATATATATATATATAGAGAGAGAGAGAGAGAGAGACATAGATAGAGAGAGAGAGAGAAAGAAAGAGAGAGATTGGTCTTTACTATAGAAGAAAACATTTGTATAAAAAGTTATATATATATATATCTCTATATATATCTATCTCTCTCTCTATATATATCTATATATATATATCTCTCTCTATCTCTCTCTCTCTCTCTATATATATATATATAGATAGATAGATAGATAGATAGATAGATAGATAGATAGATAGATAGATAGATAAAGAGAGATTGGTTTTTACTATAGAAAAACATTTGTATTTTTAAATTAATATTTTCGAACTGATTCTTAATTTGCTGTTTTGGATTATAATATTTTCAAAATTTGTCTTCATCTAGTTAGAATGCTATATCATCATATAATCACCATCCCTCTTCTCTTTTTGTCACTCCTTCTACTAATCATCATCATCATCATCATCATCATCATCATCATCATCATCATCATCATCATCTGATATTTCTTTTTATTCCAAGATCGACAAGGAAAAACGTTTAAGTAGAAACCTTTTCAGGAAAAGAATTGTTGGCTGTTTTCAATGTCTTCTATTGGCGATTTTCCATATTATCTATGAAAAAAAAATCAATTTAATTCTTATAAATATTTCATTTGTCTTTGATTTGCGCTTTTCGGGGAGAGGATTTATGGGGAGGGTGAAATTTCCGCTAACAAATCCGCATTCAAAAGGCAAAAGAATTTTATAGCGACAATCGGCCATTTTGTTTTTTATTGCGCAGATAAAACAATGAAAATAAAAAGCGCGCGCTTTTCTTCTGGTCAGGCAATGTTCATAAAACAGGAATGAAAGATGGTCTGTCAGTCAAACAATCGAACTCACCGAAACAAAACCAACACTTCCAGAAACAAAATAAAGTCGCCTTTAAAACAGCTTTTTAAATTTAAATAAAAAAAAAACTCGTAGTAATTAAAAAATAATTCTAACAAATTAACAAAAAAATATCTTTAATTAATTTTTTTATTGACACTAACTTTTATGCATCGGAACCAAATTCAGAATTTATTTGAAGGTTTGAGTCCTGAGCATATTTCATATAAAAATAATTCATATAAAAATAATTCATATAAAAATGTTTCATATAAAAATATTTCATATAAAAATAATTGTTCACACATCTCAGATATTTATGACCAGCTAAAGTACACTGTCCATCTCGGATGAGACGTTGTTACCCCAATATTAAGCAATTACAGTCGGATATTAAAACATTACTTTTTTAAATAAATGTTTAATTATTTCCAAAGAAAATACATCATTCTTTTCACTTTTCCATATGCTATTTTTACCATCTTCCCTCGCCCCTTTCCTTTTGGCCATAATAATTTAAGGCATTCGACTTTACACAGTTAATTCATTCTAAATTGCATGCATTGTGGTCAAATTCTGAATTTATTTAAATATCGAACAAAGTGTTGGGTTCTGAAGATAACTGATATGAAAAAGAGTAATGATTATTTATGACTAGCAAGGCCACTTGGCGTCGCTCGGTAATAAAATAAACGTTCTCCTTATATTAGATGAAGAAGTAAAAGTAAAAAATGCTAAGAACTAAACGGTTTGATTGTAGCATGAAGTTTGAATTTTCTGAAGTTGGTCCAAGTGGTTTGAATTTAACTGGCAAAAAGACAATGCCCAAATCTTCCAGGACTACGCACTGATCACTATCGATTACCGCACCGACATCATTTTGTGGACCAAATTTGAACGCTGCAGCTGGTCAGCCGAGAAAGTATACATTTAAACACGCATACAGCCGTACAGACTTCGTTTTGTATTCATATACATTACACTGTGTGAGATGCTATATGTATAAATTAAAGAAATTCTTCTTCCTTTATTTGTATAACTTCTGTGATTTGAATATTAACTATTACTTACCCCGGGAGTTTTTAAAAAACTTTTATTTACCACAAACAAGGCATATTGTCACTGATATATTGCCACAGATATATTGCCACTGATATATTGCCACTGATATATTGCAACTGATATATTGCCACTGATATATTGCCACAGATATATTGCCACTGATATATTGCAACTGATATATTGCCACTGATATATTGCCACTGATATATTGCCACTGATAGATTGCCACTGATAGATTGCAACTGATATATTGCCACTGATAGATTGCAACTGATATATTGCCACTGATATATTGCCACTGATAGATTGCCACTGATATATTGCAACTGATAGATTGCCACTGATATATTGCCACTGATATGTTGCCACTGATAGATTGCCACTGATATATTGCCACTGATATATTGCCACTGATAGATTGCCAGTGATAGATTGCCACCGATATATTGCCACTGATAGATTGCCACCGATATATTGCCACTAATAGATTGCAAGTCAATATACATTCTTTCAGGAGCAGTAGTAGATCTTTTCAAGACGCAGATTTTCTTTCAATACGCAACAATTACAGATTCTGTTTTACTTATATTGACCCCACACAAGACACATTGCTACTAGGACGCAAGACCCTACTGTGAATTACGGTCCAGATTAATAGGGCAATCCAAAGTGGAGACTTTTGCAGCGAGATGTTTATTCACATTACATTTAGATTTCTTCATATTGATACAGTCGGGGAAACTAAAAGCACGGAGGGGTTTACAAAGGCAAGCAGTTTGAGGAAACAGGCTAGTAGAGTAAAAAGCTTTCCGGCATCTTAGGACTTCTATAGTGAAGGAGTGGGTTTCTGCTGATTGTCAGGTTGGTCGGGGGTATGTAAGAGGGGGCCACAATTGCAGAAAGTTCATCAGAGCACATTCCATTGAAGTACTTGTAGAACAATCACAGAGACGCAACATTGTGGCGATTGGACAGGGGCTGGAGCTTCGTAGACATATGGAGGGACATATTAGATCAATCAGAGGCTCTTCCTGTTGATCCTGTCAAAGATGGAAAGACTAATGGTTGGTCCACCAGCCGAAATGTGGCAATAATACTCTATACATGGGCAAATGAAGAGATATAGGATACTGGCAGGTTTGAGAAGTTTCTTGGTCCGTGAGAGGGAGCTCTCATTCTTGCAACATACTTGAGGGAATTTCATGCTTTTCTTTTTATACATTTGACATAATATCTCGTGTATGTTCTTCGCCAGACGTGGAGATCAGAATCACCGAATGCCATGCAGAATCTTGATTCTTCACTGAAAAATCATTTTATCAACACTACCAATTCTGATGATGTCCAGCCCATATTAAATCATTTCCTTTCTGTTTAGATTTTAGTAGAGACTTGAAAATGGCTATTTCGTTGCGATATTCGTGTTGATAGGTTATCAAAAGTGTTGTGAATTGAGATACAGTTACACCATCATCATACCAGGATTCAGAAACTTTACGATCATCGGAAAATCGATTGAAAATCGGGATTCAATTCAACCGATGTTCATATCTGTTGTTTTGAGTTCGGTGCCGCAGATGTATCGCTTTCAACACGTTCCTCTTTTTATCTATGAGGTGGCTGATTAAGCATGGACAGTTATCTCCCTTTGAGTTGTACCATATTACTACACCGCATGAATTACGGTCCTTTTGTGCCTCTGTCATATGCTTGCACTTTATGATAGTGGGCTATATTATTTTTAACGCGGAATATTTTTTTATTCCAATATTTCGATAAGGAGAATATTTATGAAATTGCTCTATATTTGAGTCAGTAGATTAATTAAATCAGGAAGCAAATCCCATATTATTTATTCATAGCGAACACTGTGAAGTGTAAAACTGTCTACGTTGAAATCTGTTCGAGAAATAACCATGGAAGTTATTCGCTTCGCAAAAAGTGGAATATCCCATTTCTCTAAATGTATGCAGTATCAGCAGACGTTAGTACAAATAAAGAAGTGTTATTTAGATTTGCTGTGGTCACTTCTTATTCAAACTGGTCTAATAACATGTGATCATAGTCAAATGAACACTTCTATCGTCATCCCTAACGACTTAACTTAAGCAGGAGCTTCCTCAGCCACTGTCGAGCCGCTTACAACATCTCAGGAAGAGACCATGATGGAAAAATACAATGTCTTTTTAAAACTATTCTTTGGAGATGAACTGCAATTCTACCCTTATTTAGTAAGATACGGTTCTATCTTTACGGCATATCAACCTTGTGGATTATTGAATGTCATTCGTCCAGCTTATAAAGATCGCTTATATTTTGGCGCACTTTAAAGTATTTGGTAGAATTCGCATTTAATAGTCGGTATTACTTGAGCGGAATCGCGACGTGAACACTGCTACCGTCATGCCTACCGACTTCACTTAAGCAGGAGCTTCCTCAGACATGTCGGGCCGCTTACAACATCTCAGGAAGAGACCATACTACAGCTGTTGATAAGACAACTAGAAAATGCCTCCGTATTGACATGAGAATTCCCTCTTTTAGCTCAGAAGCACCCTGGGCATAGTGGAAAACGCTTAACTGCTTGAGAACAGGTATGCGGCGAATAAATGTAGGTATGGTTAGATGAAGCTAAAAAAACGACCCAACCATCTGAGAATGTGAAGAAGAGATTCATATGATGAAACATTGCCTTGTCTGTCATCTACTCTCCAACCAGTGCAGCTTGAAAGACTTTGCAGAGTACAACAATAATGCAAAGAACTGTGTGAACTGTATGGAAACAGGTATTGGCACATGTTTCTTAAATACGTAAAGAAAAAGAATTAAATGGCATTCATGCAACATCAATTCTAAATGAACTACTATTTGATAATATCGAAAAGGATTGTTTTGTCATTTCCACAGCATTTTGTGCGTTATCCATTATCGAAATACACTATCTATTGTAAACGTTTCATTGTACAATGTATCACGTTGACAGACCGGTCCCCGTTAGATCACCGAAGTTAAGCGGCGTTGAGCCTGGTCAATACTAAATGGGTGACCATTTGTGAATATCAGCTGCTGTATGTGCTCTCCGCTTATCTCAGCATTGTTTCCAGACGTCCTGAACTTCTTCTTGCCACTGGAATCAAGCAGTGCTGATGTAGTAGAGGTGTGGTTGCTTATTGCGCAACCCTTGCTTCACAATTAAACGCGCACCCACCCTTACACGGGGGTAGCTATTGTCTCACAGGACCGAACATAGGCTATGATTATAGCTGATTATCCCAGGACAGTAGAACTCCTGGTGCGTCAAGTTGGTAAAATGGATAACCGCGCATTCTAATGACCAAGGTGTACAAAGCCTGAACCGGATCAGTTCCATCGCACCACTTTTGGTATGGATGTTGTCAACCTTCACGTGGTTCCTCCTGTGAGTAGCTGATTCTCGAAAGAATTGGTGAAATCAATGCCAACAACAAAATCCGGCAGGTCAAAAAAGTCGTACCATAAGAATGTATTGTACTTAATTAATACATGCGTTAATGATGGGCCTATTAATGAGGACGGAGTGACCAGGAAAGACATAAAAGATGTGAAAGAAGTATCAAATGGTAGCTGAAAAAACCCTTGTACCCATGTTGGGCTAGGAAAATACCTAGCGTGTACCGGGTACGTGGTATATACTAGAGAGGGAAAGAAACTTAATTTATACCGGGCAATGGCAGGTGTGCGGTTTTTTTAAACAACGAAAAAGAGAAAAAAACGTTTAGTAACGGCGTTTGACTAACTGTTAACAAAAACATCGGAGAAAATTATAAAAATCGAAGAAATAAATCAAAATTCCTTTGAAACAAATTTTCTATATTTTTTTGGAGTGGAGGGGGAATTCGTTTTAATTCTTTCGGATGAAATAAAAACATCCCGAGTGGAACCTTTGAAGTTCTGAAATATCCATTAAAACACAGAATCACTTTTCCCAAACATGTGACCAATTCGTTGCATATGCTGCGGTCACGTGAACAAAAATGTCTGCGATAATTTTAAACGTTGTAAGATGGCAGACAGATACGGCTTTTTCTCAAATTAGTTTTATTGGTTAGTCAACAACAAGTGAATAATTTTATATATATATATATATATATATATATATATATATATATATATATATATATTGACCAGCTGAAAGAGTCACACACACACACACACACACACATATATATATAGAGGTAGAATAAAAAGAGTGATAAATATGCGACGATTGTCCAAATTTATTTCAAATTTCAATTGTTCAATGCAAGGTGTATTCAGTAATAAACTAGTGTTTATTATTCTTTCCTTAAGCCAAGGCTTTTCAAAGATCGAGATCTTATCATCAGAGGAGAAATACAGATAGATAAGTTGGCTTTCGAAAAAACCAAAAGTTCAAATATTTGAAAAATATATGAAAAATATTATTGAAAAAATGCAGTGAAAGAGAAGTTCCGTAAAAAAGATATATATATTGATAGCTGAACGAGTCACACACACACACACACACACACACACACACACACATATATATATATATATATATATATATATATATATATATATATTATGTGTGTATTTAGGCAGCATATTTTCATTTAGGCAAACATTATTAAATAACACGGAGTGGTTTTGTTTCATGCAACTTTTTTTTTTATTTTTTCAATTTTCCGAATTGTCCATCTAATGTTTCGGTCAAATTGATGTAAATATGATCCATGGGTTTCTTGTTCCATTCTTTTTCTTTTTTGCAAGTACTTTCGATTTGAATCGTCAAATAATCTTCAGGCGGTATTAGTTTTAGTGTCTTTACAAATTATGACTTTACTGTTGTGCTCATTTTTCAATTATAACGGCAAGTAGTTTATAACTTGAAAAGGTATATATATATATATATATATATATATATATATATATATATATATATATATATATATATACTAGTAGAATATCCAGCACGTGTATAAAAGTAAATATAATATCAATTAAAAGTTCTGTTTTGTTTTTTTCTTACTTTGAGGAGGTATGGTTGGTTTCAGTGGAACTCGCCAAAATGTTAACAAAATAAATAAATAATGTGGCCATTTTACTCACCCTGTGTCCTAAAATAAATATTCCATAATTCACAAGTTCAATAGTTTAGGATGTTATCAAGCACATACACATTATTGACGCTCATGCGCGCGAACCAATCATTTTGAAAATTAGCAATCCCCTATGGAGAATGAAGCTCCCTTTTCCCAAAGAGGTCCACCATCAGGTTTTATTTCAAGTTTTCTTTATTCGGCTTTCATATAAGGGCTGAAATAAAAATGGGTTTATTTTCCCCTCCCCTAATGTCTGGGGCGGAGAAAGGACCCGAAACAGATGATTAGCGCCGTATGGTCAAATACCTTCCAGTTTTTAGAGCAGGGGGTTTGTATGGAAGACATAAGGGATCGAGGGGCGTTTAATGGGGCCATTCTTTCTTTCTGTCTTTCTTTCTCCCTATGTCTGAGTTTTATGGAAAGTTTTTTTTTTACACCATTGGAATTGATTTATGAATAAACTTTGAATGCAGCAATTTTGAGAATTGTACTTGGATGACTTATTGAAGGTGTGGGGTCTGCATTCTGACTGTTTAATGGGATTGGGTCTCCTTACCGAAGGGAGGAGTGAGGAGAAGAGGGGAGGCGGTTAGAAGATTAGGTGGAATAAGAATAATAAGGAAAAGGGAAAGATAGTAATAGAACATAACAGTAAAAAAGAGACAAAATCAGAGAACTGTATAGAGTCTAAAGAAGTAAAAAAAAACAAAAAGAAAAGAGAGAGAGAAAGAAAAAGAGAAAGAGAAAGAGAAAAGGAAAGAGAAAGAGAAAGAGGGAAAACTGAAGGAGGGCGAATAAGAAATAGGAAGAAAGAGAACGAAAGAGAAAACACAAAGAACTAAAAAGAGAAATGGAACAAAAACCGCCGGGAAGAAGAAGGAAAGGTAAAAAGACGAATAACATTGTTTACCGTGCTTTCCCACGTTTTGTTAACAGTTTGAATATCTTTCTTCTTCAATCTCATTTCTCCCTTTCTCTTATTTCTTTTTATTTTCATTACTCTTTGAAGCTACCTATATTTTTTATCTACTCTGATCTTATTCAATCCACTTCCGTTATCTTCTGTCTCCCCCGCTTGTTCACTTGTGTGGCCCTTTTTTCTTTACATAAAAAAACATATTTCAGCATAAAATCACTGAAAGGGTAGAGATGATTTCTTCATGTCTGCCAATATATATATATATATATATATATATATGTATATATATATATATATATATATATATATATATATATATATATATATAGTCTAAATAACTCAAATCTTCTTTAGACTATATATATATATATATATATATATATATATATATATATATATATATATATATATAGTCTAAATAAGCTTTGAGTTATTTTAAACAAAAAGACAAAAAAAAGGAAAATGCAGTTTAAATTCCCAGAGAAACTAACTAAATCCAAAATAGTGTGAACTTAACATTCGTTGGAAAATTCATAAATAAATAAAATATATAATAGTAAGTAAATAAGTAAATAAAAAAATATATATATTGTTGAATATAAGAGACAACTCATGTCTAGATATCCTTTGGTAGATTCTTTCAATAGTCCGAATCATGATCTTAGTTTCGGAGGGGAATTGGCTGATGAATTTGGCATAGTTTAGATTTGTCTCCCAAGTATTTTCAGACCCATCCGAGTCCATCATCAGCTGAATAAGGTTAATACGATTCAGATCATGTGTTAGTATTATATAAGGTTTTGGCGGGAATTATGTAATAAGTACGAAACTATTGTTAGCATTATAGACATTTTAGTACATTATTACTGATATTAAAGTTAATTCTATTAACTAGGGTTTCTAATATATGGAGTTTTTGTTTGTTAGTACTATATTCTAAGAGTTTTCTGAATTCCGATCGGGAGCAGGAATGGTCGTTAGTTAAGTGTTGGACTATGGCACTAATATCAGACAAATGCAGCGACAAGAAAAAACATATACATAGGTTTGACTACCACGACTTTGTCGAGAAGATTGACGATGCATTTGTCTCTTATATTCAACAATACGTGCCTGCAAGAGAAGATGCTGCCTAGATGTACACAAACACACACACACACACACACACACACATATATATATATATATATATATATATATATATATATATATATATTATGCTGTTTATCGTTCAAGTTTTAAAGTATTGCATTGAAGGTTAATAAAATTGAAATATAAGCCACAATTAGCAATACAAGATTAATTTATTTTTTTTTTTTCTTACATTAATCCTATCGATTACGGAATAAAATTCCTTCTTCAGGGGTGACCAGTATTGAGTCATTTTTTTTTTCATCAAAAAACAAGAATAAAGAAACTTATTTCATTGTTAATTTGATAAACGTCCTTGATGGTACGACGTCATCGCCGTGCTGTTATGAAATGGCGGGTAGGATTAAAAAAACGGTGTCGAACGAGAGATGCGTTGGCACGCTGTCAAGTAATGTGTGTGTTTATCGTTCAAGTTTTAAAGTATTGCATGGAAAGTTAATAAAATTGAAATATATATATATATGAATGAGACAATTAATGATGAGAATACAATCAGAAAAAACTTCAATATTTATCAAATCATCAAATAGTTCAAACAATGAATATATAAAAAAATTCTTTCTTTTTCTAACTCATAAATTTTCAAAAATATATGCTTTTTTCTCAAAGACATGAGGCTCGCAGACAGTTGGTATAAGGCTCGCTGACAGATAAAAGAAATACAAATACAATTAATATAATATGCTTTTATTTTTATTAATATTTTTTTCAGTTTAATTATTATTATTCAATACTTTATATTTATTCATATGATCATTTAAATTTAATTTTATTTATTAGAGGTGGGAGAATACAAATGATTTTAATCATATATTTAAAGTTATTAATAAACATGAGGTCGTTATCGAATAAATATCAGGCATATTTCCACATGTGTGTCCAAACGCTTAAGTACCAGGATTCAAATTAGTGATTTCGTAAGAGGGTAATATGGATCGGGGAAGGTATAACGGAGGATAATAAACGGCGGATGATCTCACCTTAATCGTCATAGAATCAAAAAAGATGTAGTGAAGAAAATTAACTACGAAAACTTAACTAAACACAATTAAATTTAAGATTACAAAATGTTACGTATACGTTTATAATTACTTCATTTTATTTTTGAATTTTTTTAGCATTGATTTTATCATTTATTAATTTTTTGACTTCTGTTATGTTGAAATACAGTGAATGAAATACTAATTATTCATATTTATGTTTTCATTTTAATTTCATTTTTATTTCATTATTGTATTGTTTCTGTTTTTTCTGTGAACGCGCGTAATATGTAAAAAAAAAGTTTAAAATTTGGAAAAAGTAAATTTAAAAAAAAATGTTTGGGAGACGAAGAAGAAATACAGGTATTCTTCCAAATATGAAAATAAAAAAAATATGAGAATAAATGAAAATTATGGTTTTGAATTTATCTTTCTCATTGTCATTGGAACGCAACTATAAACTATATATATATATATATATATATATATATATATATATATATATATATATATATATATTTTGTTGATGGTTTTATTCTCTTTGCTACATAATATATTGTGTAAAAATAAAAATGGAATAAAGAATAAGCAATTCAACAACTAACAAAAATAAACTCAAAAACTCATGTTGTAAAGTTCCACCGAGATATTTCGGCCGTAGATACGACCATTTTCGATCAGTTAATAAACTTTATTTCAAAACGGAAAAGTTTTCAAATTTATACAGAGAATGCGATTGGAAAAAAATGTCACGTGCAGAGAACAACAAAACGGGGAGAAAAAGGAATGCGAGGAATGTTATGAAAAGAGAAAGAAAAAGATGAAGAAGAGGAAGAAGAAGAAAGAGATACCAATCAACCAGTATCTTTAGAACGTCAGTTGAAGAAGACGAAACGAAGAAGAAGAGAAAGCGAGAGCAAACGTGAGAAAGGGTAAATCGACATGTTGTTGTCGAAAAGAAGAAAAAAGAGAGAGAGAAAAAATCAGTGCTTAGATATCGCCTGCTGATTGAATTCGGGCTGAGAGCGTCAAAAGTCTACAGGATTAGTAGTAATTGGAGCAGTTAACGTCGAGGGACGAAACAAGGGAAGAGGAGGAGGCAGGGGAGGAGAGGACGGGGGAAGAAGAGAGACAAGGGTTAAAAGTAAGCCAGAGTCGTATTCATTTAGATTCATCTCGTATAAAATCGATCTAGCCGAAGGAAAAGCAATATTATAGAAACCTTGTCTTTGGGCAATGGTGTTCTTATGACATAGGATCAGACAGGATTCTGTGAGACGTCGAAGTTTGGTGTCATGAATATGTTTGATAGGAATTGCCTTATGGGTATTGAAGTGGTGGCCGGAAAAGATCATATGAGTGCATAGTGCATTTGAGGTATCGCCGTTTTTTATGGCACGATTATGTTCATATATTCGTTTCTTTAACGGACGTTGTGTCTCGCCGAAATATATTTTTCCACAGTCGGCGCAGGGAATAGTATAAATTCCAGCTGTAGTGGGTGATGAAAGGACTTTATTTTTGTTTTTATGCATTTGTAAAATGTTTTTGATGGTGAGTGAGGTAGCTTGGATAATTCTAAAACTATGTTGTGAAAGCGAAGAAAAGAGATGTGTGTTACGAGAGTTAGTGGGAAGGAAAACATTCCTTAATATGGATTGTGTTGTATTAGGAGATTTATTAGTATTTTTTAAATCTTTTTTAGATGTATTTGAAACGCTTTCTTTTTAACGGAAAGAATGACGTGTTTGGGATATTTTAAAGTAGTGAGAGAGGATTCTATTTTATTATATTCCTGAGAGAGATGTTGAGGGCTGCAAATACGCAGAGCCCTGAGATAAAAACCGATTATCATGCTATTTTTAATATAGTTATTATGATGTGAATAATAATGTAAGTAATCATTTTTGTTGGTTGGTTTGCGATGGACTTGAAATGAAAGGCTGTTATTGTTTTTGAGGATGAGAATGTCAAAGAAAAGCTAAAGAATTGTTTTGTTCACTTTCGAAAGTGAACTTAATGGAAGGTTCGACTTTGTTGAGTGCTTGTGCTAATGTTTCTATTTTATGACTATCAGGTAGAAAGATTAAAATATCGTCAATATATCTTAAATAGGTAGCATTTTTAGGGATACGGTAAGAAAAAGGACCGATTTCGAGGAATTCTAAAAACAGACACGCTAATACGGGACTAAGGGGGTTCCCCATAGGTAAGCCGAATTTCTGTCTATAATAGTCATTGTTGTATTTAAAGAAAGTAAGAGAAGTTATGTTCCTAATGATATCTATAATGCTTTTGATTGCGAGAGAACAAGAGAAATTTATTTTGTTTAAGTGTTTGGAAAGTAGGTTGGTGCATTTTTTACGGGTATATTTGTGTATAAGGAAGTAATATCAAGTCTGTGCATAGTATGATTATGTAAAGTAATATATTGTGTAGCAAATGGAATAAAACCATCAACAACATATATTTCGCTCTGAATTTTTATTGAGCACTATCATGAACCCGGTTTAAACTTCCTTCGGATTTATATCCCTGTGATATTTGTAACAAGTTAATTATATATACATATATATATACATATATATATATATATATATATATATATATATATATATATATATATTATTTATTTAAAATTCACTTGAAAATCTAAAATAGTTCTCTTTCGATAAATGAAAGCGTAATATATATATATATATATATATATATATATATATATATATATATATATATATATATATATATATACAGGGTGACCCCCCCCCAAAAAAAAACAGGCCCCAACTCTAATTAGGCCCCGTTTCTTAGTGTTTAGTCATAATGAAATGAATTTTTGGTAATAACTAGTTTATTATATTCAAAACATCACATCAAAACACTAGGGTCTTTGGCCTTTTTTTCTCCGTTCTACAGCATGTGTTCTAGATGGCCTACGTGCATTTCTTGAGGCGCAGAACGAAGTTGTCCATGACGTTCTTACAGACTGAATTGGAAATAACTCTAATCTCCTCCCTGATGAAATCATTGAGTTCCGTGATGGTTTTGGGTTTCCCTGCGTACACTCTGTCCTTAAGATAGCCCCAAAGGAAAACATCTGGGGGCTTAGGTCCGGGCTATGGGGTGGTCACTCAAAATTAGTCTTGAGACTGATCACTCGGCTCCGAAGTTCTTTCAGCCAATCTCGGGACAGGTTTGAGGTGTGAGAACTTGCTCCGTCTTGCTGGAACCAGAACTTGCTCATGAGCGACGGGTAGAGGGTCTGGAGCTCACTCTTGAAGGTTTTGAGGACCTCCACATACTGCTCCTTGTTGACTGTCACTGCTGCGCCAGATTCTTCGATGAAGATTGGTCCGATGATGCCTCTGACCAGAATTGCAGCCCACACCGTGCACTTAGGCGAGTGCAGGGACTTGGTGGCTACTTCATTGGGTCTGGAGGGCCCCCAGAAGACATTTGTCTTGGATTTCGCCTTTCCGTCAACATGGAAGTGAGCTTTATCTGAAGTGCAAAAGAGGTTAAGGAAACCTGGTGTCTCCTCGATCTTATCGAGCATCTTGACTGCCATAGCGCTCATCTGCTTCTTGTCTGAGGCTGTAAGGGTCTGCAGCGTCTGTATTCTGTATTGGTAAGCCCTGATATCGTTCACCAGCACTCTCCTGCAAGTCTCACGGGAGATACCGAGGGACTGACTTCGCTTACGCACAGAGTGTTTCGGACTCTCCTGGAGAGACTCTCTCACACTTTCGACCAGCTCGGCTGTCCGCTTCTTGAAACGTTCCGAGTGGCTTGGACGGTTCTCACTGGCAGCGTTGAGGTTCTCCACGGTCCCATACTTCTCGAAGTGGTCCACTCAGTTCTGAATTCTGCTTTTGGATGGAGCCTTTTCAGATTCGAACTGATGCATGAAACTGTCCTGGGTTTTCTTTAACGAGCCTGTCTTTTAGTAAAATTTAACACAGTGTATTCTTTGTCCCAGCTCCCACTGAGGTCTTGGTGTACTCACGGTCTTTGACTCTGCCATGTTCTGTACAATAAGGGCAATCGATGAATAAATAAAGGAGACATCACATAAAGTGTTCACGAGATCCCGTTTTTTTTGGTCACCCTATATATATATACATAATTGTATAAACAATATTATAGCATTACGTCAATCAAGCAACGTTTTAATGCTATTTCATCTTGTCAAAGGCAAGATGTTATAGCATCAAAAACGTTGGTTGATTTACCTAAGGCTATGATATTGTTCATGTGATATATATATATATATATATATATATATATATATATATATATATACAGGGTGATTCATAAGTCACTTCACTTAGCTATTTAAAATGATTACCATATGAAGCACAAACATACAATGAACTTTTGATAATTGTTATCTTACTCTCTCATTACTGCTATTTGTTATTTTAAATTTGTTCGTTTATATATTTGTTTCTATATATATTTATTTCATAATAAATCAAATATGCTACAAAGAGTCGTAAATTCCTCGCAACAAATGGAGCTATGCATGAAGAACGAAGGTGTAAATTTTGAAATTTTGCTGTAATTTTAAACTCCCATAAATGAATTTGTTGAATATACTTTCTGTTTTGTATTACTGTATTTTTTAACTTTAGAATTAAAAAAAATAAATAGCTAAGTGACTTAGGAATCATCCTTTATATATATATATATATATATATATATATATATATATATATATATATATATATATATATATATATATATATTATTAAGCTTTCTTTTATCGAAGGAGAACTATTTTAAATTTTAAAGTGAATTTTAAATAAATGATTCATATATATATATATAGATATATATGCTCTATTTGGTATTGAGCACTCTAGAAAAATGGTTTTATGTTCAATTTATTAACATATTTGAACTTAATCAATCATATATATATATATATGTGTGTCTGTGTGTGTGTGAATATGTGTGTGCGTTCTTGTGTATATGTGTGCGTGCATTACTGTGTCTATGTAGTTTTAAAGTAACATTCAAACTAAATTATAAAAAGAAAGCTTATATCAAATTAATTTACGATTGTCTCAAAGTTCTTTGCTGTTCCCTGTCTCTCTGTCTTCTTCTCCCTTTCTCACCACACACACACACACACATATATATATATATATATATATATATATATATATATATATATATATATCGAAAACGTAAAAACGGAAAACAAAAAATATTATTGTATTCATCAACGTTTATTCTTTATTTCAACACTTCCTTGTAACGATTTGTTTGAGGAAATAACACAATAACGAATATTGGAAAAGGTTTGATCCTTTGGTAATGTAAAATAGCTGCAGTAGTAGTTAAGCCTAAAAGGCCGCTTATGAAAAGATAAATGATGAGTTCCAATAAATAGTAGTAGTAAGATAAATTAAGTTTACTGTGGAAGGTGTTTGGGAGAAATTGGTAGCGGTCGGAGTTATTAAACTTATTTGGGAGAAGGAGGCGGGCGTACGTCATGTATATTGAGATCAGATAGGTGGTCACCGCAGCAAAGGAAAGGTGGACGTAAACGGAGGCTAATGCTCTGTAATACATATATAAATAAATATTATGCTTTTATATTTTAATTTTTCTTAATAATTAAGCACTCTGCTAGGTTCTCTCTGATCGTATTTAGATTTTAATCACTTTAGTAAGCATGTGCTCATAGGGCAATGGGTACGAGATCGGCTTGTTTTCAGTATAGTTGGGTTTTGGTCTCAGTTTTAAGTATTTGCTATTCTAGACATACCCAAGAGCTGTAATATAGCGAAACAGTCTGTTAACAGATGACTATATATATATATATATATATATAAACTGTGATTCTCGCTTTATTGCGGATCATAATATTGTTAATAACTTCAATAATATAAATTGCCCAAGTCTGAAATTTTTCACACTGAAAGAGTGCTCCTAAGTAGGTAATACACGAAAATATTCTGCAAATCTATACTATATTTCTAAAATTATAGACATTTATGTATTTGTTAGCCACTTTCACTGTTTCTTGCTTTATTGCAGGTTTGTGAAAATGCCAAAAAATCGACGTTTGACTGCTACTGAAAGGCAAAGGGTTGTAGCTGGCCTTGCAGAAGGACTGACACTTCTGGATTTAGCCAAGGAACTGGGAAGGGATAAGAGAACCTTGGTTTATTTAGTGGAGAAGCCCAACACTGCACCAATGAAAGATAAGCGTAAAAGAAAGAGCATTTCCCTT
Organism: Sepiola atlantica; assembly: GCA_963556195.1. Classification (NCBI taxonomy): domain Eukaryota; kingdom Metazoa; phylum Mollusca; class Cephalopoda; order Sepiida; family Sepiolidae; genus Sepiola; species Sepiola atlantica. The sequence continues at coordinate 104,706,064 of OY744533.1, read as the reverse complement.
CGCGATATGCGAAAAATACGCAGACAGATCATTAGGGAACCAAATGGCACTAGCTCCTCCATTTTTGGTAAAGCTGGCGTTGTTCCGATGTCCAGGAAGACCAGATGCAGTATCTTGAATCTGATGGCCAGGAACGTGAAGCCCATTTCCAGGCCTCCCTTGAATAAAACCCATAAGGGAAAACGCATTGCGTAGGCAGAAAAATACATGAAAACGGACTTCCAACAGGTTCTATTCACAGATGAAGCTAGAGCCACACTTGATGGTGCGGATGGATGGGCTAAAGTTTGGAGTCCTATCGGAGCTGCTATCTCACATTGCGTTCGTCGCCAACAAGGTGGCGGAGGAGTTATGTTTTGGGCGGGTATCATAGGTGATAAATTAATTGGACCTTTCCGAGTGCCAGAGGGTGTGAAACTCACAAGCAAAGCATACATATCGTTCTTAGATAAGCATTTGTCACCTTGGCTGGATGACCCGCCTTTACTTCGTCTACGTCAACTGATTTTTATGCACGACAATGCTCCATCTCATGCAGCAAGGCTACGACTACCTTCCTCGCATCTCTGGGCATCAAGGGAGAGAGCGTCTCATGACTTGGCCGCCTTGTTCTCCTGAATTAACCCCGATTGAGTCAATTTTAAAGAGGAAGGTTTATGAAGGAGGACAACAATTCACATCAAAAGATGCCCTCTGGAATAAAATTGCTGATGTTGCTAGTAGGATAACACCTTCCCAAATCAACAGATTGACTTCCTCTGTTGATGGGAGACTGCAGAGGGTAATTTCAAGAAATGGGAGATTTGTTGATAAATGATTCAATTTTGTGGTGCATATCAGGTGATTTCTTCCTTACATTTCATTCATATTGTTACTTATGATTTAAATGATTAAAATAATTAACCCTGCTAAGACAAGTTTTTTTTTGTATCACGTATAGACTGTATTTAAACAAACCTGCAATAAAGCGAGAAACAGTAAAAATTGGCTAACAAATACATAAATGTCTATAACTTTAGTAATATGGTATAGATTTGCAAAATATTTTGGTATCTTACCTACTTAGGAGCACTCTTTCAGTGTGCAAAATTTCAAACTTGTGCGATTTATATTATTGAAGTTATTAACAATATTATGATCTGCAATGAAGCGAGAAACACAGTTTTATATATATATATATATATATATATATATATATATATATATATATATATATATTCCTATTGGCTTCCATCAGAGTTTCCAGTGTAGATTTTCTCAGTATATTCGACATATAAATAACATTTTGTACTCCCAAAAAAATCATGAAATATATATATATATATATATATATATATATATATACAGACACACACATATATATATATATATATATATATATATATATATATATATATATATACATATATATATATATATATATATATATATATATATATATATATGTATATATATATATATGTATATATATATATATTGCTTTATTGCTGTATTGCTTTATTGTATCAAGATCAATCGTCATTTCAGGCTGACCCCCATATAAAAATTCCCGTCCTATTCTTGGATTAATTATTACCATTTTTTTCTAGTGTTTGATTTAGTTCGCCCTCTTCTCCAAAGCTGGCAGTTCTTTTGAAAGATTTTTATATGCATTTATTATCCTTTTTTGTACTACCACGACATCCCAATGCCTTTCAAGGTCGGGGTTGTTTTGTTTCCTTGGAAACGGTCGGGGGTTGCCGGCCCTTCTCCGATTTCACACCGGCCACTTCGGTTTGATTTAGGTCGACAAGAAATCAAGAAACGTCCTCGGCCCCCAGGATCCCCACGCACACGAGGAAAATTTTCATTTATTCTTCCAACATTCACCCCTTACACACACGCCCTTGAGTTTCGTTTCATTTTCTCTCTTTCCTTGCCTTTTCATTTACTTTTACCTTTTCTTTCTGTCTTTTTTATTTCTTATTCTTAAGTCTTAGTTAGTTAGCTCCCTTTTTCGTCCTACACGTTTCTTTCTTTTATGTTAATACCATTTTCTTTCCTTCCACCGGCAAATAGTCTTAAATTTCTTATATGAAGCCAATCAAAATCCATTTGCAATTTGTACTTATAAAGACTTCCTTTTTGTTGACGTCATTTCCGTTCTCGTTTTTTTATTCCTTTTTTTTTTTTTTAATTTTCCTTCATTCAATCTTAAGTTTTTTTCCAGAACTTTTTTCCTCCTTTCTTTCATTCATTTTTAAATTCCTATATTCCTTTAGTTTATTTGATTTCATATTTCCATACGTTCTCTCATTTTTTCTACTTTCCTTTTTTCAATTTTCTTTTTATCTACTTGCTTTTTAGATATAGTTCATTTTTCATTTCTTTGTTTAATTTCATTTCTCTCTATTGTTTTTCGTTCCTTTTTAAATTTCTCTCTTTCACTTTTCTTTCAATTTCATTCATATTATATCTCATCTGAAGCTAAACGAACTCCTTTCTCAATTTACAGTTAGAAAGAATTATATTTTCTTCGTTTCGCTTTTGTTCTTTCATATTTGTTCATCATTGCCCGATTTTTCCTCTCATTTATCAATTTTTGTTTGACTTTTCTCCGTTTTTTCTTTCCTTCCTTTTTTCTTTCTTTAAATCTTTCTTTTTTCTTTCTTTTGTACTTGTAATTATTTATTTTGTTTAATTTTCTTTCTTTCTATTTTCTTTTTTATTGAATTATTTTGTTTAATTTATTATTTATTTGTTTTCTGTTTCTTTACTTTTTATTATAATGTTTTCCTGTTTTCTTTCTCTCATTTTTTAATTTTTATTTCTGATTTATGTCATTTATTTATTTCATCTTTTAGCATTTTTCCCCTGTCAGTCTTCTTTCTTTTATTTTTTCTTCTATTCTTTTTATTCATTCATCCCTTTCTTTCTTTTCTCTTCTTTCGTTTTTTTCTTTCATCGTTACTTCATTTCTTGTCTTTTCTGTTTTATATTCCAAACCTGATTCTTTCCCTTCTTTCTCTTCGCCATTTCTTCCTTTATTTTCTCTATTTTTTGTTTGTTTATTTCCTTCCATCATTTCTTTCTTATAGGGTTTTCCTTCAATCTCCAACCTTCTTTTTCCATTGTTTTTATTCCCTCGCTTTCTCCTACCCTTTCTACGTGTACGTCTCGTTTCTTTCCTCCCAGGAAACCTTAAACTTCACCGCCTTTCTTTACGTCCAGACTTTATTTATTTTCTGCATAAATTTCTGCGTTCCTTTTACCCAATTGCACCTTGCGTTTCCCACCCGTTATCCCCCCCTTCGCCGCCCGTGCGCTCTACCCCTTCATTCCATACAGGGTGACCGTCCAACCTTCCCCTATAACGTCTTCTAGTCACAACTACCCCCCTTCTTTCCGTTCTTTCATAAATGCCAACCTGTAGAAGTGCTTCAGTCCGGCTTGCTTGGCCCGGAAGTGCAGCCTAAAATAGCCCTGCTTCTTGGCGTTGGAGTGGGTGGGGTGGGGGCAAAGGAACGAAGCGGGAAGGAAGAGGGTAGTTGCAGGTGCCCGGCGCCGTCTGTCCAGGGACCCAAATGATTAGAGAGGGTCGGGGTTGAAAATAGATCGGCCTTGGGCTTCCTGGCTGAAAGTGCACGGACCGCTTGATTGATAGTTGGAAAGGAACCTGGGACACACAGACAGATATGGCAGGCAGAGACATTGTCAAAGGGAGAGAGTCAACAGGCAGATAGATAGAGATGGAGATAGATGGAGAAAGAGTAAGGTATATATATATATATATATATATATATATATATATATATATATATATGTATATATACATATATATATATATATATATATATATATATATATATATATATATATATATATGTATAGAGAGAGAGAGAGAGAGAGAGAGAGGGAGTGGGGAGCGCAGCAAGTCATGTAAATAGAGAGGGTGACAGCAATAGCTAATATGACATAGAAAAATGAATTGGAACAAATGTATAATTGCCTACGATTTTAACGAAACAATAGAGTCATGACCATTTACATACACGCGTATATATATATATATATATATATATATATATATATATATATATATATAATGATTTTTCTTTATACAGATATGTACAAAATCTGCGACACTGGCATATCGATGTTATCGATCAACACCTGTTTGAAACTAAGATCTCATTAGGCAGAGTTAAAAACAGATCTTTACCTCATATCTTGGAAGAATAAAATAGTGTAGAAAAGAAAAGGAAATTTAAAATTTGGAAAGTCACGTGGTGTGATTTGAGACCGTTAAGAATCAAATATAAAATGAAATAAAGTAAAAATAAAGATAAAAAATATAAATTATACATTTATTTTACTTCTATTCCCCTCTCGCACTTTCCCATTTTTCCTTTTCCTATCCTCAATGAATTTATAATTTATATTTTTTATTTTAATTTTATTTTATTCTATTTTTTTTAAATTTTAATTTTGATTCAGCTTAGAATCACGGGACAAACGCTCAGGACCACACGGTCGCGAGAAATCGGCACATACAGTAATTCAAATTAAGGTACACTTATCCGGGGGGCACGGGTAGCGTCTTGTCGTTTACAGTGTTCAACGCTCGAGCGGAACTTATTAACTATCATGACAATATGAACTTAGAACCTATATTTTTCAAAAGTGCTCAATAAAAAGTAGAGCTTAATCAAAATCAACTCATATAAACATTAAAACAGCCGACGCGAGTTAAGTAACGTTTTTATATTAGCCCATACTGTAAGATCAACTTTGAAAACAACTTAGTTCAGCCCCAAATAAGGCAAGTCGCCACGTAAGGGACTACTGAGAATAAAGGTGAAAGTTTAAAGGATAATCCTAAATTGGAAGCCGTCCAGCGAGATGCTCGTCTAAATTAGTTTTACATTTCTGCATGTCGGTACAGTCGGGGAAACAGGGAGCAGGAAGGCAGTTTCATAGGCTACACCTCAAGGAAAGAACCTATTGGAGTAGAAGCTTCTCCGGCATTTGTAGAGGGTTGGGATTAAGCTGTTTGTTAAGTTGGTCGAGTGTATTTACGTCAGGGGGTGGGGCACGAGAACTACAAGTTCATCGGGACACATTCCATTTAAGTACTTGTAAAAAAAGCACAAAGATGCAACATTGCGGTGATAAGATGGGACTTCGTGGATAGTCGGGGACCTATTAGATTAGATACTCTATTTGGGACCTTGTCTAAGAGGGAGAGACTAGTTGATGGTGCACCAGCCGAGATGTGACAACAATACTCCATGCATGTGCGGATGGTGGCTTTGTAGAGATATAGGTACTGTCAGGTGTGAGAAATTTACTAGCACGGTAGAGGAAGCTCACTTTCTTTGCAGCAGCCTTGGCAATGTCTTCTATGTATTTGTTCCAATTCATGTTGCCTATGAATGTTAGGCCGAGGAATGTGAACGTTGGACTCTCAGGTAGGATGTTCCGTGGTTCAAGATGATTTCTTGTAGTTGTTGGAGTAAAGTTGCTTTGTCTGAGCAGCATTAAATGTTACCATTTATGACCTCATTTCACTACAGACTGGAGTTCACTTTTTAAGGATTCAGCAATCACCTCGGATATGTGCGCGTCCGTTTTGCCCACATAACGAGAGTAGAGTGTGATGTCGTCAGCAAATATACCTATTTCAGACATAATGTTATCAAGCAGGTCGTTTTTGAAAATCAGGAACAATAAAGGTCCAAGGATCGATCCCTGATGTACATCTGCATTTATGTCCTGTTGTTTGGATGAACAGCTATCCAGGACAACCTGGATCATTTTTTTTATAAGAAGCATATAATAATATTAAGTATTCGTCAAGTAATACCACATACATTAATTTTTATGAGAAAAACCTTTATGCCAGTTTTTGTCAAACGCTTAGGATATATCAAGCGCTACCGCCCTAGCTTGACCTGACTTGCCCAGTATATGGTATATGCATTCAGAGATGACCTTAGGATATCCGCAGTAGACCGTTCTTGTCTAAATTAATACTGATGGTCAGCAAGAAGTTTAACATGACCGATGTGACGGACTATCGCTAGATTGATTAAGGATCTACAGATGTCATGCAAAGAGCGGGAGTATAATGATGGGGCGATCATGCTGAGGGTCAGTTCTATCTACAGAATTCTAGAAGACTGGTACCACAATGGCAATTCTCCAGCCATCTAGGAAGCAAGATTAGGCAAGTTTAGAGAGGTCAGGGGCCAGTTCAGCAGACAGTATCTTTATTACTATTACTGGTATAAGATCAACCCCCACATGCTTTGGAAGTATCATGTTTTTTATGGTGTTCTTGACATGAGATAGGGTGATGGTCAGGTCATCAAATGTGACTTCAGTCAGCAATGGGAAATTTGGGAGAGAGTGGTTTGAGGAGTTTAAAGTTGAGTTTAAGGTTAAACGCTACGCAAGTAGTTCAGCCTTATCAATTAGGCTGAATCTACGAACTGAGGGAGAGCCTGTGGACGAGTGGTTATAGCACTTGTCTTTGGACTGGACGACCCGGGTTCGATTCCACTCACGGCATGCAAATTTTCGGGTCTGAAAACTCCAAGGTTCAAGGCAGCGGAAGGGGAGGGATGGGCTCCGCCTTCCATATGCTGTGCCCTAGACACGGTGATTCTTAACAAATCGGCCATGGGCAGTGTGCGATGTCGGCAATGACACTCGTGCGCGTCCAGGCTATGCGACCTTTACCTTTTTACTGATTTTGAGCCTATGCGACAGCCTGCAACTGCCACTCCTACACTGATGAGGGTAAGAGAGCCCGAGATGACGTCGTCTGTAGGTAATAAAAGACATTAATATATATATATTTAAGAATATATATATATATATATGAATAAATAAAAAGATAAAACATCCGACGGTATGAGATTAAAAATGGAAAAAGCGGAATATCTGTGAGCTTAACGTTTCGCCCATCTGTTACGTGAGCCTTTTCAAGAGCGAACTAAAAATGCTATAAATGACAAGATAGTTTGTAAATTATGGGAAATATATAGTGGTAGTGTTTTAAATTTATGTAGAGAGGGAAAGTAAGCAAATATGTACAGAGTCAGAGAAAAATACATAACAGACAAAAAAAAAGAGCGCTTAGGATATATATATATATATATATATATATATATATATATATATATATATATATATATATACATATAGTAAGTTATGAAGATATATTTATGGCAATTAAGCTACACAGAGGCTCTCGCGTTTAAACTTCTTGATGGTATAGCAGGAAAAATCCCAGCAGAGTGCTTTATTAATTGAGAATTAAAATTAAAAATTAAGAGCGTAATATTTATTTATTTTGGTACAGAAAAATGAGTGTAACATTCGTACCGTCGGTTTCAAGCACAGAAGGACTTAACCGTCTGGCTCTCTTCAGCTTCTGTTGTCATCTGTTTCGGAAATGTGAAAATTTCCGAAAAAGATGTATATATTAACTTGAAAAAGTCAGACCCAAAAAATATTCAAAGATTATATTACTGAAGTAATGTGCTAAGCAAAGGCTGTTTTTATTCCTATCCTGGAGTATTATAATAAATGTTTTCATTTTAGAACGTGCTCGAACTTAACCGTGTTTTTCTAACAATTAATCTCTACGCTTATTTTTCAACTTGGAGAAAAAAGTTCATAATTTTATTGATACAAATTCAAATATACTCGACACACGTACAAATATAAATAAAGATAAACGTTTTTGGCTGACAGAATATTTTCTTAAAGACAAAATATTTATTTTTCTTGTGGGAGCTATCCTCTGGGAGACGCAATGTTAGCGAAGGCATTAGTCCGCATCACCAGCGCCATTGACACGCGCGCCCAAGAGCCCCACCGCCTCGAAACGCTCATCTTTTACCCTCGACACAATCCTCTCAATCATCAGAAGGAATTCAATTGAACGAGCGCCAACAACCCCCGAAGACCCACTGTCACTAGAATAAAAATAAATCTGTCCGCAATTAATCTTTGGGTCTCGTGCAAAAGACCCCGGTTTCAACTGCGGACCTGGCACAAATGTTGGTCGAAAATGTCTCGCCACAGGTAGCAGTATTACAAAGCAAAGGTTCTCTCCGTAGAAAAGGGAACATGCTAAACATATCTTGTCGCTTTATACTTGGCCTTTTGGCTAATATCAAAGTGTAGTATCTGTTCCGATGGATACTACACCCTATAGACCGATATCGTCTTGGCCTTCGGAGCTTGATTCCACCGGTCTGTGGGTTTGTCCTGTGAAGTTCTAAAAGGTCCACCCTCCCAGGCCTTGCCTTCCCTCTTTGGGTTGGAGTAAGTTTATCTCTACCGGGGAACGCTTTCGGGGCTAACCACGCATTTTCTGTAGGCCAGGATGCTCACCTTCTCGGGCGCTGGCTTTTTAAATCCCACTTTCCCGACATTGTGTCATATCTTAACGCTGTGGGAGGAAGGTAAATAACATCTTGTCGCTTTATACCACCACGGCAACGGAACATGGCTGTATTGGAGACTTATTGCTGCATGACTTGGAAAATGACTAGTACTGCGACAACCGAAACGTGGCTAGAGAACAACCTCTTCAATTGAAGTTCCACAATTGCATTTATGACCCTGACATAATTTTAGTCTAAGATTAATTACGAGTTCAAGTCGAGTTCAATTAGTAGAAAAGTACAAGTCGATTAGGAAGGCAGCGCATCGAGACAGGCACACCTACTCGGTTTCAACATAGATCGTAAACAGGCAAGACGGTACTGGTTAACAGAGTCTCAAGTTAGTGAAATTATCTTCGAATGTGATTTTATCTAAGTTTATTTTGGTTTTCATGGTTCTTGTTTGGTGCAAAGTGATTCTTCATCTAGACGTTATATACGCGTTCAATTATCGTTATCTTCTCTTTTATATGTTCTTGTAGAAAGAGGAAAATCAACAAATGTTTACAGTGAATCAGCCGTCTCAGAATTGTATTCGTAGTAGGATTATGTTGGGTCATAAACACAGGAAAATTAATTTGATAAAAACTTGATTCACCAAGCATAGATAAACAAAAACCTTAAAGACTGTATATTGCTAAAATTATAACTAAAAATGAAAAAAAAACTAAAATGGTGATAGGTAAAAGGAAAAATATGACAACATTTTAAAAATTCTTCCATGTAAGAGTAACGTCACATTTAGGTAATTTGAGCTACTTAAACTGGTGAGCGCTAAAATTTCTTTCAAACAAAAGGAGTGACATCCATTTGCTGAGGTAGAGCGTGAGTAATAAACCAAACGACTTTAATTAGGTAGTATTTGTTTGTTGGGTGTTAACGACCTTTCAACCCTTATAAGGTCATCTCAGGTCAATAATTAGGTAGTAAGTTTGAGTAAGAACTAGTTGGATATAAAAGCACCCAACTATAAGCACGCGCAATTAATGGTATTGACACATAAACGTTTCTGTGTAGCTTACTTGCCGTACAAATATGTACGCAATACTACTCAGCTCTATCAATGTGTTGAACACTGTTGAAGTAAATACTGAAAACATACATACGTAAGAGTAATATATTCTATTAGTCTATGATATCTGTGCATATACATGAAGTAGTAATAAATTATATATACGTATATAATTATGTAATGTATTTTTATGCAATTGGTTTTATTAGTGATTGCAATGTTCGTTGTTTTTTGCTTACTACTATGTTGATCGTTTCTCTTCCTAAGTGATTAAGATGCGGAAAATTGGATTATTAGTCATTCTTAACTTCATAGGACGTATTTTCCGTTAATATAGATATTTTTATTAATTTTATACGTACATAAAAGTAATCCATTGACAAGTATTTCTGGCTCACAGCCGTCATTAGCATGGCTAATTTAGACGAGGATCGAACCTTCGATATTGATGTCTGTAGTCCAATGTTTTACTATTGGGGACGACGCTTTTTCTAGAAATATTTACGATTTTTATCACCTAAAAATTTAATGAATTTTAATGTCATTGTTTTTATTACTGATTGCAGCGTTCGTTAATTGCCCTAAACCGCTGCAATGACACGGTAATGGGACACAAATAAGATGGAACGACGGTAGAGGTAGATCACTAACTATTAATCAACTGGAAGAGTGCTGTGACTTTCGGGAGACTTTTTGCCACCCAAATCCCCAGTATACCATTGCCAGCGAGGATTCAATGGTAAGCGGCTGTTGCGATAACGCAAAGAAATTTGCAATGGTTATTGAAAGAAGTGGAAGATAGGGGAAATCTGTCACTCGGACTCCAGGGAACACCACTGGTTATTATAAGTACACAATCACTGGTCATGACCTGCGTGACAACTTCTAGTGAGAAACATAATAATAATAATAATAATAATAATAATAATAATAATAATAATAATAATAATAATAATGATAATAATAAAATAATAATAATAATAAAAAATAATAATAATAATAATAATAATAAAATAATAATAATAATAAAATAATACTAATAATAATTATAATAAAATAACAATAATAATAATAAAATAATAATAATAATAATAATAATAATAATAAAAATAATAATAATAATAATAAATAAATAATAATAATAAAATAATAATAATAATAAAATAATAATAATAATAATAATAAAATAATAATAATAATTATAATAATAATGATAATAAAATAATAATAATAAGAAGAATAATAAGAATAATAAAATAATAATAATAATAATAATTATAATAATGATGATAATAAAATAATAATAGTAATAATAAAAAATAATAATTATAACAAAAATAATAATAATAATAATAATAATAATAATAAGTTCTTATATAGTAAAAAGGAGGTGACCGTGGCTATGTGGTTTACGATACGGACTGACAACCTGTATGTGTCAGAACTGTCACTTAAAATGTTGGCAACCTTCACGTGGCCGCTCCTGTAAGTACCTACAAATCATTGTTACTAGTAGTAACACAATATAATTGTTTGATTCATACGACATGAATAAATAAAGGAATATAGTAAAAGAATCTACTTAACTTCCTCAAAGAAAACAATTCACATTTCATTAAAATATAAGTTTAAATATGAAACAAAAATTAATAAAAAACATGTTAATAATTGATTTTTAATTCATAAGACACATTTTAAATTTCTTTAAAATAGTTGAAAAAATATATAGTCACTTATATTTATATGTTGACAAATTCCTACTGTTTTTCACGTAGTCTGAAAATAGCGAACGTTTGTTCTTCTTCAGTGGAAGAGAAATGCAACATCTGAATTACCAAACGATCTCAATAATATTAATAACCAAAACTAATTTTTATTATTAGTCTTTGATTTTATTGCCTTTTATTTCGTTTTACATCTTAAGGGATTTTATTTTACAACCAGTTTATTCTATGGAAACTCGAAATCAAAGAAGAACTGACGCCCAAGTTTATTCTTGCACAGACCCGTGAAAATATTTAAATCTATTTATACCTTATTCAAATCCACACCGAGCCATTCAAAATATTGCAAGTTTATTTTTTCCAAACTTTTGTCAGTGTCACGGGACCGCAGAAAAGCCCATAGGACTAAAACTCACGATATAATTAAAAAATAAACAGACAAAATCCTAGCCGCATAAAATAAATAAATAAATACAAAACAAATAAAAATATTTTTTATATTTTACTTTTAATTTAATTATTAATAATGTATGTCAGTATTTTTCTTAAGAAAAATGTTTTATTTAATTTTTAAACAATTTATGGGACCTCTTAAATCAACTGCATTCTTTAAAAAGTTTCATTTTTTTACACGAGTTAACTAAATTTATATTTTGATAACTTGTAAACATAAAAAAAATCGATTTCATTTCTGACTTATTTGAACTTTCTTATAAATAGAGCTTAAAATATTACCTTAACGAAATAATTATAGTTTTGACGTGACATCACAGATTTTTGATTTGCGTCATGTTTCAAAACATGAAATCAAACATAAGCGATGATAAAAATAAATAAATGCATGGGTAAACATTATCAATAGCGTTGGAAATTATTTTAATTTATTTGTTTTATTTTGCTTTAACTACGTATTGTACGTAGTTCTTTCACAATTATATAATCCTCTTAGCCTCGCAAAAAATATTTGCTCGTATTAAATATAGATTTTTTGATAAAAATGTTACTCTTTACCTACATGTTGTCAACGGACAAATAAAAATACGATTCTATTTTTATTTTTCATATAATTACAAATCAATTCTCTGGAGAAAAAAATTAAGAAGAAAAAATATTTTAGACTTTACAATGTGTGTTCATTTTTATTTAAAGTTACATCGTGTTTTGATGTTATTTTCTTGTAGTTATTGAAGGAAAGTAGCTTTCTCTTCGCGGCATTAAAAGTTACCATCCATTTTTGACCCCAATCCACTACAGACTGGAGGTCATTTTCTAACGATTCAGCCATTGCATCAGATATGTGCGCGTCGGTTTTGCCCACATGACGAGAGTAGAGTGTGGTGTCGTCAGCAAATATTCCTATCTCAGTCTCAATGACATCAGGGAGGTCATTTATGAAAATCAGAAACAGTAGAGATCCAAGGATTGATCCCTGGTGTACACCAGCATTTATGTAATGTTGCTTAGATGAACGGCCATCATGGACAACTTGAATCTTTCTTTTTGTTAGGATGGATTTAATTATATTAAGTATTTGTCCAGTGATACCATATGAGTGAAGTTTTATGAGAAGCCCTTCATGCCAGACCTTGTCAAAGGCCTTGGATATATCAAGCGCTACCACCCTAGCTTCACCTGCTTTGTCCAGTGTATGGTATATGCGTTCAGAGATGACCGTTAGGATATCTGCGGTAGATCGTGCTTGTCTAAATCCGTATTGATGATCAGAAAGCAGTTTAGCATAAATAAGGTTTTTCACTTAATGTTTTATTTCACTTCAGTCGAAGTTCTCAGAAATCAAGCACTTGATCTATATATGAGATACATAGATACCTGAATATTCTATTAAAATTTTCCTTTATTTCTCAAACATTGAGTTAGTAAAAAAGTTAAGAATAATAAATTTCTTCTATCCCCAACTGACCAGTCAAGTATGTTATAGTATATCTTTGGTTGTGGTCTGTTGGTCTTACCGAATTCCAGGACAAGAATTCATCTAGTCTGGTGGAGTATCCAGCTACGTGGAGTTACTTGAGGTAACATCACTAGGAGAAGATGCACTATTCCTCGTATGAGGGGATCTTATTTGTGCTGCGGATACTATGTAATTTTGAATATTTGGTCAGGGTTTATTTGTAGGGGTAAATATCCTCATGTCAGGTTGTCCTGACAAACCCTTGTACAGAGAGACCGAAGACACTCGAGGATAGTGTCTAGTAGGTAATTCAAACTCCCTTAATGTTTAATTTTACTTCAGTCGAAGTTCTCAGAAAACAAGGGGCCCCTTCCTGGGGCTAACACTTGATCTCTATATGAGATACATAGATACCCAAGTATTCTATTAAAATTCTTCTTTATTTCTCAAGCATTGAGTTAGTGTGTGTTTGCATGTGACCCTTCAAAGTTGTTTTCAATGAAAATGATAGCCGGACTCCTAAATCAACTGCATTCTTTAAAAAGGTTCATTTTTTATACAAGTAAAATAAAGTTGCATCGTGTTTGTATGTTAGTATGATCTATAGATTCTAGTTTTACTGGTAGCTTAAAAACAATAAATATAAACAACAACTAATTAAATTAATCTAATAAAAAAGATGATTTACTAAAACCTTTGTTTAAATATTTTTATCGTTAAAGACCAGATATTTCACAGTCTGTAAATCATAGATTTTAAAAATGTTAATAATGCTTCAGTCATTATTATTCATTTTAATTGTTTTTGTTTACGTGCATATGTGAACGGTTCTTTAGATGGGATCGTATCTGAGTTGTAATATTCTATATAGGAAGTAAGAAGAGTCTGTGATTTTACAAATGCACTGCTGATGCCTATATTCATGCAGAAATTTATCTATTGGCCGAAAATTCATTTTGTAATGCGTCTCCTCGAATACTTATGTTGTAAGTAAGTATTCTAGAAAATAAATAGCGAAAACATTGATCACTGTAACTCACCGTTTTGTTTATCAAATGCGTTGTTTTAGGAGAATATTTAATGTATTGTGACATATAAAGTTTTCTTTTCAATGGTAAAAGGAAATATATATATATATATATATATATATATATATATATATATATATATATATATATATATATGACAATATATTAACCATTCTTTCTAGAAATGTGCCCCTCAAAACGAGCGGATGTAATAAACAAATAAGTGAGTTACAGTTACCCGTATATTAACTATTATTTTTTGTAGTGTTTTAAAGTTCTGATTACGGGGGCAGTCTATATAAAAGTGACATTTTATGCGAGCGCTGATTCACATTTACAAACAAATATTACATTTATTAACGTTTGCTGTAAATTCACCTAAAGTTTGGATTAATTATTTTAAAATTCTTATTCACCCCAAACAATAGCACATTGCCATTGGGACGCAAGGCGCTACTATTAGGGAATATGCATACAGGGACACTCTAAGTAGGGAGTTGAGTATTGATTTACTCCTCTCCAGGAGTAAGGCACAAGGCCAGTTTTTATCTTACTCCCACAAGTAAGATGTGACCCAAGGTCGGGTCGGGAAAGTGGGGTTTAAAAATTGCCTGGGCAGCCCCGTCGGCATTCCCCGGTAGGGACGCCTCAGGTAGTAAGCAATAAACTTACTCCTCCCCAAAGAGGGGAGGCGAAGCCTGGGAGGGTGGACCTCCTAGAACTGCACAGGACAGACCCATAGACCGGCGTAAATCAAGCCCCGAAGGCCAAGACAATACCAGTATATGGGGTGCAGTAGGGAGTTGAGTAGCAAGATTTCTGTTCGCCTTACATTCACATTTCTGCATGCTATTAGAGCCAGGGAAACAGGGAGCAGAGAGTAATTTGCTCCTCACACCTAACATTATCCTGTATCCTTACAAAGCCCATGCATGGAGTATTGTTGTCACATCTAGGCTGGTGCATCATCCACTAGTCTCGCCTCTCCTTGACAAGGTAAAAAAAAGTGGCCAACCTAATAGGCTCCTCACTGTCAACCAAGCTCCAGCTGTCCCATCGACGACAATGTATCATCCTTGTGCTTGTTTTACAAATACTTCAATAGATTATGCTCCGATGAATTGACTACTCTGGTGCCCCCTCGTGCTGCTGCCCTCTGGAACTCCCTCCTTGCCCCCTGTTTCCCCGACGTTACTGACATGCAGAAATTTAAAACTAAT
Source organism: Sepiola atlantica (assembly GCA_963556195.1). Classification (NCBI taxonomy): domain Eukaryota; kingdom Metazoa; phylum Mollusca; class Cephalopoda; order Sepiida; family Sepiolidae; genus Sepiola; species Sepiola atlantica. Next base: position 104,690,727 of record OY744533.1, on the reverse strand, counting down.
GTAAACAGACATCTCGCTGCGCAAATTATAATTTAGGTTGCCCCCCCAAAAAAAACCTTCTCCCTTTTTCCTCAGTAGCCCCTTACGTCTACATTGGCGATTTATATATGGACAAAGTTAATATAAGATTAAAGATTGTAAAAATGCAATATCTATTACGACCTCAGTTGCTCAAAACAAGGTGTATATAAAATAAAAGAAATTTATTTTTTTTCCTTAAGCCATGGCTTTTCAAAGAATTAAATCTTATCAGCAGAGGAATACAAAGAGATAAGTTCGTAAGAGAATTACCAAACATTATAATTTGAAAAGATATAAATATGATATGAGATAAATACAAATATAGAAAATGTCCAATGCAAAGAAAAGAGGTTGAAAATATAAGAAAAAAGTTCACAGCGAGAAGACGCCATGAAAATTGTAGCAACAGTTCAAAAGCGGTAAATCCAGGAAATAGATAAGTCGGTAGGGGAATTACAAAAAGTCATAATTTGACAAGATATAAATATAATATATGATCAATACAAATATAGAAAGTATACAAAAAGTCCAATGCAAAGACAAGAGGTTGAAATTATATGAAAACTGTAGCAGTAGGTTCAAAAGCGAAAAATCCAGGAAAAGTGTGCGTCAATAATTGTAAAATCCGTTAAAAGTTGGATATGTCAAACAATAAAAATCTCAAGTAATCCAGTTGGAAGAGGTTGCTATGTACAAGGTTAGGATGTAAGTTGTGTATTAAAAGCCATTTGAAGGATTTCCATGGGCTTTCCAGATATAGTTTTTATGGAGTTGAATTCAATGTGGACTTATACGTAGTCTTAATCCAGGCAAAGAGCTGGTAAAAACCAGCAACCTTTGAGCAACTGAGGGCGTAATAGATATTGTAGTTTTACAATCTTTATTCTAATTGTTTGTACTTGTCTATATAATTGCTCTATCTCGTATATCGGGCATCAATTTATTCATGATAGGTTCTAATTTAAACATATACACTAGATGTTTATTTTTCAGTTCTTTACTGATATATATATATATATATATAAATATATATATATTAATCGACACGTCATGTATTTCGCCCACTACTACTATTAGTGTAATGCAAAATTTTGGTAAAAAAACAAATAGAGCACTATCCAGTTGCTGATAATATTTATATAAAAAGCATTAAGATATCACTGGTCAACAGCGCCCGCCTCGTAGTCAAGTGGTTAGAATCACCGACTATGAACAATGGTTTAAGATTCGAGCCCGGCTTGGAACGGATGTTAGTCTAGTCTAGCCACACTGAAATGCTGTGATACAGCAACACAGGTTGTTTGTGAACGACAATATATATATATATATATATATATATATATATATATATATATATATATATATATATATGTATGTGTTATTATTTCATGTGTCCACAGAAAAACTTCATAAGGAGATATATTTTTTATGTATCAATTTTCAGTATTTACTGCAACAGTGCTCGATACGTAAGTAGAGCTAGGTAGTAAGCTATGAAAATATGTTTATGGCAATTAAGCTACACAGAGGCTTCCGCGTTTCATCCCCCGGGGGAATCTTCAGGCTAAAATGCATTTTAGCCTGAAGATTCCCCGCAGGGATGAAACGCGGGAGCCTCTGTGTAGCTTAATTGCCATAAATATATTTTCATAGCTTACTATATGTATGTATATATAAGTATAAACCGACACGCTCACATGGAAAAAACATTTGTTTTTTGTTCTTTTATCTTTATCTTCGCGTCTTTTCCATTAAGTATTGCCGCCATTTGAGCATCCTGTAGAAATAAAAGATAAAAAAATGTTTCTTCCAACGGTTAATTTACGTTCGATTTTCCCTGATCTCTAACGAAAAGCGAACCCCCAATAAAACCGTTTCGCCTTCAATAAAATGCAACATCCCAAAAGAATAATTAACAAGAACGGACATTCTTCAGATACGACCAATGCAAATGCTATTCAACCATCAGCGTGACACACCAACAAAAAATGTTACATGAAACTTAAGCGTGACACACCAACAAAAAATGCTACATGCAACTTAAGCGTGACACACCAACAAACATGTTACATGAAATTTAAGCGTGACACACCAACAAAAAATGCTACAAAAAACTTAAGCGTGACACACCAACAAAAAATGCTACATGAAACTTAAGCGTGACACACCAACAAAAATGCTACATGAAACTTAAGCGTGACCCACCAACAAAAATGTTACATGATACTTAAGCGTGACACACCAACAAAAAATACTACATGAAACTTAAGCGTGACACACCAACAAAAAATGTTACATGAAACTTAAGCGGGACACACCAACAATAAATGTTACATGAATCTTAAGCGTGACACACCACAAAAAATACTACATGAAACTTAAGCGTGACACATCAACAAAAAATGCTACATGAAACTTAGCGTGACACACCAACAAAAATGTTACATGAAATTAAAGCGTGACACACCAACAAAAAAGGCTACATAAAACTGAAGCGTGACACACCAACAAAAAATGCTACATGAAATTTAAGCGTGACACACCAACAAAAATGCTACATTAAACTTAAGCGTGACACACCAACAAAAATGCTACATGAAACTTAAGCGTGACACACCCACAAAAAATGATACATAAAACTTAAGCGTGACACACAAAAAATGCTACATGAAACTTAAGCGTGACACACCAACAAAAAATGCTACATGAAACTAAAGCGTAACGCACCAACAAAAAATGTTACATAAGACTTAAGCGTGACAGGCAAAACAAAAAATGCTATATAAAACCTAAGCTTGACACACAAATAAAAAAATGCTACATTAAACTTAAGCGTGACACACCAACAAAAAAGTGTTAAATGAAACTCAAGCGTTACACACCAACAAAAATAATGCTACATTAAACTTAAGCGTGATACATCAACAAAGAAATGCTACATGAAATTTAAGCGTGAAACACCAACAAAAATGCTACATTAAACTTAAGCGTGACACATCAACAATATTTTTTTACATAAAACTTAAGCATGACACACCATAAAAAATGCTACATGAAACTTAAGCGTGACACACCAACACAAAATGTTACAAAAAACTTGAGCGTGACACACCAACAAAAAAATGCTACATGAAACTTAAGCGTGACACACCAACAAAAAATGTTACATAAAACTTAAGCGTGGCACACCAAAGAAAAATGTTACATCAAACTTAAGCGTGACACACCCACAAAAAATGTTACATAAAACTGAAGCGTGACACACCAAGAAAAAAATGCTACATAAAACTTAAGCGTGACACACCAATAAAAAAATGTTACATAAAACATAAGCGTGACACACTATAAAAAAATGCTACGTGAAACTTAAGCGGACACATCAACAAAAAAATGTTAAATGAAACTTAAGCGTGACACACCAACAAAAATAATGCTACATGAAACTTAAGCGTGATACACCAACAAAAAATGTTACATGAAACTTAAGCGAGACAGACCAACAAAAAATGTTACATTAAACTAAAGCGTGACACACCAACAAAAAAATGCTACATAAAACATAAGCGTTACACATCAACAAAAAATACTACATGAAACTTAAGCGTGACAAGCCAACAAAAAAAATGCTACATGAAACTTAAACGTGACAGATAGACCTGCGGATAGGGTTGCTTATAAAGATACCAACACGCATATGAAATAAGTTGGCCTCCAATAAATCTGCATCTTTAATAGTTACAGACTAAAGACAATTCTTCGACAAATTTCAGCGTTCAGGGTGAATCGACCGACTGACTAAGCTTCTATTTGTAATGCTTGCCTTCATTTAAATAAGATGCGTCCATTCAATCACCGCGTTTAGCGATGAAAATTCTATTTTAACAATAACATGACAAACTGACCGACAGATAAAGCCTCTCTTAAACCTGCGACGACATGTCTAAGAAAGAAAGAACATTAAATAGAGTCAAAAGTCACTCAGATAATTGTTGCAACCAAAAGGCATGAGATAAAGCGAGAAGCGGGGGAAAAAAGGGAAAATGGCGCATGCAATATTAGCATTGGATGATAACACGTATATTCTCACGAGACTTGAGCAGAAAGAACGTGTAGTCCGAGAATGCACTGGAGAAGACGTTGTTCATTTTTTTTTCAAAATGGCGAACGCGTACATCAGAAACGCATAACGTACGCAATGATGAAAGTGAAAACAAAAGAAATAAAACAAAAAAGTGGTCTTACTCGTCTGGAGACAAGGAGAGCACGTTTACCATCAACGGAAGACTTCATTACGAAGCATACACCGAATTGAATGTTCCCCAACTTGTAAAACGAAATAGAAAAATAAAAACGTTTCGTTCTAACTAAAATTCACTGAATAATTACCAACCGTAAATCTGCTTTTTTTTCGGTACTACATTCGGTTAACATTAACTTTAAGAGAATCGTATGGAAATTCTGTTCGACGCTATTTCGAAACATCTTATTCTTTCATAAAAGCATCACTTTCAATGTATTTTTTGACAAAAATACGTTTAATTAAATTTAGTAAAAACATTCAACACGTTTGTAATCACGCACCCGTTTGAGACGATTCAAGATTGTTGCACACAAGTAGACTATTAGCCGAGTCTTCATCTATAGATACCGGAGATAAGTGCAGGATCCGTTTCAATGCGCGGCATGCATTGCTGCTATCTCAATATTATAAATCTGATGATCGAGCAACCGCTGTTGAAAGTCTCATATCTTTCAGGTATCCTATATTTCTACAAAGCCAACATTCAGCTGTGCGTGATGTATAATTACCAAATCTGGGCTGGTGCACAAACGATAACCCTCTCCCAGGATGCAAACATGAATTTTTAATCTAATAGGTCCCGCACTGTCAGCCAAACTCTACTACCTGTCACATCGCCGTAGTACTGTACCCCTGTGCTCATTTGACAAGTACTTCCACGAAACGAAC
>OY744533.1:104678237-104680737 GCA_963556195.1 Sepiola atlantica | reverse complement strand
ACGGAGAGATCCACAGTGAATAGATGGGATTTAGCTGATTGTTGGGTTGGTCGAGTAAATTTACGTCGAGGGGGCCACCAGAACAGCAAGTTCGTCGGAGCACATTCTATTGAAGTTCATGTAAAACAAAGACAAGGATGTAACATTGCAGCGATAAGACAGCGGCTGGAGCTTGGTAGACAGAGATGGAATTATTAGATTGGACGGTCTTTTTTTGGACCCCGTCTAAGATGAAGAAACTAGTGGTTGATGCACCAGTTCAGATGTGGCAACAATACCCCACGGGTGGGCGGATGCTAACTTTGTAAATATATAGGATACTTGCAGGTGGGAGAAGTTTTCTATCACAGTAGATTGAGCTCACTATCATTGCAGCAGCCATGCCAATATTTTCTATATATTTGTTCACATTCATGTCACCTGTGAATTTTAAGTCGAGGAGTATGAATGTTGTACACTCGGGTAGGATGTTATTAGCCATCGCAAATTGGTGGTTGAAATTTATAATTTTTAAAGGAAAAAGAGCCCTGTCTTAGTAGCATTAAATGTTACTATCCATTTATGATCCCATTTAATTACGAACTTGGGTCATTTTCTAAAGATTCAGCCATTGCCTTGGATATGTGCGCGTTCGTTTTGCGCACATGTCGACTATAGAGCATGATCTCGTAAGCGAATAAACCCATTTCTTACATGATTTTATCAGTGAGGCCGTTAATGAAAACTATGACGAATAAATGTCCAAAGATTCACCCGTGCAGTACATCAGAATCAATGTCAAATTATTTGGATGCAAGACCATTGAGGACAATATAGATCTTTTGTTTTGGTTAGGGAGGATCTAATAAAATTATTAAATACTCGTCCAATAGTACAATAAAAAATAATTATCAGTAGAAGATTTTCACGTCAAAGGCTTTAGATATATCAAGCGCGACTGCCCTAGCTTCACCTGTCTTGTCAAGTGTATTGTATATGCGTTCAGAGATGACTGTTAGGATATCCGCAGAAGAAGGGTCTTCTCTAAATCTATACTGATGGTCAGAAAGAAGTGTAGCATTAACGAAATGGCGGACTATTTCCTGATTAGTTAAAGATTCGATGATTTTAATGAAGAGAGTGAGTGAACTGATGGGACGATATTTTGAGGGTTAGTTCTTTTACCATAATTCTTGAACATCAGTGCCACAGAGGCAATTCCCCAGCTATCAGGGAAGCAACACTCGGCAATGTATTTGTTGTAGAATTTGGAGAGGCCATGAGCCAGCTCAACAGAACATTTCTTCATTACTATAACAGGAATAAGATCAAGCCCCAATGTTTTAAAGTTGTCAAAGTCTTTAATAATGTCCCGGACATGAATGTGTGATGATCAGATCATCAAGTGTGGCTTCAGTCCGCAATGCGGTATTTGGGAGGATGTTGTTTGCGCAATCTAAGGTGGAGGGCAAAGCAAACAGTTGGCCAATTTGTTCAGCATTATCAGTTGCCGTGCAAACAACATCATTGTAGTTGGATAGCGGGAGAATGATTGATAGCCCATTATTCACCACGCCATCGCAGATTTTCCGGAAATCGCGAGTTCCTAATTTCTGTGACTCAATCCGTTTTCTTGTCATCTTAGTATACCTTCTCTTAGCTTCGGCTATTATAATCTCACAATGAGATTTTGATGCTATAAATGTATGTCTATATGTAGTGTACTTATGGCGGTTCAATTGTCGAACTGCTTGCTGCTTCTGAGCAATATCAGCTTTTTAGATGTGAGTAGTCTCTTCGAAACCCGTATCCTGCTGTCCCCTGACTTTTTGGGACCAAGAAAAAGTCATACCAGCATTATTCCATGATTTCACAAAAACTGGAAAATATTTTTTTAAATAAGGATCCTGTTAAGCTGGCGTTTATCTCTAGCGATTCTATCGGGTTGGCAACTGCACTTGGACCGCTTTGAAAATGTTTAACTTTTTGTCATCGTGTTTTCAGACTGAGAGCACCCACATGGGCAGTTATCTTCCTTTGAGTCTAAATAGCTCCACACAACGCATGAATGATGTTTTTTCGGTTTCTGACATAATTCTTTTATAATTGGAGATAATATGCTGAGCAGAAAGCGTTCACTCTTTTTATACCATACTTTGGCACTATGAATACCCATGAGATTAACTCATATATAACTCAGTAAATAGATTAAAAGTTTGTAATTCCTGTGTATGTGCATGTGTATGTGTATGTGTATGTGTATGTGTATGTGCATGTGTATGTGTATGTGCATGTGCATGTGTATACATATGTGTATGCGTATGTGTATGTGTATGTGCATGTGCATGTGTATGCACATATGCATAGGTATGTGCAAGTGCACGTACATGTGCATGTGCATCTGCATCTGCATATACATGTTCATGTGTATGTACACGTGCATGTGTATGTGTATGTACATGTGTGGGTACATGTGCATGTGCATGTTCATGTGTATGTGCACGAACATGTTCATGTGTAT